>CM038677.1:837931690-838314190 GCA_021605205.1 Aegilops longissima
CCGCACTTATCTTCCCGGGCGCCCTTTTCGTTTTCCGGGGGTACTAAACCTTCTCGAAATGGACCGAGGTTTGTCTAGTGGCCTTGGTATACCACAGACCACCGGTCAAGTTTGGTCATTTGGAGCTCGTTTGGTACTCCAACGGTTAACCACTCGCAAAGGCCTCTTTGTTGCAGCCCAACACCCCTTCAAAACAGCCCAATAACCCATCTAAGTCACTTCCATGCTCTCCTTCGTTCGATCACGTCGTGGGCGAAACTACACCTCATTTGGACTCTCCTAGCTCCCTCTATGCCTATTTAAGCAAACCCCATTCCAATCTGGTCTAACCCTAGCCTTTTCCTTCTCGCCGGACGAATCGTCTCAACGTCTGACATCGCCGCCCCCACCACGCCGCCACCGCCATCGGAGCTAGACCGGGTTCCGCTCCGACACATCTGGCATAGGCCCACGGCCGCCCGCCTCAGCCGCACCGCCGACTCACGCCGGCCCGCAGCTCCTCCGGCGCCGCCCGGCCTCCGCCGCACCTCACGCCTCGAAGCCCTCCACGCCTGCCCCTGGCCATGCCGGGCGCTGTGCCAGATCCTGGCCACGTCGCTCGCCGGGTGCCACGTCGCGGCCTCCTCCGCCACCTCGCCTGGCTCGCGAGCTCAAGACCACCTGCCGCCGATCCGATCTGATCGGCGATCCGATCGAGCCGCCTGCTGACTTTCTTCTCCCCTCTTTCTTCTAAGTATTTTTTATCCAATATTATTTCGTGGCATTTTCAACTTGGTATAACTTTGCATCTGTAGGTCCATTTTATGCGCAGATAATATATCCAAATGTTTTTCTCAAGAGTAGATCATTATCTCATTGCATCATTTTCATTTGAGCTCATCTTGATGCCCGAAATGCTGTTAGAAGAGGGCTATGTGATGTTAGTTTCTGTTTCTTAACAGAACTTGCACTTTTGTTATTTTTGCCATGATTGATGTGTGCACCATATGAATTTGAGTCCTACATATGTTTTGTAATATGCCATGCCATCTTTCCAGGGGTGTATGCCATGTATTTTTTGATCTATGTGGTGACTAGCACAAGCATGCAAAGTAGGTGTCCTGATGTTGCTGTTTTCAGCTCTGTTTAGCTGATATTTTGATGCCATGTTAACTTGATGCTACCAGAGATCCATGCATATTTTGAGATACTTCAGTAAGGATGTTTTGTTAAACATGTCTTGATCTATCCATCCATGCCTTTGTTTGCAATTATGGAGTGCCATAGTTTGAGTCAATCGAGCTCTACTTTTGCTATCAAATGTTTCCTGGCAGATTGTTTACATGTTATTCAATTTTGCCAAGGTTGTTGTGGTTGATCCATGTATGCTATGTTATTGTTCTTGCCATGTATGTCTTCTATGCCATGTCTTCTTGATGTATGTATGCTTAGTTTATCATATAAGGCTCTGTAGTGAGTGCATTGAGCTTGTAAACATGCCTACTTGTTATCAGTTTTGACATGCCATGTTGCTGAATCTGTTAACTAAACTTTCGATATTGACATGGGTGTTACTATATTTTCTGATCCTTTTTGGCTTATGGTCAGTAAGGGACTTTTGTTCTATGCTTTGAGTAGATTCATGCCATGCCTTGTTTTGTTATTTTAAGTTCCTGTAGCATGTAGTTTTGTTGCTCTGAACATTGCAACCTGATGCTGTTTTTGCCATGTCCAGCCTGATATTTTGTGCACTTTTGCCATGCTTGTTTGAACCTGTTATGATGTGAACTAGCTAGCTCAGTGCTCATCTTTGTCAAGCATCTTGTGTAGATCACTGCCATGTGCTTTGTTGATACGTTTGGCAGTAGCTTAATTTCTTGTTGCTTGCTAAGGGCATCATGCTGTTAATGGCAGATTTGTGCCATTCTTGTTTTGCTTGTCATTTGCAAACCGTGCATCCGATTCCGTGATCTTTATATCGATTTCAACCAAATCATCTCATCTTTCCAGTGGCATACTTGGTTTGCCGTTGATGCCTGGTTCATCATTTTCCTTCCGGAGCGCCATACGCATTGCATATCACATCTCGCATATCATGCCATGTTTTGCATCATGTTGATTGTGCATTGCACCGTGATTTATTGTGGTTCCTTTGTTTGTGTTGTTGCTTTGGGTAGAGCCGAGACGAGTTCGTGAACGAGGAACCTGTTGAGAACGCTACGAGGATCAAGCTTTCGACAACTCGAGAACATTGCGCAAGATGACCATACCCTCGATATCACTTCTATCTTTGCTATGCTAGATGCTCGTCTTTTGCTATGCCTATGCTACGATGCCTACCACTTGTAATATCATGCCACCCATATTACCATGTCAGCCCCTAACCATCCTTTTCCTAGCAAACCGTTGATTGGCTATGTTACCGCTTTGCTCACTCCTCTTATAGCGCTAGTTGGAAGTTGAAGTTTGTTCCTTGTTGAACATGGAGATGTTGTTCCTTGTTGGAACATGTTTACTTGTTGGGATATCACAATATATATCTGCTATATTTTAATACATCTATATATTTGGTAAAGGGTGGAAGGCTCGGCCTTATGCCGGTGTTTTGTTCCATCTTGCCACCCTAGTTTCCGCATACCGGTGTTATGTTCCTTGATTTCGCTCCTTACACGGTTGGGTGATTTATGGGACCCCTTGACAGTTCGCTTTGAATAAGACTCGCCCAAGAAGGCCCAACTTTGGTTTTACCATTTGCCGCCTAAGTTTTTTCCCGGTTTCGAGCCCGAGGGTCATCTTTATTTTAACTCCTCCGACCAGTTCTCCTTGGTGCTGGTCCAAACAGTAGATCGGGCCACCACGGGAAACTCGAGGTTTGGTTTTACTGAGGATGTCTCATCCGATGTGCCTGAGAACGAGATATGTGCAGCTCCTATCGGGATTTGTCGGCACATCGGCTGCTTTTGCTGGTCTTGTTTTATTCTGTCGAAATGTCTTGTAGTCCGGATTCCGAGATTGATCGGGTCTTCCGGTAGAAGGAATATCCTTCCTGACCGTGAGGCTTATAATGGGCTGTTGGGACACCCGCAGGTAATATCTTTCAAAGCCGTGCCTCATGTTATGAGGCGATGGGAATTTGTTAATGTCCGTTGTAGAAAACCCAAGTTGACCTCAATTAAAATACACATCAACTCGGTGTAAGTGATGGTCTCTTCTCTGGAGTCCGGAAGTGAACACGGTGTTGGAGTTATGTCTCACGAAGTAGTTCAGATCACTTCTTGACCGCTACTAGCTTCACGATCGGCCTTTGCTCCTCTTCTCGCCTCTTTTTGAGATGTAGCCACCACATATGCTAGTCGCTGTTGCACTCCACTTTACTACCCTGTCCTTCCTATAGCTTAAATAGTCTTGATCTCGCTGTGAGATTGTGAGTCCCCGTGACTACAGATTCTACCAAACAGTTAGTGCCGATGATGCCAGGCAGGTGACGATCCGAGCTCAAGTGGGAGTTCACGAGGAACATGGTCGTATTATGTGTCTTTTCCCGATGATCTAGTGGAGCCCATTGGGACGATTCGGGATCTGTAGCATTTGGGGTATCTTCTTTTATTTTGGTTCCGAGTCGGACCTTGAGTGTACTCTAATGATGGATGTTTATTTATGTATGTGTGAAGTGGCAATGTAAGCAACTATGTATCTCTTTCCCTTATTTATTACATGGGTTGTGTGAAGATTACCTCATTTGGACATTGCTTTCAATGCGGTTATGCCTCTAAGTCGGCCTCGACACGGGAGATATAGCCGATCGAGGGCTATGTTGGTAATCGAGCCTTCCTCACCTAGGAGCCCCCTACTTGATTGTTTTCATGTGTTGAGTCTAGAATGGAAAATGTTTTGAGTCTTAGGATTATATATCGGAGAGTAGGATTCTTTTTACCCCCATCCCTTCGCGCTCCTGTGGAGGTCTCCTCAGAGAGTTTTGACTCTTCTCCCTCAAATTTCACTAAAAAATTTAGGATCACGTGGTATCTTGGAATCGTTCGATGGTTTTGTGGACGAGAACATTGTTCTTGGTGCCTCCCAATTTAGGGTGTGGCGTGTCCCGGGAGTTGAGCTCCCGGGTTGTCCACAATTTTATCGCTTAGCCTCGAATACCGAGTTTTACCGACATCAAATCTCTTTTGTGCAGTTGGTGAGATAACCCATAGCCCAAGATCGAGGCGAAAAGGGAGCATGACTTGTATAACGGATGTTTTTCAAGGTTGAGGTACACGATTTCCGAGGATTTCTTGGTTATGGTTGACGATGGATACAATGGATCTAGGTATTGTTAGTTTGGGTGATATATTTTGTGTCCTCGATCCCCAACACCGATTATTGGGGAACGAGTAATTTCAAAAAATTCCTCGAACACGCAAGACCATGGTGATGGCATAGCAACGAGAGGGAGAGTCCCCACGCACCTCGTGAGACCAAAGCGAAGCGCTATAACAACGGTTGATGTAGTCAGACGCTTCACGATCCGACCGATCCAAGCACCGAACGACGGCACCTCCGAAGTTCGACACGCTCACTCGATGACGATCCCGACCCGATCCAGCAAAGTGTCGGGATGAGTTCCACAAGACGACGGGGTGACGATGTTGATGCTCCACCGACGCAGGGCTTCGCCTTAAGCTCGCGACGATTGACTTCTCCGCGAGGCTTCGCTAAGCTCTACGACGATATGACCGGGAATATGGTGGAGGGGGCACGGACACGCTAAGGAACGATCCAGATCAACTTGTGTGTCAGGGGTGCCCCGCTCAGTATAAAGGAGCAAGGGGGTGCGGCCGCCCTAGGGAGGCGCTGAGGAGTCCTACTCCCACCGGGAGTAGGACTCCTTCCTAGTTGGGAGGATTGGGAGGGAGAGGGAGGCGCCCCTCCTTGTCCTATTCGACTAGAGGGGAGGGCGCCTGCCCCGGCCGCCCTTCCTCTTCTCCCTTGTGGCCCATTGCCATATACCCCGGGGTTCCGAACCCCCTGTTCCAAATTCCGTTTTATTGAACCCCAAGTCCAAACATAGGCTTCAATATATCAATCTTTATGTCTCGACCTTTCGAGACTCCTCGTCATTCCGTGATCAATCCGGACTCAACAACCCGTACATCAAACTTATAAACTCATAATGAAACCATCAAACGTTGGGCGGACCCTACGGGTTCGAGAACTATGTAGACATGACCTAGAACCATTCTCTCAATAACCAATAAAGGAACCTGATGCCCATATTGGTTCCTAATATTCTCAAGATCTTTATCGGTCAAACCGCATAACACACGTTGTTCCTTTGTCATCGGTATACTTTACCCGAGATTCGATCGCGGTATCCAATACCTAGTTCAATCTCCCGGTAATCTTTTACTGTCAATACATCATCTCACAACTCCATTAGTTGTAATGCTTGCAAGGCTTAAGTGATGTGTAACCGAAGGCCCGAGATACCTCTCCCAAAGGAGGACAAAACCTAATCTCAAATCCCAACCCAACAAGTACCTTTTGGAACACCAGTACTCCTTTATAATCACCCGTTGGGCGTTGGTAGTACCAAAGTGTTCCTCCGTCGGGTTGCATAATCTCATATTAGGGAACATGTATAGGTCATGAAGAAAGCATAAGCAACATACTAAACGATCAAGTGCTGCTAACGAATGGGTATTCAATCACATTTCTCCTTGATGTGATCCCATTAATCAAATGACAACACATGTCTATGGTTAGGAAACATAACCATCTTGATTAATGAGCTAGTCTTGTAGAGGCATACTAGTGATTATCTGTTTGTCTATGTATTCACACATGTATTATGTTTGGTTAATACAATTCTAGCATGAATAATAAACATTTATCATGATATAAGGAAATAAATAAAACTTTATTATTGCCTCTAGGGCATATTTCCTTATTCCCACTTGCACTAAGTCAATAATCTAGATTACCGAATGATTCTAACACCCATGGGTCTTGGTGTTGATCATGTTTTGCTTGGAAGAGGCTTAGTCAACGGTTGCAACATTCAGATCCGTATGTATTTTCAAATCTCTATGTCTCCCACTTGGACTTGGTCCCAATGGAATTAAGCCTTTGATATGCTTGGTCCTTTGTGAAATCTGGATTCCTTTGCCAAGGCAATTGCACCAATTTCTAAGATCTTCTTTTTGGTATAAAGTGAAATGAACTCTTTCATCCAATCCTTCATTTTGAAGCAGCTATGTACTCCGCTTCACATGTAGATCCCCCACGCCTTTGTTTAGAACTGCCCCGTACTCCACCGTTAATAAAAATACGATCCGGTTTGCAAGAATCGTCGGATTTGGGTCAAACTTATCGCGTAACCATTTCGACTAGCTCTTTGTCACCCCAATAGAAACATATCCTTAGTCCTTTTCTTATTTCAGATGTTCTTGACCTGCCGATCCCTGATTACTTTGGTACCTTCCTGCCGTAAGCTAAATTTGGGTCGGTACAGATTGCATACATGATAGAGCCTATGGGACATAGGAACATCTTTCATTTTTCTCTTCTTTCTTGTGGTGAAGTTGACTCAATCTTACATTGTTGGTAAAAACCCTTTGCCGATCCATTCAAAACTTTATCAAGGTATGTGCTTTGAAAGTCCAATTGCCGCCTTGATCTATCTCTATAGATCTTGATGCCCAATATTAAGCACCCCGGGTCTTTCATTGAAAAACTTTATTCAAGTATCCTTTTATGCTATCCGAAATTCTATATCATTTCCAATCAAAATATTCGTCCATATAATATTAGAAATGCTCGAGCTCCCACTCACTTTCTTGTAAATCAGCTTCCCAAAGCTAAAACCCATATCTTTGATCACACTATCAAAGCGTTATTCCAACTCCGAAGGCTTGAGACATAAATTGACCCGGAGCTTTTTGGTTTTACCCTTTGGATCGACAAAACCTTCGGTTGCATCATATACAACCTTCTTCTAGAAATCCATTCAAGAATGCAGTTTTACATCCATTTGCCAAATTTCATAATCATAAAATCGGCAATTGCTAACATGAGACGATTAACATCCGTGGAAAAGTCTCATCGAGTCAACCCTTGAACTTGCGAAAACCTTTGCAAAATCGAGCTTTGTGACGTTATATTACCATCGGGCCGCTTCTTCTTAAAGATCCATTTATTCTCAATGGCTTGCCGATCATCGGGCAAGTCAACCAAATCCATACTTTGTTCTCAACATGGATCCCATCTGATTTCATGGCTTCCCCATTTTGGAATCTGGGCTCACCATCGCTTTTCATAGTTTGTAGGTTCCCATGGTCAAGTAACATGACTTCCGAATAGGATTACCGACCACCGGTGCGATTTTACTCGGTTGACCTCGGGTTCAAGTAACTTGATTCAAGCTTTATGATCATCATCAATTTCTCACTAATTGGTGTAGTTGTCACGAACCATTTCTTGTGATGAACTACTTTCCAATAAGGGGATGTTATCCATCAAGTTCTACTTTTCCCACTCACTTCTTTTGAGAGAAACTCCTTTCTAGAAAGGATCCGAATTTAAACGAAAATCTTGCCTTAATTGATAGAAGGTGTACCCAACAGTCCTTTGGGTATCCTATGGACACATTTTCCGATTTGGGTTCGAGCTTATTGGTTGAAGTTTCTTACATAAGCATCCAGCCCCAAACTTTAAGCGACAACTTTGGTTTCTTGCCAAAACAGTTCATCGGTGTCGCTCAACGGTTTAGATGGTGCCCTATTTAACGTGAATCGGCCGCCTCTAAAGCATATCCCCAAAACGATAGCGTAAATCAGAGACATCATAGATCGCACCATATCAAGTAAAGTCGAAGACGTCGACACCATTTCTCCGTGGTGTTCGGTGGCGGATTTAAACTATTCCCATTGTTTCAAATGTAAACCAAACTCGAACTCAAATATTCTCCTCCACGATCGATCAGAAACTTTATTTTCTTTTACGATGATTTTCCACTTCACTCAAATTTTTGAACTTTTCAAATGTTTGATTTGTGTTTCATTAAGTAGATATACCCATATCTCTCAAATCATCCGTGAAGGTGAGAAAATAACGATATCCCTTGGCCTCAACATTCATTGACCACAAACATCAGATGTATGATTTCCAACAAATCAGTTGCTCGCCCATAGTTCCGGAGAACGGCGGGTCATCTTGCCCATGAGGCACGGTTCGCAAGTACCAAGTGATTCATAATCAAGGATTCCAAGCCCATCAAGATGGAGTTTCTTCCGGCTTTTACACCGATATGACCTAAACGGAAGCCACAAATAAGTTGCATTATCATTATCAACTCTGATCTTTTGGTTTCAACATTATGAATATTGTATCACTACCGCCGAGATTCAACAAGAATAGACCATTCTTCAAGGGTGCATGACCATAAAAGATATTACTCATATAAATAGAACAACCATTATTCTCGATTTAAATGAATAACCGCCTTGCATCAAACAAGATCCAGATATAATGTTCATGCTCAACGCCGGCACCAAATAACAATTATTTAGGTCTAAAACTAATCCCGAAGGTAGATGTAGAGGTAGGGTCAACCGCGATCACATTGACTTTGGAACCATTTCCCACGCCGATCGTCACCTCCCCTTTCCTGCTCGTTTATTCCGTAGTCCCTGCTTCGAGTTGCAAATATTAGCAAATTAACCAGTATCAAATACCCAAAAGCTACTTGAGCTCTAGTAAGGTACACATCAATAACATGTATATCACATATACCTTTGTTCACCTTGCCATCCTTCTTATCCGCCAAATACTTGGGGCAGTTCCGCCCAAAGGTCCAAATTGCTTGGCAAAGAAAACACCGGCCAGGTTTAGGTCCAGACTTGGGTTTCTTCTCTTGATCAGCAACTTTCTTGTTTCTTTTGAAGTTTCTTTCTTCTTCCCTTTGCCCTTTTCTTGAAACTAGTGGTCTTGTTGACCATCAACACTTGATGCTTTTTCTTGATTTCTACCTCCCTGCTTTTAGCATTGAAGAGCTCAGGAATTGTCTTATTCCCTTGCATATTATAGTTCATCACGGTTTGTAGCTTGGTGGCGTGATTGGAGAATTTCAATGACACTATCATCCCGGAAGAGTAACTCCCAGTTGAATCAAGTGAATTATACCCGCATTTTTTGAGTATATGCCACCGACGAACTATTCTCCTCCATCTTGCAGCTATAGAACTTATTGGAGACTTCATATCTCTCAATCCGGCATTTGCTTGAAATATTAACTTCAACCCGGAACATCTCATATGCTCCATGACGCTCAAAACGCCTTGAAGACCCGGTTCTGCCGAAGCATGGCACAATCAACTATTGAGTAGTCATCCTTTGCTTTGCCGACGCTCACAACTTCTCGCCCGCTCCCGCAGAAGGCCCCGCACCCAGGGTGCTTCCAGGAAATTCTCCTGCAGCAATGAGGATAATCTCGTTACGGACCCAGTCCGTAATTGCTACCATCATCTTTCAACTTTGCTTTCTCAAGGAACGCATTAAAATTCAACGGAACAACAAAGACGAGCCATCTATCTACAAAGAAACATAGACAAGCAAAAACTATCAGTACTAAGTTCATGATAAATTTAAGTTTAATTAATCATATTAAAAACTCCCACTTAGACAGACATCTCTCTAGTTATCTAAGTGATTACGTGATCCAAATCAACTAAACCATGTCCCATCATCACGTGAGATGGAGTAGTTTCAATGGTGAACATCACTATGTTGATCATATCTACTATATGATTCACGTCACCTTTCGGTCTCCGTGTTCCGAGGCCATATCGTTATATAAGGCCTCGCCGTTTAACCCGAGTATTCCGCTGCTGCAACTGTTTTGCACCCTGTAGATGGATCGAGAACCATCACACCCGATCATCACGTGGTGTCTGGGTACTAAAACTTTGGCAACGGTATACCGTGGAGAACACTTTTGATAATTTTAGGAGAGATCATCTTATAATGCTACGATTCGAATAAGATATTCCCAAGACAGCATTCGTAACAAGCTTTGGTTCTTATGAATATACTGTCGTGTCTTTTGGCCTTGTCAATGCTCCTCCAACATTCTCTCGGATGATGAACTTCATATTCAACCCCTACACCAATGAATTCGCCTTGGTCTATCTTGATGATATTTTGGTCTTCTCCAAGAATAAGAAGGATCATGCCAAACATTTGCGATTGGTGCTAGACAAGCTCAGAGAGTACCAATTTATGCTAAGTTCTCCAAATGTGAATTTTGGCTTGATGAAGTGCTTTATCTTGGTCATATCATCTCCGCTTAAGGGCATCGCAGTTAATCCCGAGAAGGTGTCCGCAATTGTGAATTGGGAACCTCCTCGTAATGTCAAGCAGACTCCGCAGCTTTTCTTGGTCTTGCAAGCTATTGTCAAGATTCGTTGAGAATTTCTCCAAGATTGCAAAGCCTCTTCCAACCTCCTCCGTAAGCATGTGAAGTATGTCTGGTCTCCGAATGTGACGTTGCTTTCAATACTCTCAAAGAGAAACTCGTCACAGCTCCCTGCTCACTCCTCCCGATGAATCCAAGCCATTTGAAGTTTTCTGTGATGCTTCTCTTCAAGGTCTCGGTGCTGTGTTAATGCAAGAGAAGAGAGTTGTGGCTTATACCTCTCGCCAGCTTGAAGCTCAACGAAAAGAACTACCCCACTCACGATCTTGAGTTGGCGGCAGTTGTCCATGCATTGATAACGTGGAGACATCTCTTGTTGGGAAGGAAAGTGGACATTTTCACCGATCACAAGAGTCTCAAGTACATCTTCACTCAACCCAACCTCAACCTCAGGCAGACTGATGGGTCGAAATGATTCAAGAGTACAACCCAAGTATTGAATATACTCCGGCAAGGCCAATGTCATTGCAGATGCTTTGAGCAGGAAGGCTTATCGCAACAGTCTAATTCTCAAGCCCTTCCACCGGATCTCCGTGAAGCTTTCCGCAAGCTGAATCTTCGTTGTTCCTCAAGGCTTTCTCGCCAACCTCATAGTCTCTCCTACTTTGGAAGATCAGATTCGTGAGGCTCAGCTCCTGGATGCCATGGTGAAAAGGTGAAACGTGGTATCGACAAGGGCATTTCCAAGTACAAGTGCTTCCACATTGATGACAAAGATACTCTTTTCTTTGAGGACCGGATTGTGGTTCCTAAGGGTGATCTCGAGAAAAGTCATTATGAACGAGGCTCACAATTCGCTTCTATCCATTCATCCCGAAGTACGAAGATGTACCAAGCCCTCAAGCAATATATTGGTGGACTCGAATGAAGCGAGAAATTGCTCAATTCGTGAATGAGTGTGATGTCTCGCAGAAGAGTGAAAGGTAACACCAAAGACTAGCTGGTCTCCTCCAACCTCTTGCTATTCCAGAGTGGAAGTTTGATCATATTGAAATGGACTTCGTGACTGGTTTTCCAAAGTCCAAGCGTGGAAATGATGCTATCTTCGTTGTCATTGACAAGCTTACTAAAGTGGCTCATTTTCTTCCTATCAAAGAATCCGCCACAGCAGCTCGGTTGGGTAGAGCTATACACCTCCAGATTGTCTCTTGCACGGCATTCCACAAGTGATCTCTTTAGACCGTGGCAGCATCTTTACCTCCAAGTTTTGGGATTCTTTTCAAGGCCATGGGCACCAACATCGCTTTCAAAGACAGCTTTCCATCCTCAAACAAGTGGCCAAGTTGAGCGAGTCAATCACATCCTTGAAGATATGCTCGTGGCTTGTGTCATTTCCTTCGGTATGAAGTGGAAGATTGTCTTCCATATGCCAAGTTCTCCTACAACAACAGCTTCCAAGTTTAGTTCGGGCAAGGCCCCATTCGAAATTCTCTATGGCGAAAGTGCCGCATTCTCTCAATTGGTCCGAGACATGTGAACGCTAACTTCTTGGCAATGACTTGATCACGTAAGCAGAAGAAATGTGCCAAGTCATTCGTGAGAATCTCAAAGCCGCCAATAATCGCGCTTTAAGAGCTATTATGATGATAAGCACCGTGATGTGGCTTTTGAAATCGAGACCATGTCTACCTCCGCTCTCTCCAATGAAAGGCACTCGCCGCTCGGTATCAAAGGGAAGCTTGCCCCTAGATACTGAAGGAAATATGCCCTAGAGGCAATAATAAAGTTATTATTTATTTCCTTATACCATGATAAATGTTTATTATTCATGCTAGAATTGTATTAACCGGAAACATAATACATGTGTGAATATATAGACAAACAAGATGTCACTAGTATGCCTCTACTTGACTAGCTTGTTAATGAAAGATGGTTATGTTTCCTAACCATGAACAAGGAGTTGTTATTTGATTAACAAGGTCACATCATTAGTTGAATGATCTGATTGACATGACCCATTCCGTTAGCTTAACACTTGATCGCTTAGTATGTTAATGCTTTCTTCATGACCCATACATGTTCCTATAACTATGAGATTATGCAACTCCTGTTTATCGGAGGAACACTTTGGTACTACCAAACGTCACAACGAATCGGGTGATTATAAAGGAGTACTACAGTGTCTCCAAAGGTACTTGTTGGGTTGGCGATTTCGAGATTAGGTTTTGTCACTCCGATTGTCGGAGAGGTATCTCTAGGCCTTCTCGGTAATACACATCACTTAAGCCTTGCAAGCATTACAACTAATGAGTTAGTTGTGAGATGATGTATTACGGAACGAGTAAAGAGATTTACTGCAACGAGATTGAACTAGGTATTGATACCGACGATCGAATCTCGGGTAAGTAACATACCGATGACAAAGGGAACAACGATGTCGTTATGCGGTTTGACCGATAAAGATCTTCGAGAATATGTAGGAACCAATATGGGCATCCAGGTTCCGCTTATTGGTTATTGACCGAGAATGGTTCTAGGTCATGTCTACATAGTTCTCGAACCCGTAGGGTCCGTGACGCTTAACGCTTCAATGACAGCTCATTATGAGTTTATAAGTATTGATGCACCAAGTTTGTTCGAGTCCCGGATGTGATCACGGACATGACGAGGAGTCTCAAATGGTCGAGACATAAAGATTGATATATTGGAAGCCTATGTTTGACTTCGAAGGGTTCCGAGTGAAAACAGAAGTTATTCGTAACACCGGGGTTACTGAACCCCCGGGGTATATGGGCCTTCATGGGCCACAAGGGAGAAGAGGAAGGACCGCCAGGTGGGCTGTGCCCCTCCCCTCTAGTCCGAATAGGACAAGGAGAGGGGCGGCGCCTTCCTCTTCCCTCCCCAATCCTACTCCAACTAGGACAGGGGGAGTCCTACTCGGTGGGAGTAGGACTCCTCCAGCGCCTCCCTAGGCTGGCTGCACCCCCCTTGGCTCCTTTATATACGGAGGCAGGGGCACCCCATGACACACAAGTTGATCTACGGATCTTCCTTAGCTGCAGCGGTGCCCCTTCCACCATATTCCACTTCGTCATATTGTCGCGGAGCTTAGGCGAAGCCCTGCGCCGAGAAGTCATATCGTCGCGAGCTTAGGCAAAGCCCTGCGCCGGTGGAGCATCAACATCGCCACCACGCCGTCAGGTCGACGGAACTCATCCCGACACTTTGCTGGATCGAGTCCGGGATCGCCATCGAGCTGAACGTGCGTAACTCGGAGGTGTCGACGCTCGGTGCTTGGATCGGTCGGATCGTGAAGACGCACGACTACATCAACCGCGTTGTTATAACGCCTCGCTTTCGGTCTCACGAGGGTACGTGGACGACACTTCTCCTCTCGCTGCTATGCCATCACCATGGTCTTGCGTGATCGTAGGAAATTTTTGAAATTACTACGCTCCCCAACAAAGGGCATCCGAGCCTGGTTTTATGCGTTGATGTCATGTGCACGAGTAGAACACAAGTGAGTTGTGGACGATACAAGTCATACTGCCTACCAGCATGTCATACTTTGGTTCAGCGGTATTGTGAGATGAAGCGCCCGGACCGACATTACGCAGACGCTTACGCGAGACTGGTTTCACCGCCCGAGCACTCGTTGCTTAAAGGTGACCGCGGTGTGTCTCTCTCATTTTAGTTGAATCGAGTGTGGCTACGCCCGTCCTTGAGAAGGTTAAACGAGTCTATTTGACGAAGTATCGCTGTGGTTTTGATGCGAGGTAAGAACGGTTCTTGCTCAGCCCGTAGCAGCCACGTAAAACTTGCAACAACAAAGTAGAGGACGCCTAACTTGTTTTTGCAGGGCATGTTGTGATGTGATATGGTCAAGACGTGATGCTATATTTTATTGTATGAGATGATCATGTTTTGTAACCGAAGTTATCGGCAATCGGCAGGAGCCATATGGTTGTCGCTTATTGTATGAAATGCAACGCCATGTAATTGCTTTACTTTATCACTAAGGAGTAGCGATAGTCGAGAAGCAATAGTTGGCGAGACGACAACGATGCTACGATGGAGATCAAGGTGTCGCTACCGGTGACGATGGTGATCATGACGTTGCTTCGGCGATGGAGATCACAAGCACAAGATGATGATGACCATATCATATCACTTATATTGATTGCATGTGATGTTTATCCTTTATGCATCTTATCTTGCTTTGATTGACGGTAGCATTATAAGATGATCTCTCACCAAAATTATCAAGAAGTGTTCTCCCTGAGTATGCACCGTTGCGAAAGTTCTTCGTGCTGAGACACCACGTGATGATCGGTGTGATAGGCTCTACGCTCAAATACAACGGTGCAAAACAGTTGCGCACGCTGAATACTCAAAGTTAAACTTGACGAGCCTAGCATATAACAGATATGGCCTCGAACACAGAGACCGAAAGGTCGAAGCGTGAATCATATAGTAGATATGATCAACATAGTGATGTTCACCATTGAAACTACTCCATCTCACGTGATGATCGGACATGGTTTAGTTGATTTGATCACGTAATCACTTAGAAGACTAGAGAGATGTCTGTCTAAGTGGGAGGTTTTAATATGATTAATTAAACTTAAATTTATCATGAACTTAGTACCGATAGTATTTTGCTTGTCTATGTTTACTGTAGATAGATGGCTCGTGCTGTTGTTCCGTTGAATTTTAATGCGTTCCTTGAGAAAGCAAAGTTGAAAGATGATGGTAGCAATTACACGGACTGGGTCCGTGAATTTGAGGATTATCCTCATTGCTGCACGTAAAAATTACGCCTGGAAGCACCGCTAGGTGACAGCCTGCTGCAGATGCTGAGCCGAAGTTGTGAACGTCTCGCAAAGCAGAAATGATGACTACTCAATAGTTCAAGTGCCATGCTTTACGGCTTAGAACTGGTCTTCAACGACGTTTTGAACGTCATGGAGCATATGAGATGTTCCAGGAGTTGAAGTTAATATTTCAAGCAAATGCCCGGATTGAGAGATAAGAAGTCTCCAATAAGTTCTATAGCTGCAAGATGGAGGAGAATAGTTCACAAGTGAGCACATACTCAAAATGTCCGGGTATAACAATCACTTAATTCAGCTGGGAGTTAATCTTCCGGATGATAGTGTCATTGACAGAATTCTCCAATCATCGCCACCAAGCTACAAGAGCTTCGTGATGAACTATAATATGCAAGGGATGACTAAGACAATTCTCGAGCTCTTCGCGATGCTAAAAGTCATGGAAGTAGAAATCAAGAAAGAGCATCAAGTGTTGATGGTCAACAAGACCACTAGTTTCAAGAAAAAGGGCAAAGGGAAGAAGAAGGGAAACTTCAAAAAGAACAGCAAGAAAGTTGCTGATCAAGAGAAGAAACCCAAGTCTGGACCTAAGCCTGAAATCGAGTGTTTTTACCGCAAGCAGACCGACACCGAAGCGGAACTGCCCCAAGTATTTGGCGGATAAGAAGGATGGCAAGGTGATCAAAGGTATATGTGATATACATGTTATTGATGTGTACCTTACTAATACTCGCAGTAGTACCGGTATTTGATCTGGTTCATTGCTAATATTTGCAACTCAAACAGGAACTACGGATTGCTTAAGATTGGCTAAGGACGAGGTGACGATGCGCGTTGGAAATGGTTCCAAAGTCGATGTGATCGCGGTCGGCACGCTACCTCTACATCTACCTTCGGGATTAGTTTTAGACCTAAATAATTGTTATTTGGTGCCAGCGTTGAGCATGAACATTATATCTGGATCTTGTTTAATGCGAGACGGTTATTCATTTAAATCAGAGAATAATGGTTGTTCTATTTATATGAGTAATATCTTTATGGTCATGCACCCTTGAAAATGGTCTATTCTTGTTGAATCTCGACAAGAGTGATACACATATTCATAATGTTCAAGCCAAAAGATGCAGAGTTGATAATGATAGTGCAACTTATTTGTGGCAATCGCCGCTTAGGTCATATCGGTGTAAAACGCATGAAGAAACTCCATACCGATGGGCTTCGGAATCACTTGATTATGAATCACTTGGTACTTATGTAACCGTGCCTCATGGGCAAGATGACCAAAACGCCGCTTCTCCGGAACTATGGAGCGAGCAACCGATTTGTTGGAAATCATACATACCGATGTTTGTGGTCCAATGAATGTTGAGGCACCATGGTATCGTTATTTTCTCACCTTCACAGATGATTTGAGCAGATATGGGTATATCTACTTAATGAAACACAAATCTGAAACATTTGAAAAGTTCAAAGAATTTCAGAGTGAAGTGGAAAATCATCGTAACAAGAAAATAAAGTTTCTACGATCTGATCGTGGAGGAGAATATTTGAGTTACGAGTTTGGTTTACATTTGAAACAATGTGGAATAGTTTAGCAACTCACGCCACCCGAACACACAGAGAAATGGTGTGTCCGAACGTCGAATCGTACTTTACTAGATATGGTGCGATCTATGATGTCTATTTCGATTTACCGCTATTGTTTTGGGGTTATGCTTTAGAGACGGCCGATTCACGTTAAATAGGACACCGTCAAAATCCGCTGAGACGACGCCTTATGAACTGTGGTTTGGCAAGAAACCAAAGTTGTCGTTTCTTAATGTTTGGGGCTGCGATGCTTATGTAAAGAAACTTCAACCAGATAAGCTCGAACCCAAATCGGAAAAATGTGTCTTCATAGGATACCCAAAGGAGACTGTTGGGTACACCTTCTATCACAGATCTGAAGGCAAGATTTTCGTTGCTAAATTCGGATCCTTTCTAGAGAAGGAGTTTCTCTCAAAGAAGTGAGTGGGAGGAAAGTAGAACTTGATGAGATAATCAGTATCTGCTCCCTTATTGGAAAGTAGTTCATCACAAGAAATGGTTCCTGTGACAACTACACCAATTAGTGAAGAAACTAATGATGATGATCATGAAGCTTCAGATCAAGTTACTACTGAACCTCGTAGGTCAACCAGAGTAAAATACGCACTGAGTGGTACGGTAATCCTATTATGGAAGTCATGTTACTTGACCATGGCGAACCTACAAACTATGAAGAAGCGATGGTGAGCCCAGATTCCGCAAAATGGCTGGAAGCCATGAAATCTGAGATGGGATCCATGTATGAGAACAAAGTATGGACTTTGGTTGACTTGCCCGATGATCGGCAAGCCATTGAAAATAAATGGATCTTTAAGAAGAAGACTGACGCTGATGGTAATATAACTGTCTACAAAGCTCGACTTGTTGCGAAAGGTTTTCGACAAGTTCAAGGGGTTGACTACGATGAGACTTTGTCACCCGTAGCGATGCTTAAGTCTGTCCGAATCATGTTAGCAATTGCCGCATTTTATGATTATGAAATTTGGCAAATGGATGTAAAAACCGCATTCTTGAATGGATTTCTAGAAGAAGAGTTGTATATGATGCAACCAGAAGGTTTTGTCGATCCAAAGGGTACTAACAAAGTGTGCAAGCTCCAGCGATCAATTTATGGTCAGTGCAAGCCTCTCGGAGTTGGAATAAACGCTTTGATAGTGTGATCAAAGATATGGGTTTGTCTGACTTTTGGAGAAGCCTGTATTTACAAGAAAGTGAGTGGGAGCTCAGAGCATTTCGATATTATATGTGGACGACATATTATTGATTGGAAATGATATAGAATTTCTGGATAGCATAAAAGGATACTTGAATAAAAGTTTTTCAATGAAAGACCTCGTGAAGCTGCTTACATATTGGGCATCAAGATCTATAGAGATAGATCAAGACGCTTAATTGACTTTCACAAAGCACATACCTTGATAAAGTTTTGAAAAAGTTCAAAATGGATCAGAGCAAAGAAAGGTTTTTACCTGTATTATAAGGTGTAAGATTGAGTCGACTCAATGCCCCACCACCGCAGAAGATAGAGAGAAAATGAAAGATGTTCCTATGCTTCAGCCATAGGCTCTATCATGTATGCAATGCTGTGTACCAGACCGACGATGCTTAGCTGTAAGCTTGGCAGGAAGGTACCAAAGTAATCCAGAGTGGATCATGGACAGCGGTCAAGAACATCTGAAATACGAAAAGGACTAAGGATATGTTTCTCGATATGGAGGTGACAAAGAGCTAGTCGTAAATGGTTACGCCGATGTAAGTTTTGACACCGATCCGGACGATTCTAAATCGCAAACCGGATACGTGTTTTTATTAAACGGTGGAGCTGTCAGTTGGTGCAGTTCTAAACAAAGCGCCGTGGCGGGATCTACATGTGAAGCGGAGTACATAGCTGCTTCGAAGCAGCAAATGAAGGAGTCTGATGAAAGAGTTCATTTCGATCTAGGTGTCATACCTAGTGCATCGGGACCGATGAAGATCTTCCGTGACAATATGGTGCAATTGCCTTGGCAAAGGAATCCATATTTCACAAGAGGACCAAGCATATCAAGAGACGCCTCAATTCCATTCGGGACCAAGTCCAAGTGGGAGACATAGAGATTTGCAAAATACATACGGATCTGAATGTTGCAGACCGCTGACTAAGCCTCTTCCACGAGAAAAACATGATCAGCACCAAGACTCCATGGGTGTTAGGATCATTACTTTGTAATCTAGATTATTGACTCTAGTGCAAGTGGGAGACTCAAGGAAATATGCCCTAGAGGCAATAATAAAGTTATTATTTATTTCCTTATACCATGATAAATGTTTATTATTCATGCTAGAATTGTATTAACCGGAAACATAATACATGTGTGAATATATAGACAAACAAAGTATGTCACTAGTATGCCTCTACTTGACTAGTTTGTTAATGAAAGATGGTTATGTTTCCTAACCATGAACAAGGAGTTGTTATTTGATTAACAAGGTCACATCATTAGTTGAATGATCTGATTGACATGACCCATTCCGTTAGCTTAACACTTGATCGCTTAGTATGTTAATGCTTTCTTCATGACCCATACATGTTCCTATAACTATGAGATTATGCAACTCCTGCCACCGGAGGAACACTTTGGTACTACCAAACGTCACAACGAATCGGGTGATTATAAAGGAGTACTACAGGTGTCTCCAAAGGTACTTGTTGGGTTGGCGATTTGAGATTAGGTTTTGTCACTCCGATTGTCGGAGAGGTATTCTAGGCCTTCTCGGTAATACACATCACTTAAGCCTTGCAAGCATTACAACTAATGAGTTAGTTGTGAGATGATGTATTACGGAACGAGTAAAGAGACTTACCGTAACGAGATTGAACTAGGTATTGATACCGACGATCGAATCTCGGGTAAGTAACATACCGATGACAAAGGGAACAACGATGTCGTTATGCGGTTTGACCGATAAAGATCTTCAGAGAATATGTAGGAACCAATATGGGCATCCAGGTTCCGCTATTGGTTATTGACCGAGAATGGTTCTAGGTCATGTCTACATAGTTCTCGAACCCGTAGGGTCCGCACGCTTAACGCTTCAATGACAGTTCATTATGAGTTTATAAGTATTGATGCACGAAGTTTGTTCGAGTCCCGGATGTGATCACGGACATGACGAGGAGTCTCAAATGGTCGAGACATAAAGATTGATATATTGAAGCCTATGTTTGACTTGGAAGGGTTCCAGTGAAAACAGGAAGTTACGGAACACCGGGGTTACGGAACCCCGGGGTATATGGGCCTTCATGGGCCACAAGGGAGAAGAGGAAGGAAGGCCAGGTGGGCTGTGCCCCTCCCCTCTAGTCCGAATAGGACAAGGAGAGGGGCGGCGCCTTCCCTCTTCCCTCCCCAATCCTACTCCAACTAGGACAGGGGAGTCCTACTCCGGTGGGAGTAGGACTCCTCCAGCGCCTCCCCTAGGCTGGCTGCACCCCCCTTGGCTCCTTTATATACGAGGCGGGGGCACCCCATGACACACAAGTTGATCTACGGATCTTTCCTTAGCCGCTGCGGTGCCCCTTCCACCATATTCCACTTCGGTCATATTGTCGCGAGCTTAAGCGAAGCCTCGCGCCGGAGAAGTCATATCGTCATGAGCTTAGGCAAAGCCCTGCGCCGGTGGAGCATCAACATCGCCACCACGCCGTCGTCTTGACGGAACTCATCCCCGACACTTTGCTGGATCGGAGTCCGGGATCGCCATCGAGCTGAACGTGTGCGTAACTCGGAGGTGCCGACGCTCGGTGCTTGGATCGGTCGGATCGTGAAGACGCACGACTACATCAACAGCGTTGTTATAACGCTTCCGCTTTCGGTTTACGAGGGTACGTGGACGGACACTCTCCCCTCTCGTTGCTATGCCATCACCATGGTCTTGCGTGATCGTAGCAAAATTTTTGAAATTACTACGTTCCCCAACAGATACGTGGGTCCTTTCAAGATCATTGGCAAAAGAGGCGATCTCGCCTATCAACTTGAGCTTCCATCCAACTTTGCAAACGTGCAGGATGTGTTTCACGTGTCACAGCTTCGCAAGTGCTTCAAGACTCCTGAACGCACTATCAACTTCGAAGAAATTGACCTTCAAGAAGATCTCTCTTATCATGAGCACCCCGTTGCTATTCTTGAAGAGACCGAGCGCAAGACTCGCAACAAGTCAATCAAATTCCTGAAAGTGAAGTGGTCACACCATTCCGACCGAGAAGCCACCTGGGAGCGCGAGGATCACCTCCGTTCCGAATATCCGGAGTTCTTTCATTCCTAGATCTCGGGACGAGATCCTCTTGTAGTGGTGGAGTGTTGTAACACCCCGGAAGTAACTTTCCATATTTGTAACTCCAACTCTTGCCATTTTCGGCATTGTGATATGATATTCCCTCTGTGGTTGGGTTTTTCTTCATTTTTCATTTTGTCCATGTCATGCATTTTATATCATGTCATCATGTGCATCGCATTTGCATACGTGTTCGCTCTCATGATTCCGAGCATTTTTCCGTTGTCCGTTTTGCAATCCGCACTCCTATCTTCCCCGGGCGCCCTTTTATGTTTTTCCGTAAAGCGGGTACTAAACCTTCTCGAAATGGACCGAGGTTTGTCTAGTGGCCTTGGTATACCACCCGTGAGACCACCGGTCAAGTTCGGGTCATTTGAGCTCGTTTGGTACTCCAACGGTTAACCGTGACTCTCAAGAAGGCCTCTTTTAAGTTGCAGCCCAACACCCCTTCAAAACAGCCCAATAACCCATCTAAGTCACTTCCATGTTTCTCCGTCTGCTCGATCACGATCGTGGGCGAAAACTACACCTCATTTGGACTCTCCTAGCTCCTCTATGCCTATTTAAGCAAACCCTCATTCCAATCTCGGTCTAACCCTAGCCTTCCCCACCTCGCGCCGGACGAATCGTCCGAATCGTCCGGACACGTTCGCCCCACCAGCGCCGCCGCCCTCGGCCTATCGGACGCCGACACGCGTGGCCGCCGCCACACGGCCCATGGGTTCATGAGGCCCACTGCCGGCCCGCCTGGCCGCCGGGCCGACCCAGCGCCCGCCGCGCGCCCGGCCGCCTGGCCTCCTCCGCCGCCTCGGCGCGCCCGCCTTCCCGCCGCCCGAGCTCCTGCGCCGCCCGGCCCGGCCGCCGCCGCCGCCCTGGCCGGCGCTCGTCGCCGCATCCCGTCGCCGCCACCGCGTCGCCGCCTTCCGCCATGGCGCGCGCCGCCGGCCCGTCGCCACCGCCCTCGCCGGCCTCCCTCCGCCGCCACCTTGCCCGGGCTCCGGCGAGCCCGCACCGCCACCGCCGTCGCCGATCCGATCCGGATCGGCCGGATCCGATCGGGAGCCGCCCGTTGACTTTCTTCTCCCCCCTCTTTTCTTCCAAGTATTTTTTCATCCAATATTATTTCGTGGCATTTTCAACTTGGTATAACTTTGCATCTGTAGGTCCATTTTGCGCGTATAATATATCAAAATGTTCGTCTCGAAGAGTAGATCATTATCCCATTGCATCATTTTCATTTGAGCTCATCTTGATGCCTGAAATGCTGTTAGAAGAGGGCTATGTGATGTTAGTTTCTGTTTCTTAACAGAACTTGCACTTTTGTTATTTTTGCCATTATTGATGTGTGCACCCTATGAATTTGAGTCCTACATATGTTTTGTAATATGCCATGCCATCTTTCCAGGGGTGTATGCCATGTATTTTTTTGATCTATGTGGTGACTAGCACAAGCATGCAAAGTAGGTGTCCTGATGTTGTTGTTTTCAGCTCTGTTTAGCTGATATTTTGATGCCATGTTAACTTGATGCTACCGAGAGATCCATGCATATTTTGAGATACTTCAGTAAGGATGTTTTGTTAAACATGTCTTGATCTATCCATCCATGCCTTTGTTTGCAATTATGGAGTGCCATAGCTTGAGTCAATCGAGCTCTACTTTTGCTATCAAATGTTTCCTGGCAGATTGTTTACATGTTATTCAATTTTTCCAAGGTTGTTGTGGTTGATCCATGTATGCTATGTTATTGTTCTTGCCATGTATGTATTCTATGCCATGTCTTCTTGATGTATGTATGCTTAGTTTATCATATAAGGCTCTGTAGTGAGTGCATTGAGCTTGTAAACATGCCTACTTGTTATCAGTTTTTGACATGCCATGTTGCTGAATCTGTTAACGAAACTTTCGATATTGACATGGGTGTTACTATATTTTCTGATCCTTTTTGGCTTATGGTCAGTAAGGGACTTTTGTTCTATGCTTTGAGTAGATTCATGCCATGCCTTGTTTTGTTATTTTAAGTTCCTGTAGCATGTAGTTTTGTTGCTCTGAACATTGCAACCTGATGCTGTTTTTGCCATGTCCAGCCTGATATTTTGTGCACTTTTGCCATGCTTGTTTGAACCCGTTATGATGTGAACTAGCCGTAGCTCAGTGCTCATCTTTTGTCAAGCATCTTGTGTAGATCATTGCCATGTGCTTTGTTGATACGTTTGGGTGCAGTAGCTTAATTTCTTGTTGCTTGCTAAGTGGCATCATGCTGTTAATGGCAGATTTGTGCCATTCTTGTTTTGCTTGTTATTTGCAAACCGTGCATCCGATTCCGGTGATCTTTATATCGATTTCAACCGAAATCATCTCATCTTTCCAGTGGCATACTTGGTTTGCCAAGTTGATGCCTGGTTCATCATTTTCCTTCCGGAGCGCTCATACGCATTGCATATCACATCTCGCATATCATGCCATGTTTTGCATCATGTTGATTGTGCATTGCACCGTGATTTATTGTGGTTCCTTTGTTTGTGTTGTTGCTTTGGGTAGAGCCGGGAGACGAGTACGTGAACGAGGAACCTGTTGAGAACGCTTACGAGGATCAAGCTTTCGACAACTCTGAGAACATTGCAGGCAAGATGACCATACCCTCGATATCACTTCTATCTTTGCTATGCTAGATGCTCGTTCTTTTGCTATGCCTATGCTGCGATGCCTACCACTTGCAATATCATGCCACCCATATTACCATGTCAGCCCCTAACCATCCTTTTCCTAGCAAACTGTTGATTGGCTATGTTACCGCTTTGCTCAGCCCTCTTATAGCGTTGCTAGTTGCAGGTGAAGCTGAAGTTTGTTCCTTGTTGGAACATGGAGATGTTGTTCCTTGTTGGAACATGTTTACTTGTTGGGGATATCACAATATATATCTGCTATATTTTAATACATCTATATATTTGGTAAAGGGTGGAAGGCTCGGCCTTATGCCTGGTGTTTTGTTCCACTCTTGCCACCCTAGTTTCCGTCATACCGTGTTATGTTCCTTGATTTCGCGTTCCTTACGGTTGGGTGATTTATGGGACCCCTTGACAGTTCTCTTTGAATAAGACTCGTCCCAAGAAGGCCCAACTTTGGTTTTACCATTTGCCGCTTAAGTTTTGTGACGCCGATTCAATCAGACACTAATCATGCACGCAAATGTGTACGATCAAGATCAAGGACTCACGGGAAGATATCACAACACAACTCTACAAATAAAATAAGTCATACAAGCATCATAATACAAGCCGTGGGCCTCGAGGGCTCGAATACAAGTGCTCGATCATAGACGAAGTCACGGAAGCAACAATATCTCGAGTACGACATAAGTTAAACAAGGTGCCATAAGATGGCTAGCACAAAGCGGGATACAGATCGAAGAGGAGCAGGCCTCCTGCAGGATCCTCCTAGGTCACTCCTGGTCGCCGCCGGCCGGGCTGCACGTAGTAGTAGGCACCTCCGAGTAGTAGTCGCCATAGGCGGTGGCGTCGACTCCCCGGCTCCATCGTGCAGTTGCAGCAATCGAGTAGAGGTAGGGAAAAGGGGAACAAGGCAACCGTGAGTACTCATCCAAAGTACTCTAAGCAAGGAACTACACTACATATGCATGGATATATGTGTAAAGGGCCATATCGGTGGACTGAATCGCAGAATGCCGAATAAGAGGGGTAGCTAGTCTTAACGAAGACTACGCTTCGACACCTGCCTTACAACAGGTAGGAGGGACAATCGAAGTCCTCCAAGTAACATCATATAGCAATAATCCTACCCGCCATTCCTCCTCATATCCACAGGGAGAGAGCGACCACGGTTGTATCCGCACTTGGAAGGGTGTGTTTTATCAAGTATCCGGTTCTAGTTGTCATAAGCTCAAGGTACAACTCCAAGTCGTCCTGTTACCAAAGATCACGGCTATCCGAATAGATTAACTTCCTGCAGGGTGCACCATCTTACCCAAAGACGCTTGATCCCATTTGGCCGGACACACTTTCTCGGTCATGCCCGCCGCGGAAGATCAACACGCCGCAGCCCCACCTAGGCACAACAGAGAGGCCAACACGCCGGTCTAAACCTAAGCGCGCAGGGTCGGGGCCCATCGCCTCGAGCAAGCACACTGCACGTTCGACGCGCCGAAGCAAACCTAGCCCAAAGAAAGTGCTCCAATCAAGTAGCGCGCCCGTCGTCGACGTCGTCTGAAGTGCTTCGGTGATACCACGACGCCGGGATACCCATAACTACTCCCGCGTAGATGGTTAGTGCAGATAAGCTCAGAGCCAACTCAGATCAAATACCAAGACCTCGTTAAGCGTGTTAAGTAACCGCGAACGCCGAACAGGCCAGGCCCACCTCTCTCCTACCTAGGTGGTCTCAACTCGCCTGTCGCTCCGCCTCAAGATCCACTCGCTGGGTGCTCCATCACCGACCCGACTTTAGTCTCACATGTATCATGTATAAGTATATAGTATATACGTGATCACCTCCCGAGTGATCACGGCCCGATAGTATAGCACGCGCACGGACAAGAAAGTAGGGCCACAGATGAAAGTACTAGCATCCCATACTAAGCATATAGGATTGCGGTAAGGTAACAATGAAGTAATAAGGACAAAGCTATGCAGAAAGATAGGAGTATCAAACAGTAACATGCTATTCTAATGCAAGCGTTATATAGAGAAGAGTAGGCGATATCCGTGATCAAGGGGGGGCTTGCCTGGTTGCTCGCAAGAGAGAGGGGTCACAACACCGTAGTCGAAGCGGCCACCGCAGCGGCGTCGGTCTCAGTAGTCACCGGAGAGAAGAGGGGAAGAAACAATGAATACAAAGTAATGATGCATAACGATTCATGACATGACAAGAAGCGATGCTAGGCGTGCCCTAACGTGGTATGGGGGTACTGGTTTAGGGGAAAACATCAGGAAGTATTCGGTTGCCCGGACGTCTGTCAGATGATGAACCGAGAGGAAAGTTTGCAGGTTCGATAGGTTAGGGGTGTGTGGTGGACGAGCGGATCGCGATCCGGATTCGCCTCGCTCGTTCTGAGCAACTTTCATGTTGAAAATATTTTAATCCGAGTTACGGATTAAAAGATATGATTTTTAAAAGAATTTAATAATTTCTAGAATTTAATTAATTATTTAATTAATTTGAAAATGCATTTATGACATCAAGATGATGTCATCGACGTCAAGATCAACAGGTTGACTGAGTCAACCCGACAGGTGGGTCCCACATGTCATTCTCGTTATCTAATTAACCTAATCAAAGTTAATTAACATTAGTTAATTAGGTTAATTAGTGATTAGGGTTAATTAATCAGAATTAATTAGGTTAATTAATTAATTAATTAATTAATTAATTAATTAATTAATTAATTAATTACTTAATTACTTAATTAGTTTTATTTAATTTCCGTTTCTGTTTATTCTAAAAAAAACATTCGGTGGGGGTGCGGGGCGGGAGTGCGGGCGATGCCCGTGCTCGAGGCCGAACAGTGGGCGCATTGAGCGCCCGCTTTGGTATAAACGAGGTGGCCGAGGCATGACGGCTGGCCGGAGGCCGCAGCCACGCGCGAGGTGGCTGGCGCAAGCGGCGCCGCGGCGAGGCGGCGGGTGGCGGGGGTCGGCGGCGGGCGTTCAGAGGAGAGGTAAGCGGCGCCGTCGGGCGGGGTGGGGGGGCTGGCCGGCGAGGGTGGCGCGAGTCGTCGGAAGGGCCGGGTTCGGTGGCGAAGCGGCGCGTTAGGGCGCCGGAGACGCGTCGTGGGGGAAGAGAGGAAAGAGGCCAAGGCGGCGGCCGGGTGCCTTCGGCGAGGGAAAGAGAGGAACAGGGGGGGGCTTGGCCGCTGACGGCCGGAGCAGCGACGGGCTCGGCGACGCGCGCTGTTCGGGAGGGGAGAGGAGAGGTGGGGCGGTCTGAAGCTCACGTGGGGTGCGCCGGGTCTAGGGAGCGGCGCGGTGGAGGGTGATGGAGTCCGGCGAGGAGGCGGAGATCTGATTCTTGGCGGGGAGGGCGGGTCGATCCATGATGGCGAGCCCAGCAAGGGGGGGAGGGGAGGAGGGGTATGCAGGCGGTGTAGAGGAGGAGGAGGAGGTCCGGCGGCGGTTGGGGCGGGGGCCCGGCGATGTGGGGCGCGGGGGATCTCGCCCGATCTGGATCGGGCGGGGAGAGGGGGTCGGGGTGGGGCGAGTGGGGGCGAGAGAGTGGGGGTCGGTCGTCTAGGGTTACAGGGGAGTGGGGGGTTAGGTAGGCCCTAGGTTGGGCCGGCCCAAGGGAGGGGCTGGGCTAGGGGGAGAGGGGGCCAGGTGGGGAGGGCTGGCTGGGCCAGGGGGAAGGGCTGGCCCAGAGGGGCCAGTGGTTCCTCCTCTCATTTCGTTTTCTCTTTTCTCTTTTTATTTTCTTCTTTTCTGTTTTTAGTTTATTTAAAATGCCAAAGCATTTTACAAAAATTAGTGCACCCCACCATAATTAGGTTTGCTATTTTAGACAACCCCCGAACATTTTACTTTAAGTTTTTGGAACCTTTTATCTTTGTTTTTGTTTTGAATTTATTTGTAGACCGGGTTCAAGAACGGAGGTTAGCCACGATATCGGGTGTTTATTGTTCCTTAATCATCCGGTGTTACACCTTTTTCCCCGGTTTTCGCGAGCCCGAGGGTCATCTTTATTTTAACCCCCGGACCGGTGCTCCTTCGTCTTGGCCCTAAACGAGTAGATCAGGGGCCACCACGGGAAACTCGAGGCTTGGTTTTACTCAGAGGATGTCTCATCCGGATGTGCCTCGAGAACGAGATATGTGCAGCTCCTATCGGGATTTGTCGGCACAATCGGGCGGCTTTGCTGGTCTTGTTTTATTGCTGTCGAAATGTCTTGTAGTCCGGGATTCCGAGATTGATCGGGTCTTCGGTAGAAGGAATATCCTTCGTTGACCGTGAGAGCTTATAATGGGCTAAGTTGGGACACCCCGCAGGTAATATCTTTCAAAGCCGTGCCTCGCGGTTATGAGGCAGATGGGAATTTGTTAATGTCGGTTGTAGAAAACCGAAGTTGACCTCAATTAAAATACACATCAACGCGTGTGTAACCGTGATGGTCTCTTCTCGGAGTCCGGGAAGTGAACACGGTGTTGGAGTTATGTCTGACGTAAGTAGTTCAGGATCACTTCTTGATCGCTACTAGCTTCACGACCGTGCCTTGCTCCTCTTCTCGCTCTCTTTTGCGATGTAGCCACCACATATGCTAGTCGCTTGCTGCAGCTCCACTTTACTACCCTGTCCTTCCTATACGCTTAAATAGTCTTGATCTCGCGGGTGTGAGATTGCTGAGTCCCGTGACTCACAGATTCTACCAAAACAGTTGCAGGTGCCGATGATGCGGTGCAGGTGACGATCCGAGCTCAAGTGGGAGTTCGACGAGGAACGTGGTCGTTACTATGTGTCTTTTCCCGATGATCAGTAGTGGAGCCCAGTTGGGACGATTCGGGATCTGTAGCATTTGGGGTATCTTCTTTTATTTTGGTTCCGTAGTCGGACCTTGAGTGTACTCAATGATGGATGTTTATTTATGTCTTGTGTGAAGTGGCGATCAGAATCAACTATGTATCTCTTTCCTTATTTATTACATGGGTTGTGTGAAGATTACCTCATTTGCGACATTGCTTTCAATGCGGTTATGCCTCTAAGTCGTGCCTCGACACGTGGGAGATATAGCCGCATCGAGGGCATTACAATTTGTCCCTCCCTTTTTTTTTGCATCGAAGTTCGGACTTTATTCAAAATAACAGTAGTCGGTTACAATCTGCCCGTAGGCTGGTTCGGATAAAATCCGGGCTACTCTCTAGCCAGCATTCCGTCCCATCAAGCGTACAGGCACGCTGAGCACAAAGATGGGCCGGCACATTATTTTCTCTACCAACAGAACCGAAAAAGAAGTAAAAGAAACGACGTAGTCCGCTAACTCTCTAAAGATGGGCGAAGCAACTGATCTATTGTTACCTCGCGAGTTCCAGAGGTCGACCAACTGAGAGCAGTCCACCTCCATGATCACATGTGAAAAACCTCGGAGTTGGGCGAAGATGACCCCCTCCCGAAAGGCCAGTAGCTCGGCTATGAACGGATCCGAAGTACCTGGCAAAGGCTTACACCATGCTCCTAGGAAAGAGAGGTGAGAGCGAGCCACTCCCCCCGCCCCTCCACTAGTAGTATCTGCAAACACTGAACCATCAGTGTTTATAGTGATCCATCCCGCCTCCGGGGGGTGCCAACCCCGGCTCGCAGTCCTGGTCCGTCGTCCCGGGATGTCGATGATGGATAAAGCTTCATGCACCCGTTTCAGCGCCGTTGCCGGATCATACCCTTCTCGGCCATGAGTCCAGTTATTCCTGGAAGTCCAAATAGAGTGCATGATGGAGATGATCTTGCACCTTGTATCATCAGAGAACAAGCTGTCCAACAGAATATCACGAGCCCATGTCTCGGGATGCAACCGAGGTAGCTGGAGGCCGAAGCGATCCTCAGCTGCTACCCAAAATTTCCTTGCATGAGTGCAGGAAACAAGAGCATGCAGCAGGTTCTCATCAAAGGCCATGCAGATGTCGCACCGGCCGTTTGTTTTGATATGCCTGTACTGCAAGGTCACCGAGTCTGGTAAGATACCTCTAAGGACTCTCCACCAGAACACCCTACCCTTCGGTAGCACATGGATCTTCCAAAGTGCAGTCCACAACTCTCTGTTTGCCGATGAAGATTCCGTTATCGTCCCTTCCTCTATGGAGCTAGGCTCGTTGCGAGTCATAAGAGATCGATACGCTGACTTTACAGAGTAGTTTCCTGACTTTTCCAAGTCCCATGCCAAGATATCTTCCCCTCCCCCAGAATTGAGGGGGATGTTCAAGATCGCCTCTGCGTCAGGATGGAGGAAATTTTGGCGTACGAGGTCCACATCCCAATTTCCAGTATAATCATGAATCAGCTCAGAAACCCTAGTCAGAGGTGCAGCACCAAGGCGACCTGTAATAAACAAACCCGCTGGCCGTGGCCGATGTGTATCAGCCGCCGCCGTAGCGGAGCACGCGGACAATTGATGAAATCGTAGAGTAGCAATCTACGTATACCGTGCATGAACCTTTGCCGTCTGTCGCCTGCCCGCCGGCTCCTCCAACCATTTCCCAACAATACGTACATTCTTTTCGCAGACGGAACAGTGGCGTGTCGTGCCGTATTTTTCACTTGGCGACGGGTCCAACTACGTGGCTGCTCTCCAGCACGACACTTGCAAGGTAAGTTTCAGACAAGTGAAACAAAACTTTTCTTTTGAACTGAAAAAAAGGAGCATCTACAACAGTGTTTTTTGGACCGAAGCAAAACTTTTTAGTAGTACAAGGCAAGGCAAGCTTTGAATGGAATTTATAATTGCTCTTGCAAGACAAGCCTAATGTGCAAAGTCAACCTCGGAACTTGCTCTTTGTTTGCCACCATGAAACTTACTCTTTGTTGTTGTTGTAAGTATGGAGATAGATATGCTTGGCAAGTCAGTTTTGCGACGAGACGGTACGATAATAATAAAGCTAGAGTAGGCAAAATGGAGCGACGAGACGAGGTGGGCGGATGGATTAGAAAACGACCAGGCTGTAAAGAAATAGTGCGATGAACAGTAATGATCGCTGTTGATTGACTGCAATGATGTACATATTTATATGTCCGGAAGGGACACGTCGCACAGTCGCAACGCTTACAAGAGGCAAGATTAAAAGGACGCGTCCGTTACATTAGGACGTGACCCATCGGGGGAGAAACCGCACATCGGTTTGGAAAAGCTAGGATTTCCCTTTAATTAAACTAATTAACTAAATCTTAACACTCCCCCTAATCCCTGCTTTCTTTATTCTTGTAAACATCATCATCACCATCAACATCATCATCATGATCAGTCTCCTCCAAAAAACCCTGTAGGAAAAATATGAGGAGATATATACAATATGCCGTCAAAAACTCCTTCCAAAAACCCAGTGGGAAAATAAGGAGAAACTGACATATCACAATGCCTGCATTACTATTGCCTCATTAAAAACCTTCCATAAGAAACCATTTAGGAAAACTTATAAAGGAAAAGAGTGCAATATCAAAGATCGGAGGATCACAAACAGATTATCATTCAGGGAGACACTCCCCCTGAACTTTGCAAATCCCGAAGTCGTTTCATACCAATTCCATTGATGTACTTCACAAATAAAGAACTTGGTAATGATTTTGTAAACAAATCAGCAAGATTATCACATGACTTCGTTTGCAAAATATTTATCTCCCCAGTCTGCTGTAACTCATGGGGATAAAATAACTTAGGAGAAATATGCTTTGTAATATTACTCTTTATATAACCTGTTTGCATCTGTGTAATACATGCAGCATTATCTTCATAGATAATAGTGGGTGATTCCAATGATCCAATCCCACTTGAACTTTCAATAAAGTTAATCATTCTGCGAAGCCATGCACATTCACATGATGCTTCAAACAAAGCAATAATTTCAGAATGATTCGTGGATGTAGCCACCAGAGTTTGTTTTGTCGACTTCCAAGAAAAGGCCGTACTCTCCACTCAAGAAGACAAAACCAGTCTGTGATCTGGCATTATGGGGATCCGATAGGTATCCAGCATCATATCCACCATGGTCTTATCTTGATTTTTCGATAGAACAAACCAAGATCTTTGGTGCCTTGAAGATATCTGAAAATGTTCTTCACACCAACCCAGTGCCTCTTTGTTGGTGATGCACTGAATCTAGCCAATAAATTTACTGCAAATGATATATCAGGCCTGGTGCAGTTTGCTAGATACATTAGTGCTCCAATAGCACTGAGGTAAGGAAACTCAGGCCCTAATACCTCTTCATCATCACCCTTAGGTCTAAATGGGTCTTTATCTCTATCAAGAGATCTAACAACCATTGGTGTTTTCGATGGATATGCTTTATCCATATTAAATTTCTCAAGAATCTTTTGGATATAAGCAGACTGATGAACAAGTATTCCTGAAGGAAGATGTTCAAGTTGTAAGCCCAAACAAAATTTAGTCTTACCCAGATCTTTCATCTCAAACTCCGCCTTAAGATGATTACTTGCCTCATGTATTTCTTGTGTAGTCCCAATGATATTCAGATCATCCACATACACAGAAATAATGCAAAATCCATTCTTAGATTTCTTAATAAACACACATGGGCAATCACTGTTGTTTGAGTAACCCTTCTGAAGAAGGAATATACTCAGTCGGTTATACCACATTCTTCCCGACTGCTTCAAGCCATATAATGACTTCAAGCTTTACGCAATACATGTTGCGATTAGCCTTTGATTCGGAAGCTTCATTCCTCGTGAACTTTCATATAAATATCCAATCCAGTGACCCATATAAATATGCAGTCACAACATCCATCAGTTGGATAGACAAATTCATTTTCACTGCCAGTGATATTAAATATCGAACGTTGTTCCACTCATAACAGAGAATATGTTTCATCATAATCGATGCCGGGTCTCTGCGTGAACCCCTGTGCTACAAGCCTCGCCTTATATCTCACCACCTCATTGTTCTCGCTCCTCTTTTAACGAAAACCCATTTTGCTCCCACAGGAACACATGCTGAGGAGTGGGTATTACTGCAGTGAATACCCCTCTTTTTATGAGCGAGCGCAATTAGTCCTCAATTGCTGCCTTCCATTTGGACCAGTCTGAGCGCTTCATGCACTCTGCCATGGACTTAGGTTCTCGATCCAAATCAAGGCCTTCTGCAATTCTAGAGGCTAAATAAATGTCGATAACTGTAGTCTTTCTATTGTATGATTCTCCTGAATCAATATAATTAATGGATATCTCATCAATACCTTTTGATCCTTCGTGATTTCCCTCAACAATTGGATCAAGGTCTTCGATGTCCCAACACCAAAATTTGTGTGCACACTGTTGGGTTCGGATGTCCAACATCCTTCAGTGTCCTTCAACCCTAGGTTGAATATCAACATCTTGTTGACTTGCATTTACCTTTTGAGGATTCCTCATTCCCTTGGACGCTTTTGCAAAGCCTTGTCCTTTGTGTCCAGATTCCTCCCTCTTAGGTGGCTGAGTAGATCTATGGGTCACATCCACTCTCTCCGCACATTCATAGCGGAACATTTGATTTTGTGACACCTTTATAATCAGTAAATGCATCCGCAGATTATTTGCAATATTTTGCAATTTATAATCTTCTGAACCTCTAGTTCAGACTCATTCGTACGTGGATCTAAGGACTGGATGCCTTTCACATCCCAATCTATTTCTCGGCATTCTTTGTGGTTATTCTCTCCCCCTAATGCCGGAAATTGTCCTCATCAAAATGCAATCAGCGCATCGGGCTGTAAACAAATCCCCGTCAAGGGTTCCGTGTACTTAATGATTGACGGAGAATTGTACCTACATAGATCCCCATTCGCCTATGAGGGCCCATTGATGTACGCTGCGGTGGTGAGATCGGTACATATACCGCGCAACCGAATTGCCGCAGATGGGAAATACTTGGCTGGTTTCCACGTACTAACTGCAACGGGGAGACCGTATGATATGCAGTTGGTCGAATTTGTATCAATTCTGCAGCATGTAAAACTGCATGACCCCAACATGAAGCTGGAAGATTACTATTCTGCAGGAGCGGTCTTGCTATCAACTTGATCCTCTTAATAAGTGATTCCGCAAGACCATTCTGGTATGTACATAAGGTACTGAGTGCTCCACAGAAATGCCCAAAGCTAGGCAGTAATCATTAAATGCTCGTGAACTAAATTCGCAGCATTATCCATTCGATGGTTTTTATCCTATGCTCAGGATGATTTGCTCTCAATTTAATAATCTGAGCAATTAGCTTTGCAAAAGCATGGTTCCTTGTTGACAGTAGACACACATTTGACCATCTCGTTGATGCATCAATTAGGACCATGAAATATCTGAATGGTCCAGATAACGGTTGTATTAGACCACAAATATCTCCTTGAATGCGTTCAAGAAAATTAAGCTGCTCATCCTTTATTTTCACATAAGATGGCCTTGTGATCAATTTCCAGTTGCACATGCTGTGCATACAAAATCCGATGATTTTGGGAACTTTCTATCCGTTATGTTGTGTCCAATGTAACCATCAATAATTTTTCTCATCATCCCAATAGCAGGATGACCCAAAGCGACCATGCCAAATCTTGAACTTATCAAGATTCTGAAAAATTATCTTGTACGCCAAATGCGCCTCTGGTTTAATGTATGTATAATACAACCCGTAAGATAGAGAAGGCAAATTCTCAAGGACTTCCTTTCAAATCCCTTTTGCTGAGTTATGAGTAGGCATTCAGTCCCACTCTTCATTAGTTTCACATGGAAACCATTTTTGCGGATATCTTTAAAACTCAGCAAGGTACAGTAGAATCTGGATACAGTAGAGCATCCGGGATTACCAATTTAGTACCCATAGGGAGTGTAATTGTAGCTTGACCAGAACCAACAATTACGGTGTCTCGTCCAGAAATTGTCATGACACTTCCATTACACTTCTTGAGTGTCTGGAAATACTTCATCTCCCTAAGTATCGTGTTAGTAGATGCACTATCCACTAAACACATTTCCTCCTCCATTGTATTATTCCTTGATGTTCTGTAGAGTAAAAGAACAAAGTTCAGTATATAATCAAACTCTTATAGAATCAGTACATACATTACAAACTATATATGTCTTGTACTTATTACAAGCCCTATGTCACACGACATAGCTAACACATTATGTCTAAGGACATAACTTATTTTACAACACATGTAATATGTATAATAACATCATTACAATACTTAGACAAATGAGACTAAATCTGGTCTCCATATATGTCAGTAGACCCAACTTCGACTAGCATGTCATCAACATCTAGTAGTGGATCTTCCACTTGCTGATTCTGCTCCTGGTTCTCCATGTTCGGAGAATCCTCTCGAGAACCACCAACCGTAGGGGTACCATCTTCATTGCCAGTGAAGTGTGCTTCATACTGGTTCCCCTGAGCCTTCTTGCCCTTTCCAAGTGACTGTTGGTACAATTCCACCAAATGCTTCGAAGTGTCACACTTCTTTGCAATATGTTCCTTGCAACCACACCTAAAGCAACGAGTGTTGCTAGCCCTTTCATTCTTCTTGAAAGAACCTTTGCCCTTTTGGACTCCATACTTATTCTGCTTATCATTACGCTTCCACTTTCCATTGAATGTCCTACGGCTCTTTTTGGAACCATTGAACTTTTGAGTATTCTTAGATTGAAGTGTGATTCAGGCAGAGGCATCGTTCCTATTGGACGAGCCAAATTGTTCTTCTCAAGAAGCTCATTGTGCTTCTCGCCTCAAGCGGTGAGTAAATCAACTCAGAATACTTATACTTTTGCCGACGATACTGTTCAGCAAGTATCCTCATAGAAGGATGAAAAGTAGAAAGCGTCTTTTCAATAAGATCGGCATCAGAAACTGCACTATTACAGAATCTCAACTTGGAGTTGATCTTATGAACAGCAGAATTGTATGCAGCTACAGACTTAAAGTCTTGGAATCGGACTAGTGCCCATTCCCGCTATGCTTCAGCAACATCACCGCCCTTTGTTGATCATACCTCTCCTTTAAGGAGTTCCAGAGTGTCAGAGGGCTCTCCTCCATCAGATACTCTGTCTTTAGGTCAGGGTGAAGATGATGTCGAATGAAGTGCAACGCTGAATACCTTATTATGTCTGTTACGGATGCAGTCCCTTGGGCAGGTGTGGTTATAGCGGAATTGAGTCCCTTGGCCGTCAAATTGATTTTGACATCCATTGCCCATGTCAAATAGTTAGAACCATCGACGGCAAGTTCAGCAAACTCTTTTTTAGATATGTCAGCCATATTCTGCATGCAATCATCATGCTTATTAATTTACTCTCATAGCAAATTAATTGTGTTGTAAATAAAACAATGCATGTATATTGATCAACATATAGCAATTGCCAAATTGCCGGAACATATACGTTGACATACATTGTACTTGTACAATACAGTAATACACACTAATTACTGAACAATACAACATAGTAATTTACACAAATTACTAAATAACTAGTCACAACTTCAAACTGCTAGTTAAAGAACTAAACAGAAAAGAAAACGAAAAAATGGTCCTGGGTCGCATACAGGAGACCCAAACCAGTAGCACAGCCCACTGCTACAGTACTGCTACAGTAATTTTCATTTTTTTCATTTTTCTTTCTTTTCCGGCTCAGAACGGGCACAGGCAAGCCCGCCTAGCCTTTCGCCCAATCTAGCCCGCACCGCTTTAGACGTTGGATAAAATGGATCGGCGGTTAGGGTTTTCCTACCGCCCGATCCCCATTCCACGCGGCGCCTTCTCTCCCCGTTCCACGCCACGGACGCTGCGCACATCGGCGAGCCGCCACGGTGAAGGGATGAAGCCTCCTTCGTCCGACGAGGGGTGTAGTCAGGATGTCCTCCCATTCGGGATCCATTTGGCGAGGCCGAGCGACGCCGGTTCCAGGCGACGGTCGACGGCGGCGATGGAGCGCCAAGAGAAGACGGCGGTCGCGCGTGTCAGCGGACCGGCGCCGCCGCAAGCCAGCGACGTCCGTGGCGGGCGTCCCTCCCGCCTCAAGAGGAAGATGCTCTGTTCACGGGAGGGCAGGGAGCGCCAACGCCCATGGGCGCTGCTTGTCCCGCGGTGGCCATCTCAGCCCTGGACCGGCGCTGCCACTTGCTCGCAGCGGTGACCGCGCCGCGGTGGCTATGGCGCGCCCCGAGTTGGGATGAAGACGAGGCCATCGCTTCGGCGCCTGGCGACGCTGCCGGAGTCGGACTGTAGCCGCAGTGTACGCCGACGACTATCACCCGTTCCTCCTCTTCGCGGCGTGGGGACGGCGGCGGTGACACCACCGTAGCGGATGGGCGGCAATCGCAGGTCCTGGCACGCCCATGTCGGCGTTCAGCGGTGGAAGAGCACTCGGTCCGGCGACAAGCCTCGATCCAGTGCCTCGGCGGTGGACAACCGCATGGCCAAAGCGCCGGTTCACCGCGGTATCACGGGCGCGCGCCAGCGGCCGTGGTGATGGCGGCGTCCACCAGCGAAGTTCTGGCGGCGGTTAACGCCGAGGCCAGATTCTTGTGGTGGTGCGCCCATCGATGGCGGACGAACCGGCGTGTTGCTCGGCAAGGAAATGGCGCGACCTTCTTCCCAGAGAAGACCAAGGAGAAGGGAGGCGAGGGACGGCATCCTCACCGCTTTTCTTCTCCGCGAAGTTCTGTGTGGCCTATCGCCTCGCTGGAGAGAAGTGCGTGATAACGTAAAGAAATAGTGCGATGAACAGTAATGATCGCTGTTGATTGACTGCAATGATGTACATATTTATATGTCCGGAAGGGACACGCCGCACAGCCGCAACGCTTACAAGAGGCAAGATTAAAAGGACGCGTCTGCTACATTAGGACGTGACCCATCGGGGAAGAAACCGCACATCGGTTTGGAAAAGCTAGGATTTCCTTTAATTAAACTAATTAACTAAATCTTAACACAGGCAATACTGAACCGACGTGTTGCAAATGCAAGGCAACCTTGATCTTTCAGTTGGCTCAGCAGCAGCCAGGCTGCTTTGCTTACACGTGCAGACACCCTCAGTTGTCCGGTCTATAAAAGATGGCGAAAATCACCGATAACAATGGGCCCTTGTCCTGACACGACCGCGCAAACTGGGGAGACCGACCACGCGGTCCACGGCCAAGCATGCATGCATGCACCTAATTAGAGCAGTCCCGCCCAAACAAAACTTATCAGTCAGCTTAACCAAATGTACGTTTTAAATCTGCTGCTGTCTAAATCCAGGTCTTGGCCAAACCCAACCAAAAGGCTGATCTGAAAAGAACAGCTCAACCAAATGCTTTACACATGATCATACCTCTCCTTTAAGGAGTTCCCAGTGTCGAGGGCTCTCCTCCATCAGATACTCTGTCTTTAGGTCGAGGTGAAGATGATGTCGAATGAAGTGCAACGCTGAATACCTTATTATGTCTATTACGGATGCAGTCCCTTGGGCAGGTGTGGTTATAGCGAATTGAGTCCCTTGGTCGTCAAATTGATTTTGACATCCATTGCCCATGTCAAATAGTTAGAACCATCGACGGCAAGTTCAGCAAACTCTTTTTTAGATATGTCAGCCATATTCTGCATGCAATCATCATGCTTATTAATTTACTCTCATAGCAAATTAATTGTGTTGTAAATAAAACAATGCATGTATATTGATCAACATATAGCAATTGCCAAATTGCGGAACATATACGTTGACATACATTGTACTTGTACAATACAGTAATACACACTAATTACTGAACAATACAACATAGTAATTTACACAAATTACTAAATAACTAGTCACAACTTCAAACTGCTAGTTAAAGAACTAAACAGAAAAGAAAAACGAAAAAATGGTCTGGTCGCATACAGGAGACCCAAACCAGTAGCACAGCCCACTGCTACAGTACTGCTACAGTAATTTTCATTTTTTTCATTTTTCTTTCTTTTCCGGCTCAGAACGGGCACAGGCCAAGCCCGTCTAGCCTTTCGGCCCAACTAGCCCGGCACCGCTTTAGACGTTGGATAAAATGGATCGGCGGTTGGGTTTTCCTACCTACCGATCCCCATTCCACGCGGCGCCTTTCTCCCCGTTCGGCCTGGCAGCACGGGACGCTAGGCCACGCGAGCCGCCCGCGGTGAAGGGATGAACCCTCCTTCTCGTCCGGCGAGGGTGTAGTCGAGATGTCCTCCCATTCGGGATCCGTTGGCGAGGCCGCGGCGACGGGTTCGGCGACGGTCGACGGCGGCGATGGAGCGCCCGAAGAAGACGGCGGCTTCGCGCGTGTCGAGCGGACGCGCCGCCGCTTCGTGCCAGCGGACGTCCGTGGCGGGCGTCCCTCCTGCCAAGAGGAAGATGCTCTCGTCACGGGAGGCGGGGAGCGGCTAACGCCCATGGGCGCTGCTTGTCCCGCGGTGGCCATCTCAGGCCCTGGACCGGCGCTGCCACTTGCTCCGGCAGCGGTGACGCGCCCGCGTGGCTATGGCGCGTCTGGAGTTGGGATGAAGACGAGGCCATCGCCGGCGGCTGGCGGCAGCGTCGGTCGGACTGGAAGCCGCGTGCGGTGCGTCGACGACTATCACCCGTTCCTCCTCTTCTGCGGCGTGGGGACGGCGGCGTGTCCGGCGGCAATCTGCAGGTCTGCACGCCCATGTCGGCGTTCAGCGGTGGAAGAGCACTCGGTCCGGCGACAAGCCACAGATCGAGCCTGGCGGTGGACAACCGGCATGGCGAGCGTCGGTTCACCGGCGTGGCATCACGGCGGCGTCCGGCGGCCGTGTGATGGCGGCGTCCACCGGCGAAGTTCTGGCGGCGGTTAACGCCGAGGCAATTCTTGTGGTGGTGCGCCCCATCGATGGCGGACGAACCGGCGCTGCTCGGCAAGAAATGGCGGCGACCTTCTTCCGAGAAGACCAAGGAGAAGGAGGCGAGGGCGGCATCCTCACCGTTTTCTTCTCGGCGAGTTCTGTGTGGCCTATCGCTCTCGCTGGAGAGAAGTGCGTGATAACGTGTAAAGAAATAGTGCGATGAACAGTAATGATCGCTGTTGATTGACTGCAATGATGTACATATTTATATGTCCGGAAGGACACGTCGCACGATCATAGCGCTTACAAGAGGCAAGATTAAAGGACGCGTCCGTTACATTAGGACGTGACCCATCGGGGAAGAAACCGCACATCGGTTTGGAAAAGCTAGGATTTCCCTTTAATTAAACTAATTAACTAAATCTTAACACAGGCAATACTGAACCGACGTGTTGCAAATGCAAGGCAACCTTGATCTTTCAGTTGGCTCAGCAGCAGCCAGGCTGCTTTGCTTACACGTGCAGACACCCTCAGTTGTCCGGTCTATAAAAGATGGCGAAAAATCACCGATAACAATGGGCCCTTGTCCTTGACACGACCGCGCAAACTGGGGAGACCGACCACGCGGTCCACGGCCAAGCATGCATGCATGCACCTAATTAGAGCAGTCCCGCCCAAACAAAAACTTATCAGTCAGCTTAACCAAATGTACGTTTTAAATCTGCTGCTGTCTAAATCCAGGTCTTGGCCAAACCCAACCAAAAGGCTGATCTGAAAAGAACAGCTCAACCAAATGCTTTACACATCTGATCTGAGAAAGAACACCTGCAAGCCGTTGCCCACCTGCTCCAGCACCAGCTGCGTGCGTGGTGACCTGATCGACAGTGCGTTGGCCGGGACGCGTGGTGCTGGTGTTGGTGCGGATTGGACAGCGTGGCCTAGCCAGCTTTCCACGAGCGGAACAGATCGGATATGCTCCTCATGGCGTGCACAGAAGGGATATGCCAGGAAATGTCGGCATGGCTTGGCATGCTGGTGCTCACGTGCTCCAGCTGCTGTCTTTAGATTCTGCAGGGATTTGGGTAGGTGATGGTACCTCCGTCAGATAGATATAGTTTCAGATCCGGAGCAGACGGGCACACGGGAAAATGCTGGGCCCATGGCCATGAGCGCTCGACGGCGGGCGACGCACACACTATGGAATCGCCAATGCAGCCGGCTAGCCTGACCGCCGGACGTTAGTTGGTTCGTTCGTCATCCAACCCAACCAAACCAATCGAAATTTATTGTCGCAGGAGCAGCTCATCGTGCCACGATTGTATTTGTACATGAGCAGAACCCTTGCCGTCTGCTCCTACACATTCCTTGGGCACACACCGTGCTCTGCCGCCCGTGTTGTTTACTCTCCTTGCCCTTGTGACAGATCAGATCAAGACCAGACAATGCTGCTCCTCTTGGATCAGCACTTGGCACTTGCTGGCTTGCAGGGCAAGTTTCTCTAAAAGAAAAAGGAACTTGCAAGGCAGTATTGGCTCACTATGGCAAAGCTTTAAAAGTTTGACCAAATTTACAGAAAATAGTAGTAGCATATATGACATCAAATTGATATATTAAAGTACATTTCAAAATGAATCTAACGATGCTAATTGGGTGCTATAAATGATGTTACTTTTTTCTAGAAAATTGGTCAAATTTTTTAAAATTTTGAGTTAGGACAAAAGCTAGATGTACACTTATTCGCGCACGAAGGAAGTATATCATGGTAGAGAAAGTCAACCTCAATCTCAGGCTCAGGATAAAACTAGTGTTTCCTTTTGGGCGAAGCAATACGTACGCATGCCGCGAGCCTTTCAAAGCCGAGGTAGATTCATATTCAAATCTCTAAAAAATGCTTATATTTATAAATGAATGAAGCGGTATCTATCTCTTTCACACATGTCGGCGTTGGAGATGCCCTTAGAGCATCTACAACCGGACCTCTCAAAGCCGCCTCATACGCCCGCGTGGGTCGCTCGGTCACTGCTCAGTCATGATTTTTTGACCCAGACGGGTCCCTCAAATGCCAAGGCTGACCGGCACACCCCATATCCAGCCCAAATATGAGGAGGATATGGGGGCGCCCGGGCACGCCTGCCACGTCGGCCTGACGGCGTGGCCCCACACGGAAATGCCCGGATACCCGGCGGTCCGACGGACGCCACGTCCGTCGCCGCGGTGAGAACACCGCGTGGCGCCGCTCCGGCTCGCTGCCCAAGACGAAATCCGGCTATTTAAGCCGGTCGGCGTCCCGCAACCCTAACCCATCCACCTCCTCCCTCTTCCGCTCCGGCGCTCTGCCCACGCTTCGGCACTCCACCATGGTCCGGAGCAAGATCATCTACTATGCCATGCCGATGTCGAAACGCCGCTACGAGATCCAACAGCAGATCGGGCGAGGGAAGCCGCGCGCACCGCCCACATAGCTGCCGGATTGCCTCCGGACTCGCCGGAGCCGGAAGAGGAGGAGGAGGAGATGGAGGAGGTGGAGGAGGCGAAGGAGGCGGAGGAGCCGTACCAGCAGGTGCCGGCCTTCAACATGGAGCAGGCGGAGGCGGAGTTTGCCGTCGCCCAGTCTGACGAGATGGCCGAGCAGCAGGCCATCCTAGAGTCCATCCGGGATGAGACCTATGTGGAGGCCAACTGGATATTCCTCCGGCGGGAGCAGGCGAAGACCGACGCGCTCTTCGCCGAGCTGGACGCGGAGATAGAGACGGAGGTGGCCGGAGCGGAGCAGCCGGAGCTGCAACTCCGCCCATGCTGCTCGAGCCGGGGCACAGAGATCGGCATGATCTCCGATGAGGGTAGCCATGATCGATGTAGTGTTTTTTTTGGCATGTCTTTGCATGGATATCAGAATCGAGTATGAGATGCCTGGATGCAGCAAGTGAAATTTGAAATGTGCCCATGTTTGAGGGACCAGATTTGCCATATATATATATATATATATATATATATATATATATATATATATATATATATATATATATATATATATATATATATATATATATATATGTTTATAGATGGTCTTACAAATCTGGAAAGAACGCCTGCTCCTCCAGCAGACCAGCTGCGTGGAGACCTGATCGACGACACATACGTTCGCCGAGATGCGCGCGGAACGACGGCGTGCCGTGCTATTCGCTAGGTGGAGCCGGACAGCGTGGCCTAGCTAGCTTTCCACGGGCGGAGCAGATCAGTACCCTACCGAATTTTCGCGCTTGCTGAAGCCATTTACTACTACCCGTCACCCACACGTGGGCCGTGGCTCTACTTCCGTTTGGTTCAGTTGTTGCTCGCTTTCATGGCGAGCATTGTTCAGAGTTCAGACCGAATCCTTTTTTAAAAGAGGTAGTCAGACCGAGGCTGTCTAAAACAACCAGCTCGCTGCGTAGTTATACAGCTTATGGAGCTCTTTGGCTAAGTTATAAGTACGCCACTAAATTATGTCATGTCAACGTCACCTCGCCTCATCCATAGTCATAACTCATAACTCTTCCGAATAACTCCCGACGGCCTTTGTTGAGTAACAAGATTACAGAAATACTAATGGGCGAACGTTTGCTGGGAGGAGTTCCCAGCAAACGACGGTAAAATCGCTAGGTTGTGATCAAACCATGGCATTTTTCGAGACGAAAAATACACTGGGTCACTTACATTTTTTTTCTTTCTGAGAAGAGGTTCCCTCGCGTCGCCTCCCCCCGGGCGACGCCAGGGGCCCCAACCCTAGCGCCGCCAAAGACCTCTCCTCCACTCCTTCCTCGCCTTGTTGCCGCTGCGGCGTGGGCATGATGGCGGCGGCCCGTGCCAAATTGGGGCGGGGAGGCGGATCCCATCCGAGGCAGTGAGGCGGCCCTTCTCACGCGATCCAACGGCGGCGCTTAGGACGGAGATTCCGGTCAGGCGGCGGAGGCGAGCACCATCGCCCGGTGAGCAATGACCTCGCATGGACGGCGGCGGTGGCACCGCCCATCCGGCAGGTGGTTTGTCTTGCTTGTGATGGTGACAACGACTCTGCGGATCAACGCCCATTTGGATCCGTCTGCGGAAACCTTTCGCCGACCGGCGGTGCGTGGAGGACCGGTGAGGAGATCTGGGATCTCCGCCGGAGTACCGACGGCAACATATGTCTTCGTGGCGAGGTTCCGCTCGGTTCCAGCCAGCCTCGAGGTCGGGAAGATGTTGCTTCCGGTGAAAATCGCGCCAGACTGTGGTCTTGGCGGACGATGGCGGCGTCTCAGACGTCGTTTCCTTCTGGAGGCATCGTCGTTGCATGTCTCATCAACTCGATCGGGAAGTTCGGAAAACCCTAGATCCAGGTTTATCGGATCGGACGATGACGGTGCTATCGGTACCGTTCTCCCTCTGGGGCATCATTTTGGAGCGAGTCTTTGGTTGGAGGGACAAGAGGAGGCGGTGTTTCATCTCGCTCCATTGATGACGGCGGATCTCGACGGCGTGGCGCGATGGAGACTCGGCGCTGATGAGCGGAGATGGACTCGCGCAGAGGGTGACGCCGTCTGGCGTCATGGTGGCGTCTGACAGTTGGACCGGCCAAGGTTGATGTGAGAAGACACGAAGATGGATTCGTGGCGGTGGTGCGGCGGCCTCATACCCGCGAGGGTCTGGTTGAGAAGCACGCCGGATGGTGGGTGCCCATACCATGCATGCGTCCTGGGTGGGACCTCAAGTCTTTAGATGTTTATGTTTGGCTGCGTGGTCTGTTTGGTATTAGGCCCAGACTTTCTGCGCCCCTACATCAACTGGATAGGGATAGCGACCGTTGTTGCTTAGTTTGGCGGCTTTAGACTTGTTGTTGTATAACTCTGTACGGTCTTGTGTTAATAATTAATAAAGTGCCGGTATGCATCGCCCAGATGCAGAGGCCGGGGGTTGTCCTCCTTTTCTAAAAAAACATTTTTTTCTTTCTAAATATGACAATTTTTCTTCCCATACATGGCAAACCCTCACAAATGCATGGCGATTTTTGTTATTTCGGCATGGCAAACGCTCGCACTTTATGCCAACGCATGTTCGCCAAATAAACGGGCCCTAACAAGATTAACAAAGGGATACCCTTGTTGTGCTAGGACGCACTGCAAATTAAGGCTCTTTACATGTTTTACAAAATGTGAAGAGCTCCTACCATCCAACCAATCTGTTCTTTACAAACAACAACTCCTTAAAAAGCCGGCACATGAAAAATCTTGACTTACACCCGCACGAAAAAGATAAATATTGACTTTTAGATATGATGTGTACATGGTTTTAAAAGAAAAGTAAAAAATTTGAAGGAGTCAGCCGGTTGTCTCGGGATGACCACCTTCTCAGGCATCATCTTATTGCGCGTCGTCCAAAGAGTCAGAAAAATTAATTGGCACCGTCGTCATCGCCCTCAGAATAAACAACCCCCTGTCGTCCTAGACTAGGACCAGGTGTTGATTGCAGGCCAATTGATCTTCGCTGTAGGGGTAGATTTTCAATCCCGTGCTCGGCGTCCCTTGGGACACAAATGCTTGCTTTTGCGCAGAGGCTGGCTGAGAGACACCAGAGAACACACTTCTTTTTCTCATCAAAGATGGTTGAGAATTACTGAGTTAGAAAGAAAGAAAACGCAGTTAGAGCCACGGCAGCTGCGCTCTCGGGTGCCACGGCGTGCACGGTACACCACCACCACGGCTGATGGCGGTTGAGTAGGCGACCGACCAGCGGGTCCGACCACGCAACGCACGCGCGCGGCGACAGTGCCGCCCCGCTGCCGCTGCCGCTGCCGCCGCCCGGTGGTCTCCTCACTTTCCTTTGTCCGCCCGCTCTCTTTCCCAATCATTCCCCTCCCTTCCCCACCCCACCCCAGCTGCCCCTCCCCTCGCCATCGCTTCGCTTCCTCCGCCAGCCACTCCGCCGTGGGGTCCCGGCCCCACCCCCGTCCTCCACCTGCCCCGCGTGCCCCCCAAACCGGCCGTCTCCGATCCCGTCCGTCCCCCAGATCCACCCCGCGCCCGCGTCCCGCCTACTCCAGCGCGCCCGCTCTGCCACAGACGAGGGGCGCCGGAGCCAGCATCAGCGGGCGAGGGCGAGGGGATGGAGGGCCTGGCGCAGCGCGCGGCGCTGCTGCGGGAGTCGCTGGGGAGGAGCCAGGCGGCCACCGACGCCGTCGTCTCCATCCTCGGCTCCTTCGACAGCCGCCTCTCCGCGCTCGACGCCGCCATGCGCCCCATCCAGGTGCGGACGCACGCAGTCCGCACCGCCCACGAGAACATCGACCGCACCCTCCGCTCCGCCGACGTCATCCTCACCCAGTTCGACCGCACACGAGAGGTAGCTTCTGCTAGCAACAACCCCCCATCCATCCCCTCCCCTCCCCTCCCTGCCCGTTCCGTCCCTCGCGCGCTCTCGGATCCCCATTGCATTCCATTGCTTTGCTGCTGGAACTGTGGCCGGTGGGCGATCCAGTGTGGGGAAAGTTTAGTTAGTGCTTGGTGGCGTGATCAGCCCATTCTGCATCTCAGGACTCAGGGTGTTGAGTCCAAGCAAGCTTAGGTTTGCTGCTATCTAGTGTCAGTTTGTTGCCCAATTATAGCTTTTGGTAGCTGAAATTGTCGATTTTCCTTCTCATGGGAAATTCCATGTCATTAGGCAAGCCTCGAGGAAAACTAGCTACTTTTTGGTGTGATCAGTACATTCTGTTGTTCTACATCTTGGTGTGTTGAGTGCAATCTTAAGTTTGCTGCTAGTGTCAGTTACCCCCCAAGGTGCTGCGTGGAATGGAGGTAAAGTTAGTGTGCCCACCGCTGTTTAGTTCAAAGATGAGCTAAATGCCAGTGACCGCTAAGTTTACACCCAAGTGGAAGACTATACCTTTTGGTAGCTGAAATCGTTGGGCGTGGTTTTTCATGGGCCTTAGTATTCCATAAGCGAGTCTCCTGATAAATTAGCTACTCCCTAGTATCTCTTTGGTGATATAATGCTATCTGTATGTATGTATGTGCAGGCAGAGCGTGAGATACAAAAAGGTCCTAATGAGAACCTCCAGGGTTTCCTCGACGCCGTCGATCGGCTGCGCAGCATCGAGCGCTTCTTCAGCTCCAATAGGAGCTACAGCAGCAGCGACCGCGTGCTCAGCCACGTGAATGGCCTCCTCTCCAAGGCCCTGGTGAAGATGGAAGGTGAATTCCAGAACCAGTTGACTCAGCGCAGGTCCGTGTCTCATCATCGGTTTAAATTGCTATTTTTGTCTCGACGTCGCCTAACCCTTGCATGGTGCGTGCGCCCTCTTAAATGGTCCAGCAAACCGATGGAGCCTGACCGTCTTTTCGACTGCCTTCCGAGTACGCTTCGGCCATCGGCCGAGTCTCGGTCTGAAGGTGGGAAACACCCGCCAGGTGGCGCGCAATCCGATAACCATGAAACCGCGGAGGCTGCCGAATACAAGCCTCCTGCACTTATTGAGCCCAAGTTTGTTCCTTTGCTTGCTAAATTGGCACAGCAGCTGGTCCAAGCTGGATGCCAACAGCAATGTGCAGAAATATACAGGTAAGCGAAGCTAGACTGGTTATAATTCCACTTTCTCGTTCATGCAAATAGGTACAATAGAAAACTTTTCGCGTGATTGTGCGACGCGAAATGTAGCTCTACCTTTAGATATGCACTATATACTTTGGGTAAGGAAATAAACCGGGTAAATTCAATAGTTCACACAATAATAAATCATTCACATTTAGATTTAATGAATGCTGCTAATATGATATAGTCTTGCTTTTGGATTCAACAAGCGGTCAGCAGAAATTTCAGAGGCAGCTGATAGTTCTAAGTTGTTTTAGACCATTTATAGAAACAAAATAATTATGAAAGGTTTGGGGTGATATAATGTTTTGGGACAGGCAGCATTTATATGCATGTCTATAGTTACACAGATATGTCTGGCATTGATCGCAAGAAACTTCCTGATACGACAGTCATGGATAGGTATAAGGATGAATCCTTCCAAATTGGATAAGATAATTCTTACTATCTTTCTTTCTCTCAATTGAACAATTAATTGGAAAATAAAACAGAAAGTACAAAAATGAGTAATAAACCCCGGTATAGATTTGTACGATTCAATTCAACATTTTGTTCATTCGGGTTTGGTCGTGTCATAGTTCTTATGGCGCGTTGAGCGAACATTGTGCCTCCGTTTAGTGCAATGGCAGGTTAAGCGACGCCTAGGCGCGCTTAAGCGTTCTGTACGAACGTCTTATGGACAGGAACAAGGGCACCCAAAAAAACAATTTTCAAAGCATGTATTAAGCCTAAAATCACAAGCATGTTGAGGGAGGAGAGATGAGGAGGAGCTACATGTCAGGGAAGGGGAAGAAAGCTGGCAGCGGCGAGGTCGGGGAAGCCACCAGGCTCCAGCCTAGACGAGGAGGAGCCCGAGATTGGGGAAGAGGGGGAAGGACTGGTGGCGAGGTCGGGGAAGGAGAGCTCAAGGTCCAGCGGCGGGAAGATGGGTAGTGAGGTCGGGGGAGAAAGCCCACATCTGGCGGCCCAAGGTTGCCTTGCTATCCTCTGTTTCTCCCACCCCGCTCTCCTTTGTCTAACCCTAGGTGTCCGAGCGCTTTTTTCAACGTTTACCCCAAAAGTGAAGCGGCAGGCCTGTGCTCAGCGCTCCGCTAGGGGTACGCTCAATTTCCACTGCTTATAGTTGGAATTAGCTTTGCGTTCGATGAACTGCATTTATCATTTTTTCCTTTATTAAGTGGTTCCAGTGAGAGTTATAAACTTTTAACATAAAAAAAGGAAAATAGGTAGTAGCATCTTTTTAATGACGAAATATTCTTGGCTTTCATGTTACCTTTAATGATCAGGCACTTTACATCTCTAAATACTGAATTAGCCCCTCACAATTCATTAATATGTATTCTAAATCCTTGCCCCTGTAGACAAAAAAAATACAGATATAATGTCGGGTTAAAGAACATAGAAATTACCATAGTAAAATAAGATTTCAGCAATAGCCAATAGAACACTAGAAAGTTGCCTCTCCATTTCAGTCATTTTACTTGCTGAAACATATTCTCCTTTTATATGCAGCGAAGCTCGTGCTTCAGCTTTAGAGTCGAGTTTGAAGAACTTGGGTGTTGAGAAACTGAGTAAAGATGAAGTGCAGAAAATGCCTTGGGAGATTTTGGAGTCTAAAATAGGGAATTGGATTCATTTCATGCGAATTGCTGTAAGGATCTTCCTCAAACCTACTAAATGGCACTATAGGTTGCCTTTGTTGACACATTCTGCTTGAAACAGGTGAAACTTCTTTTCGCTGGGGAACGCCAGCTCTGTGACCAAGTTTTTGAATGTAGCCAATCTTTAAGGGATAAGTGCTTTTCTGCAATAACCAAGAACAGTTTGGCTACTCTACTCAGCTTTGGTGAGGCAATTGCTATGAGTAAAAGATCACCGGAGAAATTGTTTGTTCTGCTAGACATGTATGAGATAATGTGTGAACTTCAAACAGAGGTATATTTTTATTCAGACAATGCTTGTTTCACTGGCTAACGAGTGCACTTGTGTGCATAATGATAACAACGGATTCCAAATACTCCCTCCGTTCCAAAATAGACGACCCAACTTTGTATTAACTTTAGTTGGGTCATCTATTTTGGAACGGAGGGAGTATACAATTCATCTGTTTGCGGTTGATACAAATGCTTATTCCTTTATGCCACCTTGAAAAGATTTCCTGCACTAACTGCCTTAACAGTTTGATTTGCTTTGGCTGGAGACATTTGAGCAATCATTGAATGCCGCATATGGTTACGGAAAAACAACAATTTCCGTCTGCAACTATACAAATACTTATGATAGTACTCATGTGTTACACTTTGATACCATACTTCTATCATTGAAGTGTTGGCCATTTGTATTTGAGTTTACCTTGTATGCATCGTCTGCAACTATACAAATATGATAGTACTCATGTCTCACAGTTTGATACCATACTTCCATCATTGAATTGTTGGGCCATTTGTATTTAAGTATACCTTTTATGCATAAAATATGTTTTTCACCATGGCTTTGTTGTTCAGACTTTGATATCCATTTTAACTTGACAAATCTTGTAGGAAGATCGTAGACTTGTAGTGTAAATTCAATGTGAATTTATTCTTATACATGGCGGTAAGCATGGAAGTAACTAAAAGATTCATCTTTCAATTGACTGTAGATTGACACCATCTTTGTTGGAGAATCATGCTCTCAAATGCGTGACTCTGCACTCAGTCTGACAAAATGTTTAGCACAAACTGCACAGAAGACTTTCAGCGATTTCGAAGAAGCTGTCGAGAAGGATGCAACGAAGAATATTCATACTGATGGAACAGTTCATCCTTTGACAAGCTATGTGATTAACTATGTTAAATTTTTATTTGAGTAAGTGTCTAATCACCTGCACTTTGTTTTTGGCAATTGCATAGGTGTATGGTCATACTTTCATGTGTTCTTTCTTAAAGTTTATCCACTGGGTTATGTTGATATTTGTGTTATGCACTTCGCTGCTGTTATATTTGGACCTTTGGTATATCCTTCTACTTCACCAAAAGAAAAAACAGACTTACATTTTTACAGCTGTTTCAGTAATCAGAACAGATAGATCTGCTTTTAGTTGTAGGTGAAACTTCATCTATTCCATTCTTGTAAAGGTGGTTTTGACACACTTCCAGTATTTTAGCTACTACCTCTGTTTCTAAATGTAAGACGTTTTGGCAGTTTAAATTGAACTGCCAAAACATCTTACAGTATTTAGGAACACAGGGTGTATTATTTAATGCCCTTTCAGGCTGTGTTGGTTCTAACTAGTAGTAGTAACTCCCTATCCATGTTATCTTTCAACATGTCACTACTTGCTTCAGCTTCACAAAATAAAGGAATAACAGTAAGTAAATAATGACCTCAATCCGCTACTCTTTGTGCAGCTATCAATCAACTCTGAAACAGCTCTTCCAGGAATTCAAAAGGGAAGATGGATCAGGTTCTGAGCTGGCATCTGTGACCATGAGTATTATGCAAGCTTTACAAAATAATTTGGATGCAAAAGCAAAACAATACAAGGATCCTGCATTGATGCACATCTTTTTGATGAATAACATTCATTACATTGTTAAATCTGTCCGCAGGTATGCTCTTTATGAAGTACAAGTAAAGTCATAATGAGTTTGTAAGAGTGTGAGTTTAGTCTAATGCTCTCTTTCCTTTCTTGCAGATCAGAAGCCAAGGATTTATTGGGCGATGACTGGATTCAAAGACATCGAAGGATTGTACAGCAAAATGCAAACCAATATAGAAGGGTTGCTTGGTCAAAGGTTCGATGGCCAGAAGTCTTCGATTAGAACTCATTGTGCCTATTTCTCTTGCATTTTGATACCATTTTGTTGAAGCCTTTTCAGCCTCATAAATAAATGTTCTCACTGAGAACTGTGAGTCCAAACTAACACACTTGAAAATCTTATATCTATGCAGCTACTGTCTCTGAATATATAGGAGGAATCCAGAGATAATTAATGGCCTTAATCTTGATAATTAATGGCCTTAAACATACTAATAGTAATGCACTTCAAAGCATGGAAAATGCGATTGACTTATTTGTTTTGCCGAGCCTTATTCTTTGTTGCTGATGTATGATTGTGGGTAGGATTGTTGATTGATGTATACGTTCAGAAGGAAATTTTTGTGGCTCGACTGTATCACTAGCTTTGGGCACCACTTTATCTGTTAGCATGTAAAAGACGATAATACTGCTTAGAAACTGAAAGTACATTTGGAAGAAATTGTAAAAGTGTAGGTAGTAAATATTTATGCGCACTGCCTTATTTTAGTTTGTTCCAATGTTGTAGGTGTTGCAATGCCTCTCGGGTCAAGGTTTGACTTCATCAGGAGGTAGTGGTCAAGTAGGAAGCGAGGGTGGCAATAGCAGTGGAGCTTCAAGAACAGCTGTGAAAGAGAGGTTGGCTCATATGCCCTGAATATTTCAGCCTACTTTACTGTCTCTATGGTCTATTATTCCATACTGACACATTGTTTTCCCCCATGATGGTATCAGATTCAGGTCTTTCAATCTGCAATTTGAAGAGATTTATCAAAAGCAGTGTGGCTGGTCTGTTCCAGATTCAGAGTTGCGTGAGTCACTGAGATTGGCAGTTGCAGAAATTCTGTTACCCGCGTACAGATCCTTCCAAAAACGCTTCGGGTATTTTTCTTGGCACACATTGACACCTCATGCACATAAACAGTGAATTTCAATGCGTCAACCTGAACCTGAGGTGTTCATAACAACGGCTACTCAAACTTTCTTGTATACATGCTTTTTGTTCTGAACCCTGGTGGCTGTATCGTAAATCTAGCCTTGTGCCACATTTTCTATATGGTAGGAGTATCTACTAACATTAAGAATATATTCATTTATATCAGCATTAGAATAAACACAGTTAATCCATTATTCCTATACCCTGTTGCACTTGCCACCTGGCAGCCATTTAGCTTATTTATCCTTTTTTTTTGTCTGTGTGTTGATTAGATATTTAGACCTGAATCCCGAACATGCAGGTTAGGCTAGCTTATATTTGTTTGTGGTGAAAATTAACAACACATCATTTTTTGAGGGTTGGCTCATCACTATTTTCCGATATGGTTAATCTCGTGAAATAACCTTTCTTTTGGTGTTACTTGTTTACGAACATAGATGTTCGTTTCTTAAGACTTCTTTCAAAAACTGTTCCGTCTGAAGGTTGTGGCTCCTAGCTTCTAGTTCATGCGTAATTGTGTATGCGCTTATAAAATCTCTTTGTCGAATTGCAGACCTCTCATCGAGAACAGCAAAGCGCCTGGTAAGTACGTCAAGCACACACCCGAGCAGCTCGAGCTGTTTCTGGGCAACCTATTCGAGGGGAAACAAGAACGTCCTTGATAGCCGCGCTCTGCGGGGTGCGACGGTGTTCCTGTAAATTGGACCCATGGTTTGTCCATGTGACTGAGTCGAACTACATCGGCCCTTGCCTCAGTGCATGGTCTTTTGTACAGTGTAAGTTCTAGCTGTATGTCTTGCCTTGCTTATCGGAGTAGTAGGTGGTTTCGGTGTGCTGAGATTCTCTTTGTTCTTTTTGGGGGGAGATTGGAATGCTGATATTCTTGTTAGCATATTCGGTACCGGCGGTGTGCAGCAGTCCAGCGTCGACGTAGTTCGTCGGTGTTTCCCTGTTTGGCATTGTAGCTCTGCATAGTGGTAATAAAGTTGACCCGAGTGATCAGTGGCTCGGTTGTGGATTGTATTAGAGTTGACCGCAGTGATGAGTTTGAGCTGTTGTTCTTTTGCTCTGGTCTCCTTGTGACTTCTGGGTCTTGAAACTTTCTTCCTGGACTGGTTCAAGGAATCTGCATTACTTTCTTTTGCCTACTTGAACAGGCCATGTTAGGACCCTTGTGGTGGAAGCAACACCCAACGGGGATTGTCACGTCAGGGTGTTTTCATGTGGAATTTACATATATGCCATCATTATTTATTGGGGCGTGCTATGCGTCTGCCAGTTGATCTTTTTAAAAGATCAGCCGGGTCGCGAGTCGTCAGATTTGTCGCATCAGGTGGCTGAGTGTGTCCCCATTATTGCAACACAGGTCTTGTTGCAAATTTTTTTTTGCAACAGCTGTTTTGTTGCACTTTTTTGCAACTGAAACTTTGTTGCAATTCTTTTTTCCAGCCGAGGTCTTGTTGCGGAAAAACTTTGCAACAGAATTTCTGTTGCAAAACATGCATCCGCTGTAGACCTTGCAACACCGCATATGTTTCGGAAACATGGTTCCTGTTGCAAAAATGCGTTCGACAAAGGATGGTAGTGGGCTCTCAGTTGGACGTGTGTCATGCAGAGAAGGTAGCGGACGGACGCGGCCGCTGTGATTCACCGGATGATGGCAAGTGTTTCCCTTATTTATTGGAGCTAACTGAGACTCGTAACTACATGGGTAATAGATGCCATGTTATTTTTCTTTAGGGAAAGCCGGCAACTTTATTCACTGGATGGAACTGTTACCTGTCTGCTAATTGCACTGGAGTATAATCCGGAGGTTCTTGATGCCAGACATTGGCATTTTCTCCAGGGTAACGTCCAAACATGACGTTTGCAAAAACCCTACACAGGAAGGTGCAGTAGCATATGGCTGCTGCGACACCTATCGAGTTGCCTCCTTTCATTGTTTCAACCACTTCCATGCAGTCGGATTGAACAATTAACCGAGTGCATCGTCCCTCAATGCATGGGCATCAGCCGTAGCTGGTTCCTCCACATGAGTTGCAACAATTCTTTGCCGCACCAAAGTTACATTGATCATCCCTTTGTACTCTTTTTCTTTTTTGCTAGAAAACTTCCGATCTATTCATTTTCAATCATGGCAATCCAACGAACATTAGAAATAATAAAAATTACATCCAGACCCGTAGACCACCTAGCGACGACTACAAGCACTGAAGCAAGCCAAAGGCGCGCCGCCGTCATTGCTCCTCCCTCGCTTGAGCCGGACAAAACTTGTTGAGGTAGAAAGTCGGGAAGTCGTCGTGCTAAGGCCACTTAGGACCAGCGCATCAGAACATCAACCGTCGCCGACGAAGAGTAGCGTAGATTGCAAAGGGGGCTATACAGTTTATGGACCATAACCTAGATAAAGAGAGAAACCTCAAGGTCTTATTATGTGCTTTTGAGGAGCTTTCTGGTCTTAAAATAATTTTTCATAAGAGTGAAATTTTCTGCTTCGGTGAAGTTGCCAAATCAGCATCTGAGTATGCTGAGATTTTCGGTTGTCAGCTTGGGCAATTTCCTATTCGGTACCTGGGTATTCTGATTCCCTGTCGGCGTTGACTATTGCTGAGTGGAAACATGTGGAAGAGAGACTTGAGAAACGTATAACCAGTTGGAAGGCCAAAATCTTGTCTTATGGGGGGAGATTGGTTTTTATCAATTCATTCCTTAGCAATATGGTTTTATACATGTCATTCTTCCATTTACCGAACGGGGTTCTGTAGAGATTGGATTACTTTAGATCTAGATTTTTTTGATAGTATGATAATGAATAGAAGAAATATCGGCTAGCTAGGTGGAATGTGTTATGCTAGCCTAAAAGTCAGGGTGGGGTGGGGGAGGGGGGTCTTGGAATCCGAGATCTTGGTATTAAAACATCACCCTTCTTAGTAAATGGGTTTACAAACTCCTCACTGAGAATGGTGTATGGTAGGGAATCATTTGTAACAAGTACGTGGGTTCCAAAGACATTTCTCAAATGCACTGGAAAGCCGGTGATTCACATTTTTTCTATGGCGTGATGAATGCCAAGGAATTCTTTTTCCAATTTGGCATTTACTTGGTTAAGGATGGTTCACAGGTTAGATTCTGGGAGGATACCTGGCTGGGCGCCACCCCACTTATGGTGCAATACCCTAACCTATAACGGATTGTTAGACATAAGTTTGTCACAATCACTCAGGAGTTGTGACAAGAAAATCCTGATATTTCTTTTCATAGGGACCAATTAGGTGCTCGCTTTGCAGCGTGAAATGCATTGCTCACCCATTTCCGAATGATTACCTGTCAGTAGAAGACGTTGTTCTTTGGTGCTGCAGAAGATATCTTTCGGACTAAGGAGTTAGCATTTCTTGCTCCGCAAAGAATGTTCCTGATGTTTATAAGAAAAACTGCTCTGATCTTTGAACACGTGATGCTACATGCTAGTATGTAATGATTAATTTCATTTGAAAAAATTATTAATTATCCATCGATCCTAGGAGGAGGAAACTCTAGACATAACGCAAAACAGAGTATTCATCCAAAATTAGTACAAATCAACACATGGTGAATCACATCTAATCAAATAAACATCAAAACCAGAAACGTCGACGTCGGAGCTGAGGTAGAAGAGGCGGAATACCAACGTCAAGCTCGACCGGGCTGCCATGCGTGAGGTGAGGCAGGGGTAGTGGGCCGATAAACCGGAGCCGACGGAGCCACGCCAGTGACACGTGGCGGCTGTTGCGTGCAGCGCGTGCAGGGGCAACACATATAATTGAGTCCAATCTTTTATCATTACATTGATTTTTAATATTTGTTTTTTATTTGATTATAATTTCTTTATTTCACACTATATTTTTTGTCACATTTTTAAGCAAAATCTGTATGTATATAGTTTTCGACTAATAAACATTTAAAAATGATTTATTAAAACAACAGGATCTTAAAATTTCTGGGTTGTAAGTTGAGAAATAAATTAAATATTTATATTAAACTTTTTACTTATGTATAACTCACTGTATGAAATTACAGTCATACTAGCTAGTATCCTTTGTTAACTTATTTGGAATAAATAACTAGATGATAATCTTACAAAATATAAAAATAGTTTTATTTACAGTAAATGTATAATGTCTATCGTTCAATAATGTGTATGCATCGTGCCAAATTTCAGCCATGTTTGTAATGAAAGTTACATCGGTTGTTTTTGTATAGAGTGAAGCTTAAAAATATTTATACTTAATCCCCATAAATGCGAGAAAATACAAAATTACATGTTTTCGTGGTTAATTTGTGACACTCGTATTATTATAGTCTATACATCTCTACGTGTAGCCTTAAAGATCTTGGTAGATATCTAAAGCATATGGTTTGAAAAATATCCTGATAGCATCTTATAGTTATGTTTAGGCATGTGAAAATTAGGAAGAAATCTAGCATGTCATTGGAATGTTTATTGATAGACTTTGTGGATGATAATCTTCTATAGGTAAATAGGTAGCCCCCACTAAGATATTTCTCTCAACACGCAGGCATGTCACCTAAGCATGCATCATGCATGAAAATAGGTCCATCTCAATAAACAACCATGCATGAAAAAAAGTTCCATCTCAATATACAACCATGGATACAAACCAAGGGCGCTAAGTGCGCCGCTAGGACACAATTGCCGAAACGTAGCGCATTTGTTATACCAAATATAGTTGTGAATATTGCATTGACGTGTGCTTTAGTTATAATTGAAACACCTAGCGGGTAGCACGGCTGGCCAACCACATGCATGTGGAAGTTGTGCGGGGCAAACCGATGGCGCTAAGCGTGTCACCAATGCGCAGCCACAAAAATGCTAGCACAGTAAGATGTTATTGAATATAATGAGAATTGATAAATATGGTACTATTATTTGCTTTAGTTATAAATGAAATGCCCAACAATCAACACCGTTGGCAATCCCATGTGCGTGTAAGTTGTGCTAGTAAAACCGATGGCGATGCATGCACCGCTTGGGCACAATCGTCAGAACGTTAGCAAAATAAGATTTCATGAATAATGAGAAGCATTGCATCGGTACATGCTTTATTACATTGAAACGTCCCGCGTGTAGCACCGCTGGAAACCACATGCACGTGAAAGCCATTTGCAAACCAATGGCACTAAGCGTATCGTTGGCATGTGGTTGTGGAAGCGTAAGTGCAATAAGATTTAGCGACCAAATAATGCAAACATTGAATTTGAAATATTTGTTTCAGATTCTTTTTTTAGAAATTAAATTAAATATTATATTTCAATTATTACGATGCAACAATGAAGATTTTGTGTAGAGCGGTTGATGCTCTCAAAAAAAAAGGAGATATAAGAATATAAGAGGAAAGGGGGCGCGCGAGACCAACATAAAAACTTCCCCTCGATTATCTCTGTCATTACATATATTGGAATATAAGTTTCAAATTCTCTCTTTTAGGGATTACATTAAATCATCATTTGAATTTTTAGTACAAGATGAATGATGATTTTCTAATTGCACCATTAGTTATCATAGAAAGTCATGTTTATTCCTAGACTTTCTAGACGATAATCTTGTATATAAATATAGTCCCCACTAAGATATTTCTCTCAACAAGCAAGCATGTCATCTCAGGATGCACACATGCATGAAAACAAGTCGATGTCAATATGCAACCATGCATACAAACCAAGGACGCTAAGTGCGCCGCTAGAACACAATTGCCGAAACGTAGCGCATTTATACCAAATATAGTTGTGAATATTGCATCGACGTGTGCTTTAATTACAATTGAAACACCTAGCGGGTAGCACCGCTGGCCAACCATATGCGCGTGGAAGCTCTGCGGGCAAACCGATGGTGCTAAGCGTGTCATCAAAGCGCAGCCTAAAAAACGCTAGCACAATAAGATGTTACCGAATAAAATGATAATTGATAAATATGGTACTATTATTTGCTTTAGTTATAAATGAAACACCCAACAAGCAACACCGCTGGCAATCCCATGCGCGTGAAAGTTGTGCTAGAAAATCAGATGGCGACGCGTGCACCACTTGGACACAACCGTGAGAACATTAGCAAAATAAGGTTTTATAAATAATGGTAAGCATTGCATGCATCGGTAAATGCTTTAATTACATTGAAACTTCCAGCGGTGCGATTAGCACCGCTGGAAACCACATGCACGTGAAAGCCACGTGGAAACCGATGGCACGAAGCGCATCGATGGCACGCGGTTGCGGAAGCGTGTAAGTGCAATAAGATTTAGCGAATAATGGCAAACATTGAATTTGAAATATTTGTTTCGGATTCCTTTTTTTAGAAATTAATCAAATATCATATTTCAATTACTTCGATGCAACAATAAAGATTTTGTGTAGAGCAAGCAAGGGCGGTTTATGCTCTCAGAAAAGGAGATATGTAAGAGTCTGAGGGGAAGGGGGCGCGCGAGACCAACAGAAAAACTCCCCCAAGATTATCTCTGTTATTATTATTATTAGTACATATATTTTCCTCTGCTTGTTTTTCCTTTTACTTCTTCATTCATCAATCAACCGCGTTCGACAAGTAGAGAGAGACAGAGACATGGAGCGTGCGGCGGCGGCGGAGGCGGCGCTGCTGCTGCGCGAGAAAGCGAGTCTGCTGCGGGAGTCGATGCGCAGGAGCGAGGCGGTGCGCGAGGGGTCGGCCGCGGCGGTCGACTCCATCGGCCGCCGCGTGGCCGCCGTCGACGAGGCCGTGCGCCCCGCCCAGGTTCCGAATTCATCAGCCGATCGATGATCCCCTGTACTCTCGTCTCGTGGCACACGCCGCTCGATCGATCACATGGCTCGCCCTTCTCTGTGCCGTCTGCAGGCGAGGACGTGGAGCGCGTACAGTGCCCACGACAACGTCGCCAGGAGCCTCCGCGCCGTGGAGGCCGTCGTGCGGCACCTCGACGCCGTGCGCGAGGTACGTCCGTTGGTTCGCCTGCCCTGCTTTGGTCGATCTGCTCGCCGCCGGCCGTCGTCCTGCGCAGACGACGGCGGCGGCAATGGCGATTCCGTCTGCGTGTCTGCTTCTAGACCGGAGGGGAGAGCATCGGTCGACTAGTCGTGGTCCAGCAGAGTCCTCCGCGTCGTTGATCGGTTCGACGGGCACGGCACGGACACGCAATTTCCGACGCGAATCTCCTGGCCTGGGCCGGCCCAGTAGCCGTGCCACTCGGCGCGAGGCCCAGACGTGACGCGAGTCCATCTTGTGCTATTCGGCGCTTCGTGCTGGGCCAAATGTGATGATCTGTTTCCCATCCTCGCGAGATTTCTCCCCACCGGCTCCGGCGCGGAGGCCGGCGGCGCCGCTCCCATTCCCCAGATGGCTCGGAGCTGGGGACGAACCCGGCCCCCTAATCCGGCGCGGCGACTTCCTCCTCAGGAGCGCGCCCCTGGCGTGGCACCGAAGTCGTGCTTCCTCCCCTGCTTCTCTAGGTTTGCGTCTCTCTGCGCCTCCCGCCGGCCGGCGTAGCGCCTATCGATTTTGCTCGCGGTTTCGAGTGCGGCGGCGTGCCCGCCTGACCTCTCGAGTCGTCAGTCGGCTCTGAATCTAGCGTATGCGTTGCAACTGCTGCAATGTTTCGAGCGTGAACTACGCCAAAATGGGGTGGTGCAATGTCATGGTTAACTGACAACTGCGCATTCCTGCAGAAGAGCAGAAATTCGACAGGCCGGCGCATCCTTGTATTGAATTTGTGATAGGATCTACTCTTGGTCTTGGACTTAGTTTGGTTATGGTGGGACATTTGGTGGACGATTTCCGCTGATGCTGCTCCTTCTGTATGCGTAGTCTAACATACTACTGTATTAACTGAGCAGAACTGGCCCTTTTATTTTAGAGATTAGAGAAACAGGGGTCACTTTCCCCGTGGGCTTTTCATTGATGCGGGAGTGTATTGTCACTGTCGTGCTGCCAGATCATGCTAATGTTTCACCGAAGTTCATTTGTACAGGCAGAGTCAGTGATATTGGAAAGTGCGAGCAAGGGTGTTACTGCATATCTCGAGGCGGTTGATAACTTAAAAAGCGCCGAGGACTTCTTCACTTCAAAGAGAATCGGTAAAGCCGGTGACGACGCGCTCAAACGTGTCGATGAATTGCTTCGTAAGGCGGCTGCCGAGTTGGAGAATGAATTCAGTAGGGTGCTATCAGAATGCAGGTTCAGTTTGCCCATTTGCTTAGGCCCATATTTCTCACTTGTGTATGTATACATGATCTCACGGGGAACTAACCACTCTATTTTGGATGATTGGTTATAGCAAACCGGTAGAGCTTGAGCAACTTCTCAAATGTCTTCCAAGCCGTTCATCAGCGAAAGATTCTGCTGAAAGTCAGCCAAATCCGGGTGCCGTGCTCTCTCTTCCTACGCTCATTGATCCCCGCTACGTGCCTCGGCTCTCAAAGTTAGCTCAGAAATCAGTCCAACTTGGTTGCCATAAACAGTTTGTGAAAATATACAGGTGCAAGCTTCTACAAGTTTCAAATTGCCTGACATACTTGCAGTGCAGTGTTACCACTATATTTCATGATTTGCTTGCCCATGACATTTTCCTTCATTCTTCCAGAGATACTCGTAGTTCAACTTTGGAACTGACCCTTAAGCAGTTGGGAGTTGAATATGTTACGGCAGAAGAAGTACAGACTGCGCAGGCTGAGAGCCGGGATGCTAAAATTACTCACTGGATCCGATGTTTCCAGATTGCGGTGAGGCTCTTGACTTTTGACCACATAAGGTTTGGACTGTAAAATGATGTTTGCTAATAATAGCTGACTATTTGTTCAACAGGTAAAGTTGCTTTTTCCTAGTGAACGCACACTGTGTGATCAAATTTTTGAAGGGAAGCATGCATGGAAAGACCATTGCTTTGCTGCAGCAACATCCACAAGCCTCTTGAATCTACTCAGCTTCGGACAAGCTATTTCTAAATCTAAGACATCACCAGACAAAGTATTTTTGCTGCTAGATATGTTTGACCGAACATTGGAACTTCAATCTGAGGTGAAGTTTCAGCCACCTGTAGTCCATTTGTCTATTGCCGCAAATGCTGTGAATGACACTATTTGTACGTAACATACCTAGACTAATTGCTGTTCCCTAACAGAATGCTCGTATTGTGCATCTTTTTCCATTTTTTTCTGTGATGCTTATTACATGCACTGCAAACGATGTAGATAGATTTTTTGGCAATAATTGAGAATGTCCCTTTGGACAATACATCCTTTATCTCTCTGACAATATTACACTTAGACCTTTACAAAGAAAAATACGCTCTCTAATACGCACCAAATACCTGTGCTAATTTAAGGAAAATTACCGTTTTCAAGCCAATGCATATATGGTGAATTGGATGTAGAAAATATTCAGATAGGTAGTCATAGATTTAGGTTGGCGAACGACATACATTTGAATTATGGGATTGTAGGTGGCTAGGTGCAGTCTAAAGGTGCAAATACCACGACTCTGGTTCATATATGCATGGCCTTATTTCTTCAGTTAAAATGTTTATACTATATTTGCAGTGAATTTAAGTTGTCTGTTGCTCGCTGTCTATCATGGTATGTTCACTGCAGTGACTGAGCAATTTGACATTGTACTTGATGAAAGAACAGTGACACTTATTTTTTTCGGGTTTGATAATGCATATGCCCCTATTTCTATATAGTACTGCATGCGTGTGTGTGTGTGTGTGTGGTGTGGCAGCATTTACATGCTATTTGAATGTGTATGTTCATTTCTTGGCTATTGTTAGGTTGAGGCAGTCTTTGCAGGAGATGAATGCGCTGAAAACCGGAAATCTGCAAGTATTTTGGTCAAATGTTTAGCACAAGCAGCAAAAAAGACTCTCATTGACTTCAAAGACAGCATTGTGAAGGAGTCGCCTAAGAATACGAGTACTGATGGAGATGTGCATCCTCTTACCAGCTATGTTGGAAACTATATCAAATATCTTATGGAGTAAGTGAAATATGCTGCATTGAATATATTTCTTCAACATGTCCTCCAACACAAATGCAGTGCATTACCATTAACAACAATATTCCTTCTTAAGACCTATATAATTTTTTTGCAGCTATCTGTCATCACTAAAGCTGATCTTTCAAGAATCCAGCAATGGAGACGGAGCAAATTCTGGTCTGGTCTCTGAAATCTCTGGCCTTATACATGCCGTAGAGACCAACCTAGATGTAAAAGCAAAGCAATACAAGGATCATGCCCTGGGAATTCTGTTCTTAATGAATAACATCAACTATATTGTCAGATCTATCCGCAGGTATATAAAAAGCATACAATGAAAGAAACACAAGAAATTGAGATCTCATTAAATGGATAGAATAATCATTTTCTTGTTCTCAGCTCAGAAGCCAAGGATTTATTTGGCGATGATTGGATTCAAAGACGCCGAAGGACTGTGCAGCAACATGCTACTCAGTACAAAAGAGTTGCTTGGGGAAAGGTCCGATGGTCAAAAGCTCAAATTTGGCAGCACAATGCATGCCCACATCTCATCAGTTTCCATCAACATGTTTGCTTACCTATTTTCCCTTTCCTTCTCTTTTTCATTAACTGCAGGTATTGGATTCTCTCTCAGCTCAAGGTTTAACTTCATCAGTAGGTTCTGCTACAGAAGGTATTGCAGGAAGTGTTGGAAGTATCGGATCTCACAGCAGTACAACTTCCACATCTGTGATCAAGGCGAGGTTAGAACTAACTTTCAATGCGATGTGTACTTTACTCTGTTTATTTTGGTGTTTTTTCCTTGCTTATTTCTTATGGTGTTGCTTTCCAATATTATCAGATTCAAGTCTTTCAACAAGCAATTTGAAGAGGTTTGTCAGACTCAGATGAACTGGGCTATTCCCGATAAAGAGTTACGCGATAACCTTATCCTCGCGGTTGCTGAAGTTCTGTTACCTGCTTATAGATCTTTCCTGAAACGCTTTGGGTATTTTTCCTGTCTTGCTCGATTATCTTCTGCTTTCTTTTCATCGCGATGTGTTATTATATTTTTCTTTGCTAATCATGAATGAGGTTAATAAATTTTTGGGTGCAAAATTTTGAATAGCAACTGGCCAGTGTTCTTATTTTCTCTTCCTACAGGTGCAATTGTATCAAGTGGTAATGATACAAGTATTTTCGCTATTGTTTAGTCGAGCTGTCCATCTTTAATGATGGATTGCAGTTCATATACCAAGTAAATATCATAACCATTCTGGGCATACTGTTGTGGTGAATGATCGAGTCGTTGGCCAACACCACTAGCATCATTATTTGCTTTGCACAACAAACACAATACCAGTTGGCGTGCTAGCTAGGCTTTGATAATGCTTGGTTCAGCAGCATTAGTGGATCAGGTAGATTTTTTTTACAAATTAGTTCTATGGACAGAGGTATCATGTGAATCAGGTAGATTTTTTTAGCGCAGGTGGATAATGTACATCCTCAGCATATCTTCCTAAATCTGGTTACTACTTGTACACATTGCCCAGTTCTGTTGCAAAACACAGAGCACACATTGCTAGGTTTCATTACTAAATGTGAATCATGCAAGTTTCTCTAACCTGTAAACTCAAGTCGAATTATTGATGTGATTACTATTTTATTTATCATCCAGGCCTCTTGTCGAGAACAGCCATCATGCTTCGAAATATATGAAGTACACTCCAGAAGCACTTGAACAAACACTTGGTAATCTATTTGCAAAGAAGATACCACAATAGGTGAACTGGGACACTGATTGCACCAAGCATTCTAATTAACAGTAAGTTAGAAGCTTCCTGTCAATTGTATATGTGCTATGGGAGTCCTATAGTTAGATTATAATGATGATGAGGTGGTGGCGGTGGCGGTGGCAGTTGTGATGATCACAACATTACGAGTGTTCCGACCTGAATGTTTTTTCCACTCCGCTACAAGTTCTCTACAATGGCTAAATTTTCTCAGCTGAGCATTATAAATTTTTTAGCAAATTTACCTTTTGACTTCAGTAAATCTGATATTCTCTTTGGCCCTTGCTCCTGGTTGCTGTCTACATTCACTGCATGTTAACGTTGGAGTTACGAAATCTTTCATTGTTTCTCCAAGCCTTGAGGTTCAGACCAAGTTTTCATATTTTCATTTTGAAGAAATGTATAAACTATAAATTTGTCAACTGCATAATCTACCTGTGAACTGTCAACTGATGCGAGATAGCATACCTGACCTTATGAGGTGTTGCTCTGCAGTATGTTCTGCAATAGAAAGTTCTCAAGTTTGGTTTAACTCCTATCAAAACAAAAGGATACTAGCAGAATAATAAAGTTTCAATCTAGTTCCATGGATGCAAGGAAATTCTTAAACATTTTCAAAAGCCCCCATACATGACCCTAGTGGGTAGCTAGTAATAAGTATCCGTTGTGGCTGAAAAATGTAGTACGTATTTGCAAACGAGTCGAATGTGCTCTTATTTTTCAGCAACTACAACTCACTCATGGCAAGTTTAGCAGAAAATATTTGGTTTTCCATATTATCCTCTGCTCATTTTCAGTTGGTAGGGACCATTTATGGTGTACATCGTCACCATATCCTCTTTCTTAACAATGCACTATAGCAGGAGTATGAGGATATTGGCCACTAGTGGTCCGCTCAATAATTGTTAGACCCATGTTGACCGGATGGATAGGCTTGTAGATATCTGGGAGTGTTTAGCTTTAGGCTGAGTGGTGATTACAGTACTAACATATACCATCAGTTTCCAAACTTCTTCTCCTTCCATTTTTTATCCCTTATTTCCTGTGAGTGTGCTTTGATTCTGCTTCGAATCAAATGTTATCCAAATTATACAGTGCAAAAGTTTTCTTCTTTAGCACAAACTAGTTTAATTTTTCACCTGGTGCCAGTGTAGTGGAATCGTAAATCAATATTGTTATGCTAGTATATACCAGCACCCTACCTGCTCTCATTATTCTAGTCCCTTCATATCCATCCTTTTTAGGTAGGATTATTCTGTTTGGTTGTCTGAGGAATACATGTATGATCCCCACTAATGAAGCGATAACTTTTCATTTTGTCATGGAATAACGATCATGCGCCTTTGCATCAACTATTTGTAAGACCTTGGAGCTTAATGTACGTAAACTAATCCCCAGAATTCTGCTTTATTGCCTTTATGATGACATTATGGATGAGAATGTATATGTAAACTATAAAAAAAAAAGCTGCCACAAACTTTGTGGCTGCAGCACTTGATGATGCTCTTCCTTTTTTGTCCGATATGCTTGGTTCAGTTCTCTGCAGCCCCAAAAAATGGTTTGCATTTCTGTACTTAAATGTAGCTACAGATGAACTTTATTATTCACTACGTAGTACCGGCTTTATTTTTGGTCTCTAGGTTCTGCTTCTCGGTCACAATTTAATTAACTGCGTGCTGTATGGTAATGTTGTTTCCCATGCTTCTGTAGGAAGCTTCAAACTCTGTGGATCTCATAGTAGGAACTAGGGGGATATATTGCCGTGGCCTCGGTTGGTCAGGGAGTCATTTTCTATGCTGTTGAGTTGAGCAGGTCATCAACCTATGGGAGCCAACCAAATCTCAATCCAGCATTATCGCAAGGCTTCCTGTGCTCCAGCACGCGTGCTGCAGGAAGCGTCACATATAATCTGCATTTAATTCTGGATCTAGACGTTGACAGCAGAGCTATGAAAATCAGTGTGTGGGTCTAGCGACGCATGATGTTTTTGGTTGTACTCAGAGAGTAGATATCAGACAGGGATTTGGGAGGAAAAGGGTGATAGATATCTCCCTGGTCGTTTCGTGGTAACATCGTCACAGCTAATGGACTAGGTCACCGAGCTATCATGGGGGACATAGTTGCTTTTCTTGTTTTCTTGCCATGGTAGAACTTATTCTTGTTCTTTGGGAGAATATTGTCTCTTCCTGTTTTAATAAACTTGGTTTCGGTGGTATAAACCGGGTGGCAAACAGGCGTAATCAGATGGATTCTTCCTGCCTACAACCTTACACCATGCTTAATTATACTATCAGAAGGAAGTTCATATAACATACCAATAGAAGAAGAAGAAAAAGTTCATAACATTGTGCAGTCGAGCATGCCCTTAAACTTGGCTGATGAATGATGGTATGCATGAGGGAATAATTAGTAGTGCTCGGATACAAGACATTGATAGGCCAAGGGGATGTGAAGGCCTGATGATGATTACCAAATGACTAGCTACTAGTTTGGCTGGCTGTCAATTTTGTGCCGTTAGGATTCGTTGGTCCAAGGAAAGCTTTGGAATACTTTTTTGCCACATCATTGGAAAAACATGCCTTTTTCACTTTTGAGAAAGTACAAAGTAGGTTGTGTATCTGCCCATCTCTTTTCCTCAACTAATTAACTCGGTGAATGAGGGTTGGTTTAGAGTCCCTGGCCTGGCCCTGGCCTAGTGTGAGCATGGCATGGACGGCAGGTCTGTCTGCCTCCTCCCCAGCAGGCTAGCTATTTCGCTGGCAGTTTTTTATTTTTACCTCCTTCTATGATCACTTCCTCCTAGGCATCCTTGAGATTTCCATGCCGAAACATGTCAACCATACTCTGCTTTACCATCTACAGTGTATACGATTACCTCTTGAGCTGCATCCCCATGAAGCTCGCCTGCCCAAAAGATCATTCAAGCCATCTTCAATTGTAGAAGCCCACGGAAATTTTACCGCGACACAAAAGTATATTCCGCCATTTCCCATTTGAATTTGAGCAGGTATATATGCATGCATGTTGTGGGTCTGGCAACCGCTCTCCCTTTTTTCACTTTGATTAGAATCATTTGATATGGTTGTGAAACGTCCAGCTTGGCCTTTCGGTCGGTACAGTACATACTGTATCGGATTAGTCTAGTTTTGGCGCAAGTGACGGACAATTGGAGCGCACAAAACGTACTACGTGTTGGTGGAGGAGGAGGAGAAGCTTTCCGTGCGGCCGTGCCCTTCCCTTCCACCCACAATGCGTGTGGTCGCGTCCGTCCAACGTCATCGTCGCCGCCGCCGTATGATTGATTGTTTTCTTTTGATCGTCGACCCTCCCCTCCGTGTTGGCACATGCATCATGCTTGCATGCATACGGAGGGAGGTGGATAAATAATCTTTCCTCCGTTTCAATATCTTTTTTTCTAGAGGTTTGAATGGTATTACATACGAACAAAATGAGTGAATCTACACTCTAAAATACGCCTATATACATCCGTATGTGGTGACCATTTGAAATCTCTAGAAAGACAAGTATTTAGGAATGGAGGGAGTAGAAGGCATGGCTCTGAACGATGATGTATTGCTCTCTTTCCTCACCTAATATTCCCCCGCCAGCCGGTGCTTGATCGATCATCATACAAAACTTATAAGAGCAACTCCAGCCGCGCCCCCAACAGGTGGTGCCTCCAGGCGACTTTTTACGCGCCGGCGCCAAAAAAACGCCTCAGTCGCGCCCTCAAGACGCCGAATTCCGCTGGCTCTGCCCGTTTTTGGGCCCGGCGATCACAGGCCGCCGCCCACCACCCACCACAGCTAGATAGACCATTCCCCGTCGGAAAAGAGAAGAGGTTTCGCCGCGGCAGCCTGTCCACGGCGGTCCGGGCGATTTTTCGGCGTTCCGGCCACGCAGGGGAAGTACACCGGCGGGTGTGCACCCACCACGCCCGCAAGGTGTCCAGCGATTTGTCTCCCCGGTCCGGGATGGACTCGGACGATGAGGAGGCGCTCGCGGCGTTGCTGGAGGAGGAAGCCGGCTTGCTCGCGAGCAATGAAAAGCCGCGGCGAGGTGGCTTGGCGCCGGGGCGGGTGAAAGTAAAGAACCGGCATCATCTGGAAGGCTACTGCATGCTCTACTCCGACTGCACCGACGCTCCATTGCACGGCGAGAAAACATTTCGGCGCCGTTATCGGATGAGCTGAAAGTTTTTTTCCTCAAGATTGTGAATTTCATCCGGGAGTTCGACAGCTACTTCAAGTGCAAGAAGGATTGCACCGGCACATTTGAACTCATCTCAATCCAGAAATGCACGACAGGTATGAGGATGCTTGCATACGGAGCTCCCAGTGATTCACTCGATGACTATGGACACATGGCCGTTATCAATATGGCATACCTCTCTCTCAATCTATATATGTATGCGCGTCGTGGTACGTGGTACAGACGATCGATCTTCGCCGCCGATGACTCTCGGTACGTACGTACGTACATGTGTATGTCTATGTGTATCCTATATGCATGTGCTGTGCTGCGATGTCACGGTCGTTTATGAAGATGGAGGACGGTGGGGCTCGCCGTCGCCCGCCGCTAATCAGGGTAGGTGCCTGCGCTGCCCTGCCCTGCCCACACGGAATGAAGACGACGCTGACGGGGGCCTATATGCAGTATGTACGTAGTACGATTCCTCTTCTGCTTCTTTTTCCTATCCCCCCGCTTTAAGCTTTCCGTTCCGTTGGGATTATATAGTATGTTGGGTTCATCGTCTCATCTCATGTGATGTGGACGCCCCACCCTCCCTTGGCCACCCACTTGCATTGCAATGCAAACTGATCCGCTCCCTCCCACACACGCACATGTTGCCAAGGAAGGCCAGCGTTAATCTCCTTGCTCCACAGATTATTGTTTCATGACTTCAGCATCCCCACTTTCTTGTTTGCAATAACAAAACATATCTGGGGAGGGGAGCCAAAGGTGCTCCTTTGCTTCTCCCTAATCTGAATCCTCTCTCTCAGCCTCTGCCACAACAACCATTGCCGCTTTTGGAACCATCTACTAATACTGTAGCTCTCACTCTCACTCTCTCACCCCCGCCGGCTCCATCAACAACATGATTAATTGGCCGCCTCCCGTTGGCCGTTGAACAGGCTTACGACTCTACTAACACACAACAGTGTGTGTCGTGAAATTGTCACGGCAGATGTCCTCGTGAAAGGATTTAGTCACGGGGCCATCGTACGGGTTAACTTAGAGGGGTTAAAGCGGACGCAAAGACACAAGAGTTTATACTAGTTCGGCCCCTTCGATGAAGGTAAAAGCCTACGTCTAGTTTGTAATGGGATTGATGTGATCTCGGCGACTAGGGAGCAATAGCTTCGCCTAAGCCTTGAGTTGTAGTTGTCTGTCCCTAAACCGCCGCCGGGTCGTCCCCTTATATACACGGGTTAACGTCCGGCCGGTCTACAGAGTCCCGAGGCCGGCTCATACAAATGTCCGGCTCGGTCTCTCCTTTCTCTTATCTTACAACACAAGTTACATGGTTATGGCGGTTTTACCATTATGGGCCCTAATTCGCCCCTGGACTCCGGGCCTCTAAGCTCTACGGCGAATCGCCACCTTCTGAGTCTTCGTGGGCTCCAATTATGGTTGAGGGTGAACCGGCCCCTCCAGGGCGGTTTATATTCAGTAGTTACATCCCCAACAGTGTGTGTGTCTTGGGCAGCATGCAGTAGCATCTCTACAAAGTGACAGGGTAACTTCCAAAGGCGCACGTACGTACAGTCGGCACCACCCTTTTCTCTTTCCCCTTTGAACTTTTGCAACTTTTTTCCCTTTCAACTCTGCACTGAGGCGCCTCTGATGCTAAGTTACCATCACCGCCAACAGTTCACGCGTCATCCTTCTCCGTGCTGTTCTTGACTGCCCAACAACTGGTTCATGTCGATTGAGAGTCGCATCGAACCAATCATGGCTTGTCTAAAAAATAGTGTTCTTGTTGCGCGCGTAGTGCGGATTCATGGGCGGCCGCGCACACTTGCGCAACATGCGAAATTTCGCTTTGGTTGCTTCCTTTTTCCGCTTTTTTGTGTCGTATCGGAGGAGCTAAAGGCGCTCCTTTTTCGCCACGAATCATTGCTGCTCTACCTAGCTTGGAACAGCCTTAAATGTTTTACTACCTTGTGTCATGCATGGTAATTAATATGGCAATTTAAGATACTAACTTATGATACTATGCATTACGAAGATAGTATCATATACTACTCCCTCCTTTCCGGTTTATAAGGCTCAATTTAAAAATCTCAACCAAGGTAGATGGTGAGTGGTGGAATACTTTTTGTAGTTTACAAAAGCACCAAGTTAATGCTCTTGTTTTCCTCAAAAAAGTATGTTTACCAATGCATTAATTGCAATACATGCATGCATAAATTGCATGCATTGGTCAATTTTCTCTTAATACTTGCATGCAATAATTTAATGCACCTTAAAATCTGAACATGTCATGGGAAACAACCAAATTGAGCCTTATAAAATGGAAAAACTAAAATTTTGAGATAAGCCCTATAAACCGGAAAGGAGGGAGTAGTATCAACCAGCCTTATGATTCGTTGGTCCATGAAAGTTTGTGAATGCTTTTGGCCACACGGCCTGTCATTGGGTAATCATACCTTTTCACTTTTGAGAAAGTACAAAGTAGGAGCATGCATGACATGGACGGCAAGTTTGTCTGGCTCCTCCCCAGCAGGCTAGCTCGCTGCCTGCTTTTACCTTTGTGTGACATCCTTCTGATTTTCTCACTGAAACATCAACGCTTATAGTACCAGAATTCACCTTCTCTACTTGACCATCTATGATTTACCTAAAAGATTAGTGAAGCCTGTTCAATTGCTGAAGGCCACGGAAAGTAACCACGACACATTTGCCAATTACCCATTTGAATTTGAGCAGTCCACCGGCAACCACTCTAGCTAGCTAGCTTGCTTTCTTTCGTGTTGCGTCTGCTTAGTGGCGCCATTCGCATATCGTGGCATGTGGTTTTGAATGGAGCCCGCCCAAATAATGGCGTTATGAATTAGGAGACGTCCGTCTTTGATTAACAAACAATGGCTAGCCAGCTTCCCCCCCTCTCTCTCTCTCTCTCTCTCTCTCTCTTAGCTGTCCTTAACTTGGACTAGTCCATCTATCTGCCAACAACCATGCATGACCGGAGCCGTTTCTTGCTAGATTGAACCTCGCAGGTACTCTCTCCGTTCCTAAATACTCATATATAAGTGTTTTATAGATTTCAACATGGACTACGTATGGGACAAAATAAGTGAATCTACATTTTAAAATATATTTATATACATCCATATGTAGTTTGTATTGAAATCTCTAAAGACTTATATTTAGAAACGGAATGATTAGCTAGCGTTGCATGTGCATGGGCCCTTTGTTTTGGCACGAGCTACGGACGATTCGCATGCACAGACGAGTAGGAGGAGGAGATCAGGAGAACATCTCTGAGTTGATACCAACGTCTATCACCTGCCTCCGGCACCACCACAGCAGCCACCGAAGAATAGAATGACAGACCACCTCCTTACCCGAGCTCAATATGTCCCCATCACAGATATGCAGCTTTGCGGACACCCAACCGACGATCGATCTTGGCCGCCGATGATCTTGGTATACGTATGTACGGAGTATGTGTGTATCCGGTGCATGTGCTATGCTGCGATGCGGTCGGCCCTTGCACGATCGTTTTGTAATAGTACGATAAGATGGAAACTGTAGAGCTCACCGGCCAGCCCTGTCCACAAGGACTGAAGATGACGCTGACGGGGGCCTATACACAGTATGTACGTACGATTCCTCGTCTTCTTATTTTATTATTCCTCGGCTTTTTTAAGCTTTCCGTTGGGATTATGTTGGACGGCTTCATCGTCTCATCTGACAGGGACGCCCCAGCCCCCACCCTCCCTTTGCCACCCACTTGCATTGCCAACTCATCCGCTCCCTTCCACACGCGCACACGCATGTCTATGGCCAAAGAAGGCTAACGTTAGAGCATCTACAATCAGATTTGGCAAATCCGGCTCCTCAAACGCTCACGGACTTGGCAAATATTGCTGTTATGGACCGATGCAATGTTTGCTTAGCAAGAAAAGAAGACCTCATGCATGCTCTCATTCATTGTTCTCACGCACAGCGATTTTGGGACCAAGCCTCGAGCTGGTTCGGTATAAGACTGCCGCGTCTACACCCGGCTTCCTGGGCTCAAGATATTCTATGCGATAACCGAGTTGCAGAGGAAGATCGTGCGAAGATAATCACCATCATGTGGACTATATGGCATTCTCGCAATCGTATAAAGCATGGAGAAGAAGGAAGAGACCCGGTTTCGGCTCTCAGGAATACCAAGGAGGCATTGGCGATCCTTGATCTACCTCGGAACCTTCCTTTGGTTTTACCAGGGTATGGCTGGAGGCCACCAGAAGCAGGAGTCATCAAGATCACTACTGACGGTGCCCTAAACTTTGCCGATGGAAAGGGCGGGGCGGGCGGTGTAGCACGCTCCTCCTCGGCGTTGTTGGGAGCCTGGAGTAAACCATACGTGGGTATCTCAGACCCACTGATCATCTAAGCCTTGTCACTCCGAGAAGGAGCTCGGTTTGCGACACTTCGAGGATATTCGCATGTGATCATGGAGGTGGACTGCCTGGAGTTGGTGACACTCTGGAACACTCGTCACAATTCCCGTTCAATTCTGGCACCTATCTTAGAAGAAATAGGAGAGCTACTTCATAATTTTCTGTTTTTTGATATACAACATGTAAACCGTGAGGCCAACCTGCCGGCACATCTTTGTACAAAACGTGCTTGCACTCTGTTTGTGACCGATAGTTGGCTTAATGAGACCCCCCAATTTCTGGTAACCAGCCTCCTCGCTGATTGTCCAGAAAACACATTCATGCAATAAAGCTCTTTGATTTGATCGCAAAAAAAAAAAAAAAAACGCCCACGGACACGTCCCGCTGGTGTATCTGGACGGTCCCTCATATTTCCTTTCGTCATTCACATATCTCAAATCCATGCAAATACATGCACGTCGATCATGCAACATAATGTCGCACGTAAATAGCAAATGTTGATATCAAGCATACATAGCGTTTATATAAATTTTATTTGAAATGACAAACTCAAGCATTACCTTCTTGGTTGCCATATGTGAATTTGTGCACGTGTGGGTGTGATTCTCCAGTCCACTGCGAACGACTCTCCCTTTCTTTTTTTGTTGCCCTCTGAGGCACACAATTTTATCAGATCATTTTTTTTTTGCGGGGAAAAAAGAGTTCTCATTACTCAAGGAGGCTTCTCAGCGAGAGCCAGGTTTACAACAAAGTCCATCCCGGCAGTAAGCCAGACTGCTGTGCGCGGAGTTCTACGGCCATAGGCAGCCAGCTCATGACTAATCCCGTTCTGCAGACGGCTACAAAGAGTAAAAGAGATCTTCCTAGCATCGCTTCCAGCCAACCTACGAATCTCCTCTATAAGTGCACGATGTGACGATCTATCCATCTCGCGCGCTGTAATCATCGACACCGCCTCCGCGCTATCCAACTCAACCAGAATAGGTAGGTTAGATCGGTGCAAGGCCAGCTCCAAGCCTTCTCTGCACGCTGCTAGCTCCGCCTCTAAAGCGTTGTCGCATGTACGTAGCTCCCTACATGCGCTGTAGATGATCTCGCCTCTGTCATCCCGCAGGATCATACCTCCTCCCGCCGCACCTGTGGCCGATATGTAGCTCCCATCCGTGTTCAACTTAACCCAGCCCGGCTGGGGCGGAACCCAGTGTGCGCGCACCTTGGGCGCCGTACTTTCTGGAGCGCGTGGTGGTGAAGGCAGACCACCATCTTCCCTTTCTCTAGGTTACCATCAGGATGTTGGTGTATGCACATGAGTGAGTTGATGTATCCGTGCAAAAAGCGTCGAGAGGCTTCGACAGTGGGCGGCGCCTTGTCGTGTGTGATCTCATTCCGGACATGCCATACTCTCCACATGGTCATGAGCACCACCAGTCTTGCCGTCTCATCCAAGGGGTCCAGCAGTGAAAAGATCCACTCTGGGCCAGTGTTGACGATGGCCTCCACCTTGGAGATGTTCCAGTCCAAGGCCATAACTCGCCAGAGCTCTCTTGCCAGGGGACAGCTGCAAAGCGCATGGAATCCATCCTCGCGTTCAACACCACACAAGGGGCAAATGTCAGTAAGCTCGAGGTGTCGTAAGGCTTTATTGGCCCAAGTAGCAAGTGAGTTGGTGACGACTCTCCAAGCAAACACGCGTACCTTAGGAGGAGCAGGGCACCCCCATATGATCTTCCAGATGGCGCGATGACCATCCGGTGCCCTGCTCATGGCGGAAGCCGAAGGACGCTCGCGCTCGTCCATGGCCAGGCGGTACGTGGACCGAACGGTGAAGATACTGTTCCTCTCCGGTGCCCAGGCAATAATATCCTCGGTGACGCGGGTCAACGTACGGATACTGGTGATGACGTCGACATCCGTAGGGAGGAAGTAGCGGCGGAGCAGGTCCATGCGCCAGGACCCCTCGCCATCCAGGAGCTCCGCCACCCTCCTTAGGCGGTACGTACCCTGCAGGGAGATGGGTTGGCGTGATGGCTCCCTAGGCAACCACCGGTCTCGCCAAATGCGGATGTCCTGCCCGCCCCCGACGCGCCATATGATGCCCTTTTTCAAGAGCTCGAGGCCGTGCTGAATCGCCTGCTAAGTCGGAGATGCATTCCCCGAGAATACTGTATCTTCGAGGCGCCCGTCGTGATAGTATCGTGCCTTGAGAACCTGCGCACACAAGCTGGTGGGATTAGTTAACAAACGCCAAGCCTGTCTCGCTAGGAGCGCCTGGTTGAAGAGGCGGAAATCTCTGAATCCCAAACCACCCTTGCTTTTCTGAGCTTGTATCCTTCGCCATGCTATCCAATGTGTTTTCCGTTTGCCTTCCGATGCCCCCCACCAAAAATTCCGAACCATTCTGTTCAGATCATCACAGACAGATATAGGTAATTTGAAAACACTCATAATATACGTAGGTATGGCCTGAGCTATTGCCTTGATCATAGTCTCCTTGCCAGCTAGAGAGAGGGTGTCGCCCCACGCAATCATCCTTTTCAACAAAGGGACTGTAGATTCTGAAATTTCCCTCGCGACATGCGACTCTCAGGCGTTGGAAGGCCTAGGTACTTTTCCTCAAAAGTAACAGTACCAATGTGGATATCTCTCACCACGTCTTGCATCATGGCTGGACACGAAGTGCCAAACAGGGCACTACATTTAGACGGATTAATATACTGTCCAGTGGCCTTTGCATATGTATTTAGTGTTGGAAATATGCCCTAGAGGCAATAATAAATTAGTTATTATTATATTTCCTTGTTCATGATAATCGTTTATTATTCATGCTATAATTGTATTGACCGGAAACAGCAATACATGTGTGGATACATAGACAACACCATGTCCCTAGTAAGCCTCTAGTTGACTAGCTCGTTGATCAATAGATGGTTACGGTTTCCTGACCATGGACATTGGATGTCATTGATAACGGGATCACATCATTAGGAGAATGATGTGATGGACAAGACCCAATCCTAAGCCTAGCACAAAGATCGTGTAGTTCGTATGCTAAAGCTTTTCCAATGTCAAGTATCTCTTCCTTAGACCATGAGATCGTGCAATTCCCGGATACCGTAGGAGTGCTTTGGGTGTATCAAACGTCACAACGTAACTGGGTGACTATAAAGGTGCACTACAGGTATCTCCGAAAGTGACCATTGGGTTGACACGGATCAAGACTGGGATTTGTCACTCCGTGTAAACGGAGAGGTATCTCTGGGCCCACTCGGTAGGACATCATCATAATGTGCACAATGTGACCAAGGGGTTGATCACGGGATGATGTGTTACGGAACGAGTAAAGAGACTTGCCGGTAACGAGATTGAACAAGGTATCGGTATACCGACGATCGAATCTCGGGCAAGTACAATACCGCTAGACAAAGGGAATTGTATACGGGATCGATTGAGTCCTTGACATCGTGGTTCATCCGATGAGATCATCGTGGAACATGTAGGAGCCAACATGGGTATCCAGATCCGCTGTTGGTTATTGACCGGAGAACGTCTCGGTCATGTCTACATGTCTCCCGAACCCGTAGGGTCTACACATAAGGTTCGATGGCGCTAGGGTTATAAAGGAAGTTTGTATGTGGTTACGAATGTTGTTGAGTCCGGATGAGATCCCGGACGTCACGAGGAGTTCGGAATGGTCCGGAGGTAAAGATTTATATATGGAAAGTTGTTGTTCGGGTTCCGGAAAAAGTTCGGGTTTTTCGGTATTGTACCGGAAGCTTCGGAAGGTTCGGAGGATTCGGAGGGATCCGGAGGTCCGGAAAGTGTTCCACCATGTCCAATACAGTAGCATGGGCTGTGGGGGCGCCCTAGCCTTAATGGGCTAGGGGCACCAGCCCCCAAGGCCCATGCGCATGGGAAAGGTAAAACCCTAAGGGGAGGCCTCCACTTGACTTGGGAGGCACTCCTCCCCTTGGCCGCCCCCTAGATGGGATCTAGGGCTGGCCGCACCCCTTGGGGTGGGGAAACCCTAAAGGGGCGCAGCCCCTTCCCCTATATATAGTTGAGGTTTAGGGCTGCTGGACACATGAGAACTTCTCCTCTCGTTGGCGCAGCCTGCATCTCTTCTTCCTCCTCTCCCTTGGTGCTTGGCGAAGCCTGCTGGGATTGCCACGCTCCTCCATCACCACCATGCCGTTGTGCTGCTGCTGGATGGAGTCTTCCTCAACCTCTCCTCTCTCCTTGCTGGATCAAGGCGTGGGAGGCGCCTTTGGGCTGTACGTGTGTTGAACGCGGAGGTGCCGTCCGTTCGGCACTTGATCATCGGTGATCTGAATCACGACGAGTACGACTCCTTCAACCCCGTTCACATGAACGCTTCCGCTTAACGATCTACAAGGGTATGTAGATGCACTCTCCTTCCCTCGTTGCTAGTTTCTCCATAGATAGATCTTGGTGACACGTAGGAAAATTTTGAATTTCTGCTACGTTCCCCAACAGTGGCATCATGAGCTAGGTCTATTGCGTAGATTCTTTGCACGAGTTGAACACAAAGTAGTTGTGGGCGTTGATGATGTTCAATATGCTTACCGTTACTAGTCCAATCTTGTTTCGACGGTATTGTGGGATGAAGCGGCCGGACCGACCTTACACGTACTCTTCGTGAGACAGGTTCCGCCGAATCGACATGCACTTGGTGCATAAGGTGGCTAGCGGTGCCGTCTCTCCCACTTTAGTCGGAACGGATTCGATGAAAAGGGTCCTTACGAAGGGTAAATAGCAATTGGCATATCACGTTGTGGTTTTGCGTAGGTAAGAAACGTTCTTGCTAGAAACCCATAGCAGCCACGTAAAACATGCAACAACAATTAGAGGGCGTCTAACTTGTTTTTGCAGGGTATGCTATGTGATGTGATATGGCCAAGAAGAATGTGATGAATGATATGTGATGTATGAGATTGATCATGTTCTTGTAATAGGATTCACGACTTGCATGTCGATGAGTATGACAACCGGCAGGAGCCATAGGAGTTGTCTTTATTTATTGTATGACCTGCGTGTCATTGAACAACGCCATGTAATTACTTTACGTTATTGCTAACGGTAGCCATAGTAGTAGAAGTAATAAGTTGGCGAGACAACTTCATGAGGACACGATGATGGAGATCATGATGATGGAGATCATGGTGTCATGCGGTGACAATGATGATCATGGAGCCCCAAGATGGAGATCAAAGGAGCAATATGATATTGGCCATATCATGTCACTACTATATAATTGCATGTGATGTTTATTATGTTTATGCATCTTGTTTACTTAGAACGACGGTAGTAAATAAGATGATCCCTTACACAAATTTCAAGAAGTGTTCTCCCCTGACTGTGCACCGTTGCTACAGTTCGTCGCTTCTAAGCACCACGTGATGATCGGGTGTGATGGATTCTTACGGTCACATACAGCGGGTGTAAGACAGATTTACACAGCAAAAACACTTGGGGTTAACTTGCGAGCCTAGCATGTGCAGACATGGCCTCGAACACGGAGACCGAAAGGTCGAGCATGAGTCGTATAGTAGATCGATCAACATGAAGATGTTCACCGATGATGACTAGTCCGTCTCACGTGATGATCGGACACGGCCTAGTTGATTCGGATCATGTAATCACTTAGATAACCAGAGGGATGTTTATCTGAGTGGGAGTTCATAAGATGAACTTAATTATCCTGAACATAGTCAAAAGACCTTTTGCAAACTATGTCGTAAAGCTCGCGCTTTAGTTCCATTATTTAGATATGTTCCTAGAGAAAATATAGTTGAAAGTTGAAAGTAGCAATTATGCGGACAGTAGAAAGCTTATGTCCTTGATGCACCGCTCAATGTGCTAAACCCCAAACGTCGTCTGTGGATGTTGCGAACATCGGACATACACGTCTTGATAACTACGTGATAGTTCAGTTAAACGGTTTAGAGTTGAGGCATGAAAGATGTTTTTCGAAATGTCGCGGAACATATGAGATGTTTCGAGGGCTGAAATTAGGATTTCAGGCTCGTGCCCACGTCAAGAGGTATGAGACCTCCGACGATTTTCTTAGCCTACAAACTAAAGGAGAAAAGCTCAATCGTTGAGCTTGTACTCAGATTGTCTGGGTACAACAATCACTTGAATCGAGTGGGAGTTAATCTTCCAGATGAGATAGTGATGTTTCTCCAAAGTCATTGCCACCAAGCTGCTAGAGCTTCGTGATGAACTATAACATATCAGGGATAGACATGATGATCTTTGAAGTATTCGCGATGTTTGACACCGCGAAAGTAGAAATCAAGAAGGAGCATCAATTGTTGATGGTTGGTGAAACCACTAGTTTCAAGAAGGGCAAGGGCTAGAAGGACACTTCATGAAACGGCAAATCAGTTGCTGCTCCGTTGAAGAAACCCAAGGTTGAACCCAAACCCGAGACTAAGTGTTTACGAGATAAGGAACAGCCTTTGGAGTAGAATTACCCTAGATACTTGGTAGATAAGAAGGCAGGCAAGGTCGATAGAAGTATATTTGATATACATTATGTTAATGTGTACTTTACTAGTACTCCTAGTAGCACCAGGGTATTAGATACGGTTCGGTTGCTAAATGTTAGTAACTCGAAATAAAAGCTACGGAATAAAAGGAGACTAGCTAAAGGTGAGCTGACGATATGTGTTGGAATTGTTTCCAAGGTTGATATGATCAAACATCGCACGCTCCCTCTACCATCAAGATTAGTATTAAACCAGAATAATTATCATTTGGTGTTTGCGTTGAGCATAGACTTGATTGGATTATGTCTATCATAATACGGTTATTCATTTAAGGAGAATAATGGTTACTCTATTTATTTGAATAATACCTTCGATGGTCATGCACCTAAAAAAATGGTTTATTGAATCTCGATCGTAGTGGTACACATTTTCATGCCAAAAGTATAAGATAGTAATGATAGTACCACTTACTTGTGGCACTGCCATGTAAGTCATATTGGCATAAAACGCATGAAGAAGCTCCATGTTGATGGATCTTTGGACTCACTCATTTTTGAAAAGTTTGAGACATGTGAACCATGTCTATTGGTGTATACGCATGAAGAAACTCCATGCAGATGGATCGTTTGGACTCACTTGATTTTGAATCACTTGAGATATGCAAAACATACCACATGGGCAAGATGACTGAAAAGCCTCGGTTTCAATAAGATGGAACAAGATAGCAACTTGTTGGAAGTAACACATTTTGATGTGTGCAGTCCAATGAGTGCTTTGAGGCATCTGATGAATATCGTTATGTTCGACTTCACAGATGATTCGAGTAGATATTGAGTATATTTACTTAATGAAGCACGAGTCTGAATTATTGAATGGTTCAAGTAATTTCAGAGTGAAGTTGAAGATCATCGTGACAAGAGGATAGAATGTCTATGATATGATCATAGAGATGAATATCTGAGTTACGAGTTTTGGCACACAATTAAGACATTGTGCAAATTGTTTCACAATTAATACCGCCTGGAACACCATAGTGTGATGGTGTGTCCGAACATCATAGTTGCAACCTATTGGATATGGTGCATACCATGATGTCTCTTATCGAATTACCACTATCGTTCATGGGTTAAGCATTAGAGACAACCGCACTCACTTTAATAGGGCACCACGTAATTCCGTTGAGATGACACCGTATGAACTATGGTTTAGAGAAACCTAAGCTGTCATTTCTTAAAAGTTTGGGGCTGCGACGCTTATGTGAAAAGTTTCAGGTTGATAAGCTCGAACCCAAAAGCGGATAAAATACATCTTCATAGGACACCCGAAACAGTTGGGTATACCTCCTAATTCAGATCCGAAAGCAATAGGGATTGTTTCTTTAATCGGGTCCTTTCTCGAGGAAAAGTTTGTCTCGAAAAGTTGAGTGGGAGGATGGTGGAGACTTGATAAGGTTATTGAACCGTCACTTCAACTAGCGTGTAGCAGGGCACAGGAAGTTGTTCCCGTGGCACATACACCAATTGAAGTAGAAGCTTATGATAGTGATCATGAAGTTTCGGATCAAGTCACTACTGTACCTCGTAGGGTGACAAGGATGCGTACTACTTCAGAGTGGTACGCAATCCTGTCTTGAAGGTCATGTTGCTAGACAACAATGAACCTACGAGCTATGGAGAAGCAATGGTGGGCCCAAATTCCTACAAATGGTTAGAAGCCATGAAATCCGAGATAGGATCCATGTATCAGAACAAAGCATGGACTTTGGTGGACTTGCCCGATGATCGGCAAGCCATTCAAATAAATGGGTCTTTAAGAAGAAGACGGACATGGACGGTAATGTTACCTTCTATGAAGCTCGACTTGTGGCAAAGAGTTTTTCACAAGTTCAAGGAGTTGACTACGATGAGATTTTCTCATCCGTAGCGATGCTTAAGTCCGTCGGAATCATGTTAGCACAAGCTGCATTTATGAAATCTGGCAGATGGATGTCAAGACGAGTTTCCTTACCTTTACGTAAGGAAAGGTTGTATATGATACAATCAGAAAAGTTTTGTCGATCCTAAGGATGCTAAAGGTATCTGGCTCCAATGATCCTTTCTAAGGACTGGAGTAAGCATCTCGGAGTTGGAATGTGCGCTTTGATAAGATGATCAAAGATTTTGGGTTTATACAAAGTTTATGAGAAACTTGTATTTCCAAAGAAGTGAGTGGGAGCACTATAGAATTTCGATGAGTATATGTTGTTGACATATTGATGATCGAAATGATGTAGAAATTCTGGAAAGCATATAGGGTTATTTGAAAGATGTTTTCAATAGAAAACCTGGATTAAGCTATTTGAACATTGAGCATCGAGATCTATAAGGATAGATCAAAAATGCTTAATAATACTTTCAAATGAGCATATACCTTGACATGATCTTGAAAAGTGTTCAAGATGGATCAGTCAAAAGAAGGAGTTCTTGCCTGAGATGTAAGGTATGAAGTTAAGAGTTAAAGCTCGACCACGGCGAGAAAAGGATGAAGGTCGTCCCCTATGCTTGGACATAGGCTCTATAGTATGCTATCTTGTGTACCGCACTGAAGTGTGCCATGCCATGAGTCACTCAAGGGTACAAGAATGATCCAGAATGGGGATCATTGGACAGCGGTCAAAATTGTCCTTGGAGTAAATAAGGACATGTTTCTCGATTATGGAGGTGATAATGAGTTCGGCGTAAAGGGTTACGTCGATGCAAGCTTTAACACCTATCCGAGTGACTCGAGAAGCAAACCGGATCGTATAGTGGAGCAACCATTTGGAATAGCTCCAAGTGGAGCGTGAAAGCAGCATTTACAATATGACATAGAGAATTGCGAAGTACACACGGATCTGAAAGGTTGGACCGTTGACTAAAACCTCTCTCACAAGCAAAACATGATCAAACCCCGAACTCATTGAGACTTAATCACATGGTGATGTGAACTAGTTTAAGACACTAGTAAACTCTTTGGATGTTGGTCACATGGCGATGTGACCTATCGATGTTAATCACATGGCGATGTGAACTAGATTATTGACTCTAGTGCAAGTGGGAGACTGTTGGAAATATGCCCTAGAGGCAATAATAAATTAGTTATTATTATATTTCCTTGTTCATGATAATCGTTTATTATTCATGCTATAATTGTATTGATAGGAAACAGCAATACATGTGTGGATACATAGACAACACCATGTCCCTAGTAAGCCTCTAGTTGACTAGCTCGTTGATCAATAGATGGTTACGGTTTCCGACCATGGACATTGGATGTCATTGATAACGGGATCACATCATTAGGAGAATGATGTGATGGACAAGACCCAATCCTAAGCCTAGCACAAAGATCGTGTAGTTCAGTATGCTAAAGCTTTTCCAATGTCAAGTATCTCTTCCTTAGACCATGAGATCGTGCAATTCCGGATACCGTAGGAGTGCTTTGGGTGTATCAAACGTCACAACGAATCGGGTGACTATAAAGGTGCACTACAGGTATCTCCGAAAGTGACCATTGGGTTGACACGGATCAAGACTGGGATTTGTCACTCCGTGTAAACGGAGAGGTATCTCTGGGCCCACTCGGTAGGACATCATCATAATGTGCACAATGTGACCAAGGGGTTGATCACGGGATGATGTGTTACGGAACGAGTAAAGAGACTTGCCGTAACGAGATTGAACAAGGTATCGGTATACCGACGATCGAATCTCGGGCAAGTACAATACCGCTAGACAAAGGGAATTGTATACGGGATCGATTGAGTCCTTGACATCGTGGTTCATCCGATGAGATCATCGTGGAACATGTGGGAGCCAACATGGGTATCCAGATCCCGCTGTTGGTTATTGACCGGAGAACGTCTCGGTCATGTCTACATGTCTCCCGAACCCGTAGGGTCTACACATAAGGTTCGATGGCGCTAGGGTTATAAAGGAAGTTTGTATGTGGTTACCGAATGTTGTTCGAGTCCGGATGAGATCCCGGACGTCACGAGGAGTTCGGAATGGTCCGGAGGTAAAGATTTATATATGAAAAGTTGTTGTTGGGTTCCGGAAAAAGTTCGGGTTTTTCGGTATTGTACCGGAAGCTTCGAAGGTTCGGAGGATTCGGAGGATCCGGAGGTCCGGAAAGTGTTCCACCATGTCCAATACAGTAGCATGGGCTGTGGGGCGCCCTAGCCTTAATGGGCTAGGGGCACCAGCCCCCAAGGCCCATGCGCATGGGAAGGGTAAAACCCTAAGGGGAGGCCTCCACTTGACTTGGGAGGCACTCCTCCCCTTGGCCGCCCCCTAGATGGGATCTAGGGCTGGCCGCACCCCTGGGGTGGGGAAACCCTAAAGGGCGCAGCCCCCTTCCCCTATATATAGTTGAGGTTTAGGGCTGCGGACACATGAGAACTTCTCCTCTCGTTGGCGCAGCCTGATCTCTTCTTCCTCCTCTCCCTTGGTGCTTGGCGAAGCCCTGCGGGATTGCCACGCTCCTCCATCACCACCATGCCGTTGTGCTGCTGCTGGATGGAGTCTTCCTCAACCTCTCCCTCTCTCCTTGCTGGATCAAGGCGTGGGAGACGTCACTGGGCTGTACGTGTGTTGAACGCGGAGGTGCCGTCCGTTCGGCACTTGATCATCGGTGATCTGAATCACGACGAGTACGACTCCTTCAACCCCGTTCACATGAACGCTTCCGCTTAACGATCTACAAGGGTATGTAGATGCACTCTCCTTCCCTCGTTGCTAGTTTCTCCATAGATAGATCTTGGTGACACGTAGGAAAATTTTGAATTTCTGCTACGTTCCCCAACATTTAGCACTTGTTGGACCTTTTTAGCTTGGTCCTCCTCTGCCTTGAAGAAGAGCAATGTATCATCTGCGAATAATAAGTGAGACACGCCCGACGCTCTTCAGCATATTTTTAGTGGGGTATAATCTCCTCTTTGCTCTCCATCTTTCAACAACGCAGATAGACCATCAGCCACAAACAGGTACAAAAATGGGGACAAAGGATCACCTTGCCGTAGCCCGCATGACGGTGCAAATGATTCCAAGAGGGTTCCATTGAATTTCACTGTGTATCTCACCGAGGTGACGCAAGCCATAATCCAGTCCACCCACCGGCGAGCGAAGCCCATCTTTTTCATCATTCGCTCCAAGAAGATCCAGTCCACCCTGTCATAAGCTTTTGATAAATCCAGCTTATATGCATAGAAGCTCTTGCTAGGGTCCTTCTCCTGCTGAATAAAGTGGAAACACTCAAAGGCAATTAGTGCATTATCTGTAATCATCCTTCCAGGGACAAAGGCACTTTGTTGAGGTGAGATAATATTATCCAAAATAGGTCTGAGTCGATTCACCAAACACTTTGACACCACCTTATATATGACATTGCATAGGTTTATTGGATGAAACTCAGTTAGCCTCTCCGGTTATCCACCTTGGGATGAGAACAATGGAGGTTTCATTCACCCCTCGGGCATGATCCTCAGACGAAAAATTCCCGCACTCCTGCCATAACCTGTTCTCTCATAACTGCCAGTTTCTCGGAAGAAGCGGGCTGGGAATCCATCCGCCCTGGCGCCTTGAGTGGTCCAATCTGGAAGAGAGCATCGGCTATTTCCTTGTCGAAAAATCTGCACAGGCCATCATTCATTGTCGGTCACATGAGTCTGTATCAAATCTATAACTGGATCCGCACGGAGAGAAGAATCAGCAGTAAAAAGCTTAGAAAAGTAGGCCGTGGCCATAGCTGCCATGGAACCATGGTCCCTGTACGTGACCCCTGCCTCATCAATGAGTGCCTTAATGCGATTTTTCCGCGCACGCCACACCGCTTTCCGGTGAAAAAACTGAGTGTTGTGGTCGCCTTCCCTCAGCCATGCAATACGAGACCGCTGCATCCACAACATCTCCTCTCTGTATAGCAACTCGTTCATACGGTCGGTCTCCTCCCGTATGTCCTTCCTATCTGCATTCTGTTGGGGAACGTAGCAGAAATTCAAAATTTTCTACGCATCACCAAGATCAATCTATGGAGATTCTAGCAACAAGAGGGAAGGAGAGTGCATCTACATACCCTTGTAGATCGCTAAGCGGAAGCGTTCAAGAGAACGGGGTTGAAGGAGTCGTACTCGTCGTGATCCAAATCACCGGAGATCCTAGTGCCGAACGGACGGCACCTCCGCGTTCAACACACGTACAGCCCGGTGACGTCTCCCATGCCTTGATCCAGCAAGGAGAGAGGGAGAGGTTGAGGAAGACTCCATCCAACAGCAACACAACAGGCGTGGTGGTGGTGGAGGCGTGGCAATCTGCAGGCTTCGCCAAGCACCCACGGGAGAGGAGGAGGTGTCACGGGAGGGAGGGAGGCGCCAGGGGCTCAGGTGTGGATGCCCTCCTCCCTCCACTATATATAGGGGCAAGGAGAGGGGAGGCGCAGCCTTGCCCCCTCCTCCAAGGGAGGGTGCGGCCAGAGGGGGAGGAGTCCATCCTCCCAAGGCACCTCGGAGGTGCCTTCCCTCTATGGACTCTTCCTCTCCAAGTGTTTCATGCGCATGGGCCTCTTGGGGCTGGTTCCCTTGGCCCATGCAGGCCTAGGCGCACCACCTAGGGCCCATGTGGCCCCCGGGCAGGTGGCCCCACCGGTGGGCCCCGGGACCCTCCGTGGTCCCAGACAATACCGATAACCCCAAACTTGTCCCAATGGTCAAACAGCACTTCCCATATATAAATCTTTACCTCCGGACCATTCCGAACTCCTCGTGACGTCCGGGATCTCATCCGGACTCCAACAACATTCGTAACCACATACAAGCTTCCTTTATAACCCTAGCGTCATCGAACCTTAAGTGTGTAGACCCTACGGGTTCGGGAACCATGCAGACATGACCGAGACGTTCTCCCGTCAATAACCAACAGCGGGATCTGGATACCCATGTTGGCTCCCACATGTTCCACGATGATCTCATCGGATGAACCACGATGTCAAGGACTCAATCGATCCCGTATACAATTCCCTTTGTCTAGCGGTATTGTACTTGCCCGAGATTCGATCGTCGGTATCCGATACCTTGTTCAATCTCGTTACGGCAAGTCTCTTTACTCGTTCCGTAACACATCATCCCGTGATCAACCCCTTGGTCACATTGTGCACATTATGATGATGTCCTACCGAGTGGGCCCAGAGATACCTCTCCGTTTACACGGAGTGACAAATCCCAGTCTCGATTCGTGCCAACCCAACAGACACTTTCGGAGATACCTGTAGTGCACCTTTATAGTCACCCAGTTACGTTGTGACGTTTGGTACACCCAAAGCATTCCTACGGTATCCGGGAGTTGCACAATCTCATGGTCTAAGGAAAAGATACTTGACATTAGAAAAGCTTTAGCATGCGAACTACACGATCTTTGTGCTAGGCTTAGGATTGGGTCTTGTCCATCACATCATTCTCCTAATGATGTGATCCCGTTATCAATGACATCCAATGTCCATGGTCAGGAAACCGTAACCATCTATTGATCAACGAGCTAGTTAACTAGAGGCTTACTAGGGACATGGTGTTGTCTATGTATCCACACATGTATTGCTGTTTCCGGTCAATACAATTATAGCATGAATAATAAACGATTATCATGAACAAGGAAATATAATAATAACTAATTTATTATTGCCTCTAGGGCATATTTCCAACAGTCTCCCACTTGCACTAGAGTCAATAATCTAGTTCACATCGCCATGTGATTAACACTGATAGGTCACATCGCCATGTGACTAACATCCAAAGAGTTTACTAGTGTCTTAAACTAGTTCACATCACCATGTGATTAAGTCTCAATGAGTTCTGGGGTTTGATCATGTTTTGCTTGTGAGAGAGGTTTTAGTCAACGGGTCTGAACCTTTCAGATCCGTGTGTACTTCGCAATTCTCTATGTCATATTGTAAATGCTGCTTTCACGCTCCACTTGGAGCTATTCCAAATGGTTGCTCCACTATACGTATCCGGTTTGCTTCTCGAGTCACTTTCGGATAGGTGTTAAAGCTTGCATCGACGTAACCCTTTACGCCGAACTCTTTATCACCTCCATAATCGAGAAACATGTCCTTATTCCTCTAAGGATAATTTTGACCGCTATCCGGTGATCCACTCCTTGATCACCTTTGTACTCTCTTGCCGATATGTAGCAAGGCACACATCAGTCAGTACACAGCATAGCATACTATAGAGCCTACGTCTGAAGCATAGGGGCGACCTTCGTCCTTTCTCTCTTTTCTGCCGTGGTCGAGCTTTAACTCTTAACTTCATACCTTACATCTCAGGCAAGAACTCCTTCTTTGACTGATCCATCTTGAACACCTTCAAGATCATGTCAAGGTATGTGCTCATTTGAAAGTACTATTGAGCGTTTTTGATCTATCCTCATAGATCTTGATGCTCAATGTTCAAGTAGCTTAATCCATGTTTTCTATTGAAAAACATCTTTCAAATAACCCTATATGCTTTCCAGAAATTCTACATCATTTCTGATCACCAATATGTCAACAACATATACTCATCAGAAATTCTATAGTGCTCCCACTCACTTCTTTGGAAATACAAGTTTCTCATAAACTTTGTATAAACCCAAAATCTTTGATCATCTCATCAAAGCGCACATTCCAACTCCGAGATGCTTACTCCAGTCCTTAGAAAGGATCGCTGGAGCCAGCATACCTTTTAGCATCCTTAGGATCGACAAAACTTTTCCGATTGTATCACATACAACCTTTCCTTACGAAAACTGGTAAGGAAACTCATTTTGATATCCATCTGCCAGATTTCATAAATGCAGCTTATGCTAACATGATTCCGACGGACTTAAGCATCGCTACGGATGAGAAAATCTCATCGTAGTCAACTCCTTGAACTTGTGAAAAACTCTTTGCCACAAGTCGAGCTTCATAGAAGGTGACATTACCGTCCATGCCCGTCTTCTTCTTAAAGACCCATTTATTTCAATGGCTTGCCGATCATCGGCAAGTCCACCAAAGTCCATGCTTTGTTATGATACATGGATCCTACCTCGGATTTCATGGTTTCTAACCATTTGTCGGAATTTGGGCCCACCATCGCTTCTCCATAGCTCGTAGGTTCATTATTGTCTAGCAACATGACCTTCAAGACAGGATTGCTGTACCACTCAGAAGTAGTACGCATCCTTGTCACCCTACGAGGTACGGTAGTGACTTGATCCGAAGTTTCATGATCACTATCATAAGCTTCTACTTCAATTGGTGTAGGTGCCACGGGAACAACTTCCTGTGCCCTGCTACACACTAGTTGAAGTGACGGTTCAATAGCCTCATCAAGTCTCCACCATCCTCCCACTCAACTTTTCGAGACGAACTTTTCCTCGAGAAAGGACCCGATTCAAGAAACAATCCCTATTGCTTTCGGATCTGAATTAGGAGGTATACCCAACTGTTTTGGGTGTCCTATGAAGATGCATTTTGTCCGCTTTGGGTTCGAGCTCATCAACCTGAAACTTTTCACATAAGCGTCGCAACCCCAAACTTTTAAGAAACGACAGCTTAGGTTTCTCTAAACCATAGTTCATACGGTGTCGTCTCAACGGAGTAACGTGGTACCCTATTAAAGTGAATGTGGTTGTCTCTAATGCCTAACCCATGAACGATAGTGGTAATTCGATAAGAGATATCAAGGTACGCACCATATCCAATAGGGTGCAACTATGATGTTCGAACACACCATCACACTATGGTGTTCCAGGCGGTATTAATTGTGAAACAATTTGCACAATGTCTTAATTGTGTGCCAAAACTCGTAACTCAGATATTCATCTCTATGATCATATCATAGATATTCTATCCTCTTGTCACGAAGATCTTAAACTTCACTCTCAAATTACTTGAACCATTCAATAATTCAGACTTGTGTTTCATCAAGTAAATATACTCAATATCTACTCGAATCACCTGTGAAGTAAGAACATAACGATATTCACTGCATGCCTCAGCACTCATTGGACTGCACACATCAAAATGTGTTACTTCCAACAAGTTGCTATCTTGTTCCATCTTACTGAAACCGAGGCTTTTCAGTCATCTTGCCCATGTGGTATGATTTGCATCTCTCAAGTGATTCAAAATCAAGTGAGTCCAAATGATCCATCTGCATGGAGTTTCTTCATGCGTATACACCAATAGACATGGTTCGCATGTCTCAAACTTTTCATAAATGAGTGAGTCCAAAGATCCATCAACATGGAGCTTCTTCATGCGTTTTACACCAATATGACTTACAGGGCAGTGCCACAAGTAAGTGGTACTATCATTACTATCTTATACATTTGGCATGAAAATGTGTATCACTACGATCGAGATTCAATAAACCATTTTTAGGTGCAAGACCATCGAAGGTATTATTCAAATAAATAGAGTAACCATTATTCTCCTTAGATGAATAACCGTATTGCGATAGACATAATCCGATCATGTCTATGCTCAACGCAAACACCAAATGACAATTATTTAGGTTTAATACTAATCTTGATGGTAGAGGGAGCGTGCGATGTTTGATCACATCAAACTTGGAAACACTTCCAACACATATCGTCAGCTCACCTTTAGCTAGTCTCCGTTTATTCCGTAGCTTTTGTTTCGAGTTACTAACACTTAGCAACCGAACCGGTATCTAATACCCTGGTGCTACTAGGAGTACTAGTAAAGTACACATTAACATAATGTATATCCAATATACTTCTATCGACCTTTCCAGCCTTCTCATCTACCAAGTATCTAGGGTAATGCTGCTCCAGTGGCAGTTCCCCTTATTCCAGAAGCACTTAGTCTCGGGTTTGGGTTCAACCTTGGGTTTCTTCACTGGAGCAGCAACTAATTTGCCGTTTCACGAAGTGTCCCTTCTTGCCCTTGCCCTTCTTGAAACTAGTGGTTTCATCAACCATCAACAATTGATGCTCCTTCTTGATTTCTACTTTCGCGATGTCAAACAACGCGAATACCTCAAGGATCATCATCTCTATCCTTGATATGTTATAGTTCATCACGAAGCTCTAGCAGCTTGGTGGAAATGACTTTGGAGAAACATCACTATCTCATCTGGAAGATCAACTCCCACTCGGTTCAAGTGATTGTTGCACTCAGACAATCTGAGCACAAGCTCAACGATTGAGCTTTTCTCCCTTAGTTTGCAGGCTAAGAAAATTGTCGGAGGTCTCATACCTCTTGGCGTGGCACGAGCCTGAAATTCCAATTTCAGCCCTCGAAACATCTCATATGTTCCATGACGTTTCAAAACGTCTTTGGTGCCTCAACTCTAAACCGTTTAACTGAACTATCACGTAGTTATTAAAACGTGTATGTCCGATGTTCGTAACATCCACAAACGACGTTTGGGGTTCAGCACACTGAGCGGTGCATTAAGGACATAAGCTTTCTACTGTCCGCATAATCGCTACTGTCAACTTTCAACTATATTTTCTCTAGGAACATATCTAAACAGTGGAACTAAAGCGTGAGCTCACGACATAATTTGCAAAGATCTTTTGACTATGTTCAGGATAATTAAGTTCATCTTATGAACTCCCACTCAGATAGACATCCCTCTGGTCATCTAAGTGATTACATGATCCGAGTCAACTAGGCCGTGTCCGATCATCACGTGAGACGGACTAGTCATCATCGGTGAACATCTTCATGTTGATGGTATCTACTATACGACTCATGCTCGACCTTTCGGTCTCCGTGTTCCGAGGCCATGTCTGCACATGCTAGGCTCGTCAAGTTAACCCCAAGTGTTTTTGCTGTGTAAATCTGTCTTACACCGTTGTATGTGAACGTAAGAATCCATCACACCCGATCATCACGTGGTGCTTAGAAGCGACGAACTGTAGCAACGGTGCACAGTCAGGGGAGAACACTTCTTGAAATTTGTGTAAGGGATCATCTTATTTACTACCGTCGTTCTAAGTAAACAAGATGCATAAACATAATAAACATCACATGCAATTATATAGTAGTGACATGATATGGCCAATATCATATTGCTCCTTTTGATCTCCATCTTCGGGGCTCCATGATCATCATTGTCACCGGCATGACACCATGATCTCCATCGTCATGATCTCCATCATCGTGTCTCCATGAAGTTGTCTCGCCAACTTATTACTTCTACTACTATGGCTACCGGTTAGCAATAAAGTAAAGTAATTACATGGCGTTGTTCAATGACACGCAGGTCATACAATAAATAAAGACAACTCCTATGGCTCCTGCCGGTTGTCATACTCATCGACATGCAAGTCGTGAATCCTATTACAAGAACATGATCAATCTCATACATCACATATCATTCATCACATTCTTCTTGGCCATATCACATCACATAGCATACCCTGCAAAAACAAGTTAGACGTCCTCTAATTGTTGTTTGCATGTTTTACGTGGCTGCTATGGGTTCTAGCAAGAACGTTTCTTACCTACGCAAAACCACAACGTGATATGCCAATTGCTATTTACCCTTCATAAGGACCCTTTTCATCGAATCCGTTCCGACTAAAGTGGGAGAGGCGGCACCGCTAGCCACCTTATGCACCAAGTGCATGTCGACCGGTGGAACCTGTCTCACGAAGAGTACGTGTAAGGTCGGTCCGGGCCGCTTCATCCCACAATACCGTCGAAACAAGATTGGACTAGTAACGGTAAGCATATTGAACAAAATCAACGCCCACAACTACTTTGTGTTCTAGTCGTGCAAAGAATCTACGCAATAGACCTAGCTCATGATGACCTTTGTTGGGGAACGAGCAGAAATTCAAAATTTTCACGCATCACCAAGATCAATCTATGGAGATTCTAGCAACAAGAGGGAAGGAGAGTGCATCTACATACCCTTGTAGATCGCTAAGCGGAAGCGTTCAAGAGAACGGGGTTGAAGGAGTCGTGCTCGTCGTGATCCAAATCACCGGAGATCCTAGTGCGAACAGACGGCACCTCCGCGTTCAACACACGTACAGCCCGGTGACGTCTCCCATGCCTTGATCCAGCAAGGAGAGAGGGAGAGGTTGAGGAAGACTCCATCCAACAGCAACACAACGGCGTGGTGGTGGTGGAGGAGCGTGGCAATCCTGCAGGGCTTCGCCAAGCACCTACGGGAGAGGAGGAGGTGTCACGGGAGGGAGGGAGGCGCCAGGGGCTCAGGTGTGGATGCCCTCCCTCCCCTCCACTATATATAGGGGCAAGGGAGAGGGGGGAGGCGCAGCCTTGCCCCCTCCTCCAAGGGAGGGGTGCGGCCAAGAGGGGGGGAGGAGTCCATCCTCCCCAAGGCACCTCGGAGGTGCCTTCCCCTCTATGGACTCTTCCTCTCCAAGTGTTTCATGCGCATGGGCCTCTTGGGGCTGGTTCCCCTTGGCCCATGCAGGCCTAGGCGCACCACCTAGGGCCCATGTGGCCCCGGGCAGGTGGCCCCACCGGTGGGCCCAGGACCCCTCCGGTGGTCCCAGACAATACCGATAACCCGAAACTTGTCCCGATGGCGAAACAGCACTTCCATATATAAATCTTTACCTCCGGACCATTCCGAACTCCTCGTGACGTCCGGGATCTCATCCGGGACTCGAACAACATTCGGTAACCACATACAAGCTTCCTTTATAACCCTAGCGCCATCGAACCTTAAGTGTGTAGACCCTACGGGTTCGGGAACCATCGCACATGACCGAGACGTTCTCCGGTCAATAACCAACAGCGGGATCTGGATACCCATGTTGGCTCCCACATGTTCCACGATGATCTCATCGGATGAACCACGATGTCAAGGACTCAATCGATCCCGTATACAATTCCCTTTGTCTAGCGGTATTGTACTTGCCCGAGATTCGATCGTCGGTATCCGATACCTTGTTCAATCTCGTTACGGCAAGTCTCTTTACTCGTTCCGTAACACATCATCCCGTGATCAACCCCTTGGTCACATTGTGCACATTATGATGATGTCCTACCGAGTGGGCCCAGAGATACCTCTCCGTTACACGGAGTGACAAATCCCAGTCTCGATTCGTGCCAACCCAACAGACACTTTCGGAGATACCTGTAGTGCACCTTTATAGTCACCCGATACGTTGACGCGTTTGGTACACCCAAAGCATTCCTACGGTATCCGGGAGTTGCACAATCTCATGGTCTAAGGAAAAGATACTTGACATTAGAAAAGCTTTAGCATACGAACTACACGATCTTTGTGCTAGGCTTAGGATTGGGTCTTGTCCATCACATCATTCTCCTAATGATGTGATCCCGTTATCAATGACATCCAATGTCCATGGTCAGGAAACCGTAACCATCTATTGATCAACGAGCTAGTTAACTAGAGGCTTACTAGGGACATGGTGTTGTCTATGTATCCACACATGTATTGCTGTTTCCGGTCAATACAATTATAGCATGAATAATAAACGATTATCATGAACAAGGAAATATAATAATAACTAATTTATTATTGCCTCTAGGGCATATTTCCAACACATTCATCGACATAAGCTCCTCCAAGCGGGAGCGAGATTTGTTAATTTCCTTAATCACATTACCAAATTTTTTGCGGCTCCAGTCTTGCAGTTTTTCCATCAAGTTACCCAAACCGGAAGCAATATCACCAAGATTCAGCATAGCACCCAACTTAGTCCATGTGTTCATAATTACCTCGGGCAGGGATGGGTCCCGTTCCCACATTACCTCATACTGTCTGCATCTCCTGCCTGTTGCCTGGCTCGTCTCCTCGCGCAAGATCAAGCAAGATGGGCAAGTGGTCGGAGCTGGGCGCCACCAGGTGCTCCACCCTGGCATGAGCGAAGACATCTCTCCACATGTTGTTGGCCACAACGCGGTTGAGGCGGACCTTTACATTAGCCCGTCCCCCTCGACGATTATCAAAAGTATAAGGCAGACCTGCAAAACCAAGGTCGCCCAAACCACAAACCTCAAGAACATCTCTGAAATCAAGCATCTGACCTGCTGAGCGCGGTGTGTCGGAGAAGTGCTCAAAACTCCACATAGCTTCGTTAAAATCTCCCACAACGACCCACGGCATGTTGGCCTTTTGGTGAAGATCACGGAGAAGGGACCACATGCGATGGCGGTCCTCCGTCCGTGGCTCGCCGTAGACACAGGTAAGCCTCCAGGGTGGCTCACCCGCCGTACCAGTTACATACGCATCAATATATCGTTCATTTATTTATTTTACATCCAGACTCAAAGACTCATGCCAATACAAAGCAAGACCACCACTACGACCGACACAATCAAAAGCATCAAAACCTCTCAAACCTAACCTAGCACATTTGATACGGTTGTGAAACGTGTGGCTTGCATTGCATGTTTGCTTGTGCGTTCGGTATACATGCACATCGTTTGCTGATCAAATTGCATGCATCGTGGCATGTGCTTCCGCATGGAGCCCACCCATAATATAGCGTTAGGAGTCATCCGTCCCTGATTAACATGCTAGCCAGCTGATCCCCTCTCTGTCAGCGTCTGGTCTCTCTCCGAATCGTCCTTAAAAACTTGGACTAATAGTCCATGTGCCAACAACCACGACCCAACCCAATTAAACGGAGCAAGTAGCTGGCACCAATTGCTCTATCTCATTTTTGGCACCATTGCCGGATGATTCACATGCACAAACGTGTTGGTGGAGAAGGAGGAGGAGGAGAAGCTTCCGATTCCCTGCGTCCGCGTGCGTCCATCAGGTCCTCCAATCCGGCGGACGGACGTAGCGTTCATCACCGGCGTCTCGTCCTCCTATGATCGATAGTTTTGATAATAATAATGATCAACTCGACCCTTCCTGTTGGCACATGCATGCATACGGAGGAGTGTACTCCCTCTGTTCGGAATTATTTGTCTCGAAAATGGATGTATCTAGAACTAAAATACATCTAGATACATTAATTTCCGAGACAAGTAATTTCGAACAGATGGAGTATAAGTAAAAAGACGTGGCTTTCAGATCCCACGCCGGTGTATGATCGATCATCATACGAAGCTGGAAATATATAAATTTCGTCGCTCTGTCTGCTATACCTATACTGTATGCTGGCACGGTGAGTTAATCTTCTCGTCGATCGGTAGCTAGGACCTGTCCTAAGCTACTACTCCTAGATGCACGACGACATCGTCACCATGATGAATAGACCGACACGACGAACCCACTCGTAAGAAAAAAAATCTGTGTGTGTATATGCGTCGTGGTACCTGGTACTGAAGATCGATCGATCTCCTGTTCGTCAATGATCTCTGTCGGTACGTACGTACTCACACAAGTATCCAATGCATGTGCTGTGCAGCGATGCGGTCGGCCCTTGCGCGGTCGTTTTGGAGCTCGATCGATCGCCGGCCAGTAATCTAATCAATCAGGGTAGGCGCCTGACCTGCCCACACGGAATGAAGATGATGCTGACGGGGATCTATATACCGTAGTGTCTACGTACGATTCCTCTTCTACTTGTTATTATTCCTCTGCTTTAAGCGTGCTTTCCGTTGGGATTATGTATGTTGGCTCTCTGATGTGGACGCCTCACCCTCCCTTCGCCACGTACCCACTTGCGTTGCAAACTCATCCGCTCCCTCCACACAGGTAAGAGATAACAAACGCGCACATGTATGTATGTTGCCAAGGAAGGCCAACGTTAATTTCCTGACTGTTTCATGACTTCATCATCCCCAATTTTTTGTTGGGTTTGTAACGAACATATCTTGTTTTTTTTGCGGGAGAACAAACATATCTTGGCCCCGCAAAAAAAACATATCTTGGAATTAAAGGTGCTCCTTATAAATCTGAATCCTCTGAACCTTTGCCACAATCATTGTCACCATCTCTCCATCGCCATTGCTTAACTGACCGCCTCTCACTTACGCTGCTTACGACCCCACTAACACGCGCGCAGCGTCTTCACCGAAAGAAAAAAATTAACATATACAAAGTGTATCTTCAGCGGGAGTACAGCATCTGATCTCTACAAAGTGACGGCGTAATTACTTCTCAAGGCCCACGTACGTACGTACGTACGTACAGCCGGCAGCGCACTTTTCTCTCTGAACTTTGGACGTTTTCCCTTTCAACTTTGCACTGGAAGCTCTGATGTTACTTACTGCCATCGCCGCCAAATAGTTCACGCGTCATCCTTCTCCGTGCTGTTCTTGACGGCCGCGCAACTCAGCATGACAACCGTGTTCGATCGTGTGGAGAGTCGAGACGCGCATGCAAGAAGAAACGCTGCTAGTATATATCCACCAATCATGGCTTGACATGGCTAAGAAAAAAACGAAGTGTTCTTCTTGCTCGCGTAGTGCGGGTTCATGGGCGGCCGCGCACACTTGCGCAACATGCGAAATTTCGCTTTGGTTGCTTCCTTTTTCCGCCTTTTTTTTGTGTCGTATCGGAGGAGCTAAAGGCGCTCCTTTTTCGCCACGAATCATTGCTGCTCTTGCTTCTTGGAACTTAGCTCTCACCCCCACCACCATCACCATTAACCACCTCCCATCTGCCCGTCAGCCTAGCTTACGGTTCCACGACTAATTACTCTGATGACAGTGGCGTATCAACTACCAACATGGATGAAAATAAACTTCAAGTACTACCAGGTGATTAACAGCACCCACTGTGACCCACACGCTCTGCAGTCTGCGCAAGTACAGCTGCGCCAGTGGTTTCCGCACACTGACCAATGCTGATCCTCTGCTCCTCCTCCTCCTCCTCCTGACCCCCAATCAATCACCAACCTCCGTTCCGCCGTTGCCTCCCCCGCCCCGATATATAACCCACCTCCTCCCCAAGTGCCATTTCTTCTCCGTTCTCCTACCTCCCACACATCCTCGAATCACAGCCTCACACCTCCTCACCTGACCGATCGATCACCCACGGCTAGCTTCCTGCAGCCAGCACCGATCACACGCTACCTGCTGCTGCTGCTGAGGCGACCGACCGGCAAGCCATGGCGGTGAAGGACTGCGGCGGGCACAAGGGCGGGGGCTGCGAGTGCCACCGCCGGCGGCTCTACCGCAAGTGCTGCGGCGCGCTGCTGGCGCTCGTCCTCCTCGCCCTCTTCATCATCCTCATCGTCTACCTGGTGCTCCGCCCCCACAAGCCCCGCTTCTACCTGCAGGACCTGGCGGTGCTCTGCCTCAACGTCACGCCGCCCACCTCCGCCTACCTCTTCACCACCATGCAGGCCACCGTGGCGGCGCGCAACCCCAACGACCGCGTCGGCGTCTACTACGACGAGGCGGACATGTACGCGCAGTACAAGGGCGTGCCCATCACCGTGCCCACCCGCCTCCCCGTCGCCTACCAGGGCCACCGGGACCAGTCCGTGTGGTCGCCCTACCTGAGGTCCATGGACAGCGTCGTGCTCCCGCCGCAGCTCGCCGTCGCGCTGGCGCAGGACGAGACGGCCGGGTACGTGCTGGTGGACGTGCGCGTGGACGGCCAGGTGCGCTGGAAGGTGGGCACCTGGATCTCCGGCCACTACCACCTCCGGGTCAACTGCCCGGCGCTCATCAGGGTGAACGAGGGCAAGGGCAGCTACGGCGCCACCACCGGCGGCGGCCCCGACTACTTCCGCTTCCAGCAGGCCGCCGCCTGCGCCGTCGACGTCTGATCAATTCATGCATGCATCACCGGTTCTTCGACCTCCACCGATCCATGCATGTGTCCAAATTCAAATTCAGGGGATGGAATCGATTGATTGCTTTTTTCTCTCTCTCTCTCTAGTTTCTTTCTTGCTTCTTTTTAGCCTCTTATTTTTGACTTGTTGGTCGATCGGTTGGTTAAAGAAACGAATGAAAGAAAAGTACCTACAACTGAAGCTTCGATTGCAGCTTTTCTTGTTCTTCAGTTGAGAATTCGGTTGGTTGGTGTTGGATTCTAGCTAGCTAGCTTGGAGTGGAAGGGAAACTCATGGAGTAAACGTGAAGTGCATATCTCTCTTTAATATTTCCCGGGAGAAAATTTATTCTATTTTTGGGGATATGAAGTGAACAGTGTCTCTCAAGCTGCAGGTTTAACAGTTAACAAGCTTCACTTAGTAACAATGAAAGTGAAGCGCGTGAAGTTCCTTTTTCTTTTTCTTCGGATCGATCGCCGTAGTTCGTGGTCGAGAGATACGGGCTTTTCTCTGGGATCTCAACTTTTGGCTGAAAGTGTTCTGTTGGAGAGCAATCAGAGCTAGCTAGCTGATCTCGCACGAAATCTTGCTGCCTAATCAGTGTACGGGTGTGTCCTGCTGCTTAATCAGCGATAGTGATATAGTGGACCAATTAACAGTTAGCAGCGAGTAGGTACGTACGTAGGTGGCTCAATTGGACGCTTGGCTGCAATGCAAACCCGGGCACGCCACCGCGCAGTACACCTACGTACGTACATGCTGATAGATGGTGACGTAGCTAGTTGTATGTAGCCGCGATCGACCTCTTGCCACGAATTTCTGCGCGGCAGCATGTCTACTTTACGATTTTGACTTTAAAGGCACAGTTCTCCAGAGAGCCACTACTAGTAGATCGATCCTTCCAAGCCACGCACGGCACCGCACGTCTATGCGCAAAGAGAGGCACAAGCAAAGTCGCCACGGCTAACTTGAAACCTGGGTGACCTGAGCATGCATGCATTGACCGGATACATAGATGGTGGCTTCATAATTCTGAACCCAGCTCGGTAGAGCGTACGGAGTGCTCGGCATAATTCGACTCCAAGGTTGATCTGGCTAGCTTGCTTGTTCAGACTTGATTCATCTTGGCGCATGTGCTACGACTACGATAGCAGTTGTAATGGTTGGTGGATCCATGGACGGTTTGGTACCAAATGCTGGCATGATCGACTGGGCGGCTACAAAGTAACGTCGGTGGCTCGCACACAAATGTATACCTTTTGAGGTAGTAGTAGCAGCTAGAGTGTGGTAGTATAGTGGTAGATGGTGAAGAGAACAGTGGATGCATGTATGGTAGTCGTAGCAGCTAAGAACTTTCTGTTGCAAGTCCCTTTCGCTCGCTCGCTCGCGCATCAACTGCCCACACCTGCCTGCCTGCCTGCCTGCCTGCGCCCTCCATCTGTAATGCATGCCGTTCCGGTCGGTGCAGTTGCGACGCAATGTGGCCATGTGGGATAGATACAGCATGCGTATATATATAGTTGGCTCCATGCACCCGTCCATGCATGATAATGTCGTGCCCATGAGCTCTCCACTCTACGTCAGAGTTGGACGACATCGTCGACGTGCATATTACAGCCCTTCTCCAATGCGGAACATTGTGATATACTACTACGTGGGTATTCTTAACTAGTCTAGTAGTCCAACGGTAAATATATATATATATTCTCAAGAGCAAAAGGTGTAGTAAAGTTTGCGTAGAGTGAGGTGCACCTTTGTACCCTGTGCTAAAGTGACTTGGAACTTCTTCACTTTAGCAGCTCAGCTCACCTTCCTTGAGGTTTCACTAAAGGGATATCGGAGAGATAAAGGACGGGGGAGAGTACTGGCTGCTGTTACAAGACAACCAAGGCCCGAGTACCTAACTTGTGGACGAGGCCACTGTTCCACCGTTAATTTCGGGGTGTCCGAGAGGACATGATTTGTGGAGGAGAGACACTAGGAGAGGCCGTTTGTGAATGATCATGACGATGATATATATATAGTCTCATACTATGCATGCATGCATTCAAGTCAGCTGAGCATTATGACAAGAGAAAAGATTGGACAGAAGAACAATAGATAATTTAATCTACACTTCTGCTTCAGTACACCCCCCTTAAATACATCAAGGGCTGAGATTCACCCATACCCCTTCGCTGCCAGGGGCACGATCGTCATAAGTAAAAAAAATTGCCCCCGCGCGTCGGCGGCGATACCCCCGCACGCCCGTGTATACGCGGCTGCGGGACGAGCCGAGCCGCTTGGCAATCGTGAGGGCGCGAGCCGAGCCGAGCAGTTGGCAGCTGTGAGGGCGTGTTTAAAAAAAAAAGTTGGCACGGACGGCCGTGCCGTCATGCATTAACTGCTTTGCAGTTTTGGCGGCGCGCATGCAGGCGCCGATCGCCGCTGGCAGATCTCGTGCCGCCGCGCGCCATCGCTGCTGCGCGGCGCATCGGCGGCGCCGCCAAAGATGGTAGCATCGTAGTCCGCGCTGCCCATCGCCCACGCGCTGCGGCGATCGGCGCCGCCGCCACTTTTCCGTCTCGGCCGGCAGCTGACGCGACCGATCGGTTGCCGACGCTGCGGCGACCGCCCGCCGCACGGCACCGACGCTTCCATCGCCGCGCGCTGCCGTCCTCGCGCCTTCCCACGCCACCGATCCCTCGCCGCGCCGCCGCTTTTCACACGCCGCCGCTGCTCGCTTTCACACGCCACGCGTTGGCGCGTGCCGCCAACCGCCCGCCTCTCCCTCGGGGCGCACGCCACCGACGGCTCGCCCGCCCACCTCCCTCCCCCGCCGTCTATAAAAGGCCGCGGCAGCCCTCACCACTGTAGGGGAACGTAGCAGAAATTTAAAATTTTTCTACGTGTCACCAAGATCTATCTATGGAGAAACTAGCAACGAGGGAAGGAGAGTGCATCTACATACCCTTGTAGATCGCTAAGCGGAAGCGTTCATGAGAACGGGGTTGAAGGAGTCGTACTCGTCGTGATCCAAATCACCGGAGATCCTAGTGCCGAACGGACGGCACCTCCGCGCTCAACACACGTACAGCCGGTGACGCCTCCCACGCCTTGATCCAGCAAGGAGAGAGGGAGAGGTTGAGGAAGACTCCATCCAGCAGCAACACAACGGCATGATGGTGATGGAGGCGTGGCAATCCCCGCAGGCTTCGCCAAGCACCAAGGAGAGGAGGAGGAGGAGAGGCAGGGCTGCACCAAGAGGGAGAGAACTCATGTGTGTTGGGCAGCCCAAAACCTCAAGTATATATAGGGGAAGAGGGCTGCGCCCCTTTAGGGTTTCCCACCCCAAGGGGTGCGGCTAGCCCTAGATGGGACTTGGGGCGGCTAAGAGGGGAGGAGTGCCTCCCAAGTCAAGTGGAGGCCCTCCCTTAGGGTTTCCCCCTCCCATGCGCATGGGCCTTGGGGGCTGGTGCCCCTGGCCCATTAAGGCTAGGGCGCCCCCACAGCCCATGCTACTGTATTGGACGTGGTGGAACATTTCCGGACCTCCGGACCCTCCGAATCCTCCGAACCTTCTCGAAGCTTCCGGTACAATACCGAAAAAACCCGAACTTTTCCTAACCCAACAACAACTTTCCATATATAAATCTTTACCTCCGGACCATTCCGAACTCCTCGTGACGTCCGAGATCTCATCCGGACTCAACAACATTCGTAACCACATACAAACTTCCTTTATAACCCTAGCGTCATCGAACCTTAAGTGTGTAGACCCTACGGGTTCGGGAGACATGTAGACATGACCGAGACGTTCTCCGGTCAATAACCAACAGCGGGATCTTCATACCCATGTTGGCTCCCACCTGTTCCACGATGATCTCATCGGATGAGCCACGATGTCAAGGACTCAATCGATCCCGTATACAATTCCCTTTGTCTAGCGGTATTGTACTTGCCCGAGATTCGATCGTCGGTATCCCGATACCTTGTTCAATCTCGTTACCGGCAAGTCTCTTTACTCGTTCCGTAACACATCATCCCGTGATCAACTCCTTGATCACATTGTGCACATTATGATGATGTCCTACCGAGTGGGCCCAGAGATACCTCTCCGTCAACCGGAGTGACAAATCCCGATCTCGCTTCGTGCCAACCCAATGTACACTTTCGGAGATACTGTAATGCACCTTTATAGCCACCCAGTTACATTGTGACGTTTGGTACACCCAAAGCATTCCTACGGTATCCGGAGTTGCACAATCTCATGGTCTAAGGAAATGATACTTGACATTATAAAAGCTTTAGCATACTGAACTACGATCTTTGTGCTAGGCTTAGGATTGTCTTGTCCATCACATCATTCTCCTAATGATGTGATCCCGTTATCAACGACATCCAATGTCCATGGTCGGAAACCGTAACCATCTATTGATCAACGAGCTAGTCAACTAGAGGCTTACTAGGGACATGGTGTTGTCTATGTACCCACACATGTATCTGAGTTTCTGTCAATACAATTATAGCATGGATAATAAACGATTATCATGAACAAGGAAATATAATAATAACTAATTTATTATTGCCTCTAGGGCATATTTCCAACAGTCTCCCACTTGCACTAGAGTCAATAATCTAGTTCACATCGTCATGTGATTAACGCTGATAGGTCACATCGCCATGTGACCAACATCCAAAGAGTTTACTAGTGTCTGTAAACTAGTTCACATCATCATGTGATTAAGACTCAATGAGTTCTGAGGTTTGATCATGTTTTGCTTGTGAGAGAGGTTTTAGTCAACGGGTCTGAACCTTTCAGATCCGTGTGTACTTCGCAATTCTCTATGTCATATTGTAAATGTTGCTTCCACGCTCCACTTGGATCTATTCCAAATGGTTGCTTCACTATACGTATCCGGTTTGCTACTCAGAGTCACTCGGATAGGTGTTAAAGCTTGCATCGACGTAACCCTTTACGCCAAACTCTTTATCACCTCCATAATCGAGAAACATGTCCTTATTTATTCCAAGGACAATTTTTGACCGCTGTCCAATGATCCATTCCTGGATCATTCTTGTACCCCTTGACTGACTCATGGCAAGGCACACTTCCGGTGCGGTACACAGCATAGCATACTATAAAGCCTATGTCTGAAGCATAGGGGACGACCTTCGTCCTTTCTCTCTTTTCTGCCGTGGTCGAGCTTTTAACTCTTAACTTCATACCTTACATCTCAGGCAAGAACTCCTTCTTTGACTGATCCACCTTGAACACCTTCAAGATCATGTCAAGGTATATGCTCATTTGAAAGTACCATTAAGCGGTTTTGATCTATCCTCATAGATCTTGATGCTCAATGTTCAAGTAGCTTAATCCAGGTTTTCATATTGAAAAACACTTTTCAAGTAACGCTATATGCTTTCCAGAAATTCTACATCATTTCTGATCAACAATATGTCAACAACATATACTCATCAGAAATTCTATAGTGCTCCCACTCACTTCTTTGGAAATACAAGTTTCTCATAAACCTTATATAAACCCAAAATCTTTGATCATCTCATCAAAGCGTACATTCCAACTCCGAGATGCTTACTCTAGCCCTTAGAAGGATTGCTGGAGCTTTGCATACTTGTTAGCATCCTTCAGGATTGACGAAACCTTCTGGTTGTATCTCATACAACCTTTCCTTACGGAAACTGGTAAGGAAACTCGTTTTGACATCCATCTGCTAGATTTCATAAATGCAGCTAATGCTAACATGATTCCGACGGACTTAAGCATCGCTACGGATGAGAAAATCTCATCGTAGTCAACTTGTGAAAAACTCTTTGCCACAAGTCGAGCTTCATAGATGGTGACATTACCGTCCACGTCCGTCTTCTTCTTAAAAAACCATTCATCTCAATGGCTTGCCGATCATCGGGCAAGTCCACCAAAGTCCATGCTTTGTTCTGAGACATGGATCCTATCTCGGATTTCATGGCTTCTAACCGTTTGTCGGAATTTGGGCCCACCATTGCTTCTCCATAGCTCATAGGATCATTGTTGCCTAGCAACATGACCTTCAAGACAGGATTGCGTACCACTCTGAAGTAGTACGCATCCTTGTCACCCCACGAGGTACGCAGTGACTTGATCCAAACTTCATGATCACTATCATAAGCTTCTACTTCAATTGGTGTAGGTGCCACGGAACAACTTCCTGTGCCCTGCTACACACTAGTTGAAGTGATGGTTCAATAACCTTATCAAGTCTCCACCATCCTCCCACTCAACTTTTCGAGACGAACTTTTCCTCGAGAAAGGACCCGATTCAAGAAACAATCCCTATTGCTTTCGGATCTGAATTAGGAGGTATACCCAACTGTTTTGGGTGTCCTATGAAGATGCATTTTGTCCGCTTTGGGTTCGAGCTTATCAACCTGAAACTTTTCCACATAAGCGCCGCAGCCCCAAACTTTTAAGAAACGACAACCGGTTTCTCCAAACGGTGTCGCCTCAACGGAATTACGTGGTGCCCCATTAAAGTGAGTGCGGTTGTCTCTAATGCCTAACCCATGAACGATAGTGGTAATTCGATAAGAGATATCATGGTACGCACCATATCCAATAGAGTGCAACTATGATGTTCGGACACACCATCACACTATGGTGTTCCAGCGGTATTAATTGTGAAACAATTTGCACAATGTCTTAATTGTGTGCCAAAACTCAGAACTCAGATATTCATCTCTATGATCATATCATAGACATTCTATCCTCTTGTCACGAAGATCTTAAACTTCACTCTGAAATTACTTGAACCATTCAATAATTCAGACTTGTGTTTCATCAAGTAAATATACTCAACATCTACTCGAATCATCGTGAAGTAAGAACATAATGATATTCATCTGATGCCTCAAAGACTCATTGGACTGCACACATCAAAATGTGTTACTTCCAACAAGTTGCTATCTTGTTCCATCTTAGTGAAACCGAGGCTTTTCAGTCATCTTGCCCATGTGGTATGATTTGCATATCTCAAGTGATTCAAAATCAAGTGAGTCCAAACGATCCATCTGCATGGAGTTTCTTCATGCGTATACACCAATAGACATGGTTCGCATGTCTCAAACTTTTCAAAAACGAGTGAGTCCAAAGATCCATCAACATGGAGCTTCTTCATGCGTTTTACACCAATATGACTTGCATGGCAGTGCCACAAGTAGGTGGTACTATCATTACTATCTTATATCTTTTGGCATGAAAATGTATATCACTACGATCGAGATTCAATAAACCATTCCTTTAGGTGCAAGACCATTGAAGGTATTATTCAAATAAATAGAGTAACCATTATTCTCTTTAAATGAATAATCAGATTATGTATAGACATGATCCAATCATGTCTATGCTCAACGCAAACACCAAATGACAATTATTCTGGTTTAATACTAATCTTGATGGTAGAGGGAGCGTGCGATGTTTGATCACATCAAAATTGGAAACACTTCCAACACATATCGTCAGCTCTCCTTTAGCTAGTCTCCGCTTATTCCGTAGCTCTTTTATTTCGAGTTACTAACACTTAGCAACCGAACCGTATCTTAATACCCTGGTGCTACTAGGAGTACTAGTAAAGTACACATTAACATAATGTATATCCAATATACTTCTATCGACCTTGCCAGCCTTCTCATCTACCAAGTATCTAGGGTAATTCTGCTCCAAATGGCTGTTCCCCTTATTACGAAGCACTTAGTCTCGGTTTGGGTTCAACCTTGGGTTTCTTCTTTGGAGCAGCAACTAATTTGCCGCTTCATGAAGTATCCCTTGTTTCCCTTGCCCTTCTTGAAACTAGTGGTTTTACCAACCATCAACAATTGATGCTCCTACTTGATTTCTACTTTCATGTGTCAAACAACGCGAATACCTCAAGGATCATCATCTCTATCCTTGATATGTTATAGTTCATCACGAAGCTCTAGCAGCTTGGTGGTAATGACTTTGGAGAAACATCACTATCTCATCTGGAAGATCAACTCCCACTCGATTCAAGTGATTGTTGTACTCAGACAATCTGAGTACAAGCTCAACGATTGAGCTTTTCTCCCTTAGTTTGTAGGCTAAGAAAATCGTCGGAGGTCTCATACCTCTTGACGGGCACGAGCCTGAAATCCCAATTTCAGCCCTCAAACATCTCATATGTTCCGCGACGTTTCAAAACGCCTTTGGTGCCTCTACTCTAAACCATTTAACCGAACTATCACGTAGTTATCAAAACGTGTATGTCCGATGTTCGCAACATCCACAGACGACGCTTGGGGTTCAGCACACCGAGCGGTGCATTAAGGACATAAGCTTTCACCGTGCGCATAATCGCCATCTGTCAACTTTCAACTATATTTTCTCTAGGAACATATCTAAACAATGGAACTAAAGCGCGAGCTCACGACATAATTTGCAAAGATCTTTTGACTATGTTCAGGATAATTAAGTTCATCTTATGAACTCCCACTCGATAGACATCCCTCCGGTCATCTAAGTGATTACATGATCCGAGTCAACTAGGCCGTGTCCGATCATCACGTGAGACGGACTAGTCATCATCGGTGAACATCTTCATGTTGATCGATCTACTATACGACTCATGCTCGACCTTTCGGTCTCCGTGTTCCGAGGCCATGTCCGCACATGCTAGGCTCGTCAAGTTAACCCCAAGTGTTTTTTGCTGTAAATCTGTCTTACACCCGTTGTATGTGAACGTAAGAATCCATCACACCCGATCATCACGTGGTGCTTAGAAGCTTACTTAACTGTAGCAACGGTGCACAGTCGGGAGAACACTTCTTGAAATTTGTGTAAGGGATCATCTTATTTACTACCGTCGTTCTAAGTAAACAAGACGCATAAACATAATAAACATCACATGCAATTATATAGTGACATGATATGGCCAATATCATTTTGCTCCTTTGATCTCCATCTTCGGGCTCCATGATCATCATCGTCACCGCATGACACCATGATCTCCATCATCATGATCTCCATCATCGTGTCTTCATGAAGTTGTCTCGCCAACTATTACTTCTACTACTATGGCTACCGGTTAGCAATAAAGTAAAGTAATTACATGGCGTTGTTTAATGACACGCAGGTCATACAATAAATTAAAGACAACTCCTATGGCTCCTGCCGGTTGTCATACTCATCGACATGCAAGTCGTGAATCCTATTACAAGAACATGATCAATCTCATACATCACATATCATTCATCACATTCTTCTTGGCCATATCACATCACATAGCATACCCTGCAAAAACAAGTTAGACGTCCTCTAATGGTTGTTTGCATGTTTTACGTGGCTGCTATGGGTTTCTAGCAAGAACGTTTCTTACCTCACGCAAAACCACAACGTGATATGCCAATTGCTATTTACCCTTCATAAGGACCCTTTTCATCGAATCCGTTCCGACTAAAGTGGAGAGATCGGCACCGCTAGCCACCTTATGCACCAAGTGCATGTCACCGGTGGAACCTGTCTCACGAAGAGTACGTAAGGTCGGTCCGGCCGCTTCATCCCACAATACCGTCAAACAAGATTGGACTAGTAACGGTAAGCATATTGAACAAAATCAACGCCCACAACTACTTTGTGTTCTACTCGTGCAAAGAATCTACGCAATAGACCTAGCTCTGATACCACTGTAGGGGAACGTAGCAGAAATTCAAAATTTTTCTACGTGTCACCAAGATCTATCTATGGAGAAACTAGCAACGAGGGAAGGAGAGTGCATCTACATACCCTTGTAGATCGCTAAGCGGAAGCGCTCATGAGAACGGGGTTGAAGGAGTCGACTCGTCGTGATCCAAATCACCGGAGATCCTAGTGCCGAACGGACGGCACCTCCGCGCTCAACACACGACAGCCGGTGACGCCTCCCACGCCTTGATCCAGCAAGGAGAGAGGGAGAGGTTGAGGAAGACTCCATCCAGCAGCAACACAACGGCATGGTGGTGATAGAGGAGCGTGGCAATCCCGCAGGCTTCGCCAAGCACCAAGGAGAGGAGGAGGAGAGAGAGGTGGCTGCACCAAGAGGGAGAGAACTCATGTGTGTTGGGCAGCCCAAAACCTCAAGTATATATAGGGGAAAGAGGGCTGCGCCCTTTAGGGTTTCCCACCCCAAGGGGTGCGGCCAGCCCTAGATGGGACTTGGGGCGGTTAAGAGGGGAGGAGTGCCTCCCAAGTCAAGTGGAGGCCCTCCCCTTAGGGTTTCCCCTCCCATGCGCATGGGCCTTGGGGGCTGGTGCCCTGGCCCATTAGGCTAGGGCGCCCACCTACAGCCCATGCTACTGTATTGGACGTGGTGGAACAATTTCCGGACCTCCGACCCCTCCGAATCCTTCGAACCTTCCGAAGCTTTCGGTACAATACCGAAAAACCCGAACTTTTTCCTAACCCAACAACAACTTTCCATATATAAATCTTTACCTACGGACCATTCCGAACTCCTCGTGACGTCCGGGATCTCATCCGGACTCGAACAACATTCGTAACCACATACAAACTTCCTTTATAACCCTAGCGCCATCGAACCTTATGTGTAGACCCTACGGGTTCGGGAGACATGTAGACATGACCGAGACGTTCTCGGTCAATAACCAACAGCGGATCTGGATACCCATGTTGGCTCCCACCTGTTCCACGATGATCTCATCGGATGAACCACGATGTCAAGGACTCAATCGATCCCGTATACAATTCCCTTTGTCTAGCGGTATTGTACTTGCCCGAGATTCGATCGTCGGTATCCCGATACCTTGTTCAATCTCGTTACCGGCAAGTCTCTTTACTCGTTCCGTAACACATCATCCCGTGATCAACTCCTTGATCACATTGTGCACATTATGATGATGTCCTACCGAGTGGGCCCAGAGATACCTCTCCGTCAACCGGAGTGACAAATCCCAGTCTCGATTCGTGCCAACCCAACAGACACTTTCGGAGATACCTGTAATGCACCTTTATAGCCACCCAGTTACGTTGTGACGTTTGGTACACCCAAAGCATTCCTACGGTATCCGGGAGTTGCACAATCTCATGGTCTAAGGAAATGATACTTGACATTATAAAAGCTTTAGCATACGAACTACGATCTTTGTGCTAGGCTTAGGATTGGGTCTTGTCCATCACATCATTCTCCTAATGATGTGATCCCGTTATCAACGACATCCAATGTCCATGGTCAGGAAACCGTAACCATCTATTGATCAACGAGCTAGTCAACTAGAGGCTTACTAGGGACATGGTGTTGTCTATGTACCCACACATGTATCTGAGTTTCCTGTCAATACAATTATAGCATGGATAATAAACGATTATCATGAACAAGGAAATATAATAATAACTAATTTATTATTGCCTCTAGGGCATATTTCCAACAACCACGCCGTGCCATCTTCCTCGCCCCGCCTATCTCCCTTCCTCTCCTCGCCCGCCCGTCTCCCTCTCCTCGCCGGCAATGTCTTCCAGCGACTCCGACGAGGGTGCGTGGCCGACCGGCGTTTGGCCGCTGAGCCTCACCGTCGGCGACACGGAGGATCTGGCCCGGTTCGGCGTGATGGTGCCGCCGGCAGCCAAAGTGCCGCGGCCGTGGCGGATCGGGGCGGACGGCATCCCCACCATGGGATCGCCGCCGACGAGGCAGCAGCTCCATGCGTTCCCTGGCGGCCGTTACAACCGGAGGGCCCGGCGCAGGTGGTGGCGCAGGAAGAACTTCGACATCGTCCTCGGCGCGTTCATGGTACACGTTTTCTAGGTACACGTTTGGTTCTTTACAAAGGTTGGGCTTGCCACAGCTGGAAGAGGCTTTTGCTGCAGAAATTTCTGCCTAAGGTGTGACGCTTGTTTTAGCCGCCACACTTTGCTGTAGAAATTTGCCCCTAAATGTAGTGTTGTTGTTGTTCCTACTCGCGGCGGTCATTTTTTATTAAAAAATATGCCCGCCGTCCTGAGTTGGTGCGGTGTGGATAAAACCTGCACAATATCCCACGTCGATTCTGGTGGCAGCAGCGGCGCTGGATCCGACGAATATTCCAGGCCTAGAAGTGTGGATAAAACCTGCACAATATCCCACGTCATTGACTCTGCGCGCGGTGCGGGGGCAGGGTCGGCAGGGGTGAGGACTAAAGTTTAGTCCCACCTCGCCCGCCGAACGACGCCGCGACCGCCTTATATACCTGCCTCCCTCCTCCCTTTCGAACTCCTCGATTCCGCCCGGCCCCGCCATCGCCCCAATTGATCTGTGCTGCAGGCCGTAGCTGGGCCGAAAGGCCGGCCCTTTCGCCGCCCGGCTTGATCGGGCCGGACCGATTACGCGCAGTTGCGGCCTGCAACCACGTTGGGCTGTTTTTTTTGCATCACTAATTTTTTTTGCCTTCTATGAGTCACGGCGCGGGGGGAGGTGGGAGGGGCGCTTTTTTAGTCCCACCTCGCGCGCCGAGGGACGCCACGACCGGCTTATATAGCCGCGTTCGTGCTCTTTGTTAGATATAAAATAGCTAATACTAAAGAGATTTGACGTTACATACCTGCCCGGGCGGCTGCTGCCCGGGCAGCTATGTAAAGTCAAATCACTTTATTAACTAGCTATCTTATTTTTTTTCATTTTGTCCTCCGCACTTTTTTAAAAAACCGTATGTTTAATTTGATGTTAGTCGTGCAACTTCAAAAAATAAACGGAAACATGCATTTCAACGTTAGAGAAACATGTTGCGTCACATCCGGGGGTGTGGTATGTGGTGTTTTCACCGAAAAAATTATTGAAAATTCATAAAGTAAAAAAAGCCACAAAAAAATAATGAGTTCTTTATTATACTTTATAATGAATATATTATGTTCAGTTATTATACTTTATAATGAATAATAATAATGAGTTCTTTATTATACTTTATAATGAATAATAATAATGAGTTCTTTATAATTAATTAGTAAAACAATACTGAGTTCTTCATATCAGATCAGTGCCGGTTGTGTTGGTGGTACGAGATGGCATGCACGAAACGTAACCCAATTTTGGGAGGCACTGGGCATGCCCATCTTAGGGCCCCACGCAAGAGTTGAACGAATTCGGACACCATACGCACGTTGCGTCACGCCCGGTCAGTGTTTTCGGTGCGTTTCACGAAGAAAACCGTAGGAAATTCATATGGTGCCGGAAAATTATGAAAACTTGCACGCATGATGGACCTGGCGATGGGTGCGTGTCCAAAAAGTTTGGGGTCCACCGGCTGAGTCAGAAAAGAGAACGCAGTACGGGGCTGACATCGGCCATATCAGATCAGTGCCGGTTGTGTTGGTGGTACGAGGTGGCATGCACGAAACGTAACCCAATTTTGGGAGGCAGTGGGCATGCCCATCTTAGGGCCCCACGCAAGAGTTGAACGAATTCGGACACCATACGCACGTTGCGTCACGTCCGGTTAGTGTTTTCGGTGCGATTCACGAAGAAAAACATAGGAAATTCATACGGTGCCGGAAAATTATGAAAACTTGCACGCATGATGGACCTGGCGATGGATGCGTGTCCAAAAAGTTTGGGGTCCACCGGCTGACGTTAAAATGGTTGCATTAAAAAAATGCATGAATAATATCTGAGGTTAAAAAAACATCGAAGATAATGGCTCTCTTTTTGAAGAATATGCATGATCCATGTGAACCTTCACAAGCTCTGAGCAGGTGAAGACTCACATCGATCCTGCATATCCTCCAAATAGAGTCCCACAAACTGAGATGTTTGTGCATTGACCGAAAGAAAACTATCTAAAGGAGTCAACGACGCGCCGGCTTAGCGATGTGGTATTAAACTACAATGCATGTTTTTAATAAATGCATCGTGGGCCAGCCGGCGGTAGTTTGACGGACGGGCCAAGTGGCCCACTATGGCGTGACCACGCCGATGACACCGACGCGGCGTGCATGGCATGGAAACCAAGCCGCCATTACCTCGCCCTAAGACCGCTTAGCCCGCCGCCGCCCACGCGCATCCTCATCCGTCCCGATCCGACGGTCGCACCGCCGCGGGCGCCCAAACTCCCTTCCTGCCGCCTGACGGCGCCATCTCTGTGCGACTTGGATCTCAGTTCGCCGTGCCGTCTCGGCAAATTCGCCGGCACCCTAAACCCTAGGACGGGCCGTCGGCCAGCGCGCTCGTGTGGGCAGAGGGCGTGCGGCTGCCACGACTAACCCACACCGGGTGGGTTTGGCAACGGGGGCTGCCGGTACACGTTTGGTTCTTTACTAAGGTTAGGCTTGCCACAGCTGGAAGAGGCTTTTGCTGTAGAAATTTCTGCCTAAGGTGTGACGCTTGTTTTAGCCGCCACACTTTGCTATAGAAATTTGCCCCTAAATGTAGTGTTGTTGTTGTTCCTACATGCGCGGTCATTTTTATTAAAAATATGCCCGCCGTCCTGAGTTGGTGCGGTGTGGATAAAACCTGCACAATATCCCACGCCGATTCGGTGGCAGCAGCGGTGCTGGATCCGACGAATATTCCAGGCCTAGAAGTGTGGATAAAACCTGCACAATATCCCACGCTATTAACTCTCTATGGCAAGGGGGCAGGGTCGGCAGGGTGAGGACTAAAGTTTAGTCCCACTCGCTCACGAACGACGCCACGACCGCCTTATATACCTGCCTCCTCCTCCCTTTCGAACTCCTCGATTCCGCCCGTCCGCCACTGCCCCGATTGACTGTGCTGCAGGCCGTAGCGGGGCCGAAAGGCCGGCCCTTTCGCCGCCCGGCTTGATCGGGCCGGACCGATTACGCGCAGTTGCGGCCTGCAACCACGTTGGGCTGTTTTTTTTGCATCACTAATTTTTTTGCCTTCTATGAGTCACGACGCGGGGGGAGGTGGGAGGGGCGCTTTTTTAGTCCCACCTCGCGCGCCGAGGGACGCCACGACCGGCTTATATAGCCGCGTTCGTGCTATTTGTTAGATATAAAATAGCTAATACTAAAGAGATTTGACGTTACATACCTGCCCGGGCAGCTATGTAAAGTCAAATCACTTTATTAACTAGCTATCTTATTTTTTTTCATTTTGTCCCTCCGTGCACTTTTTAAAAAAAAACGTATGTTTAATTTGATGTTAGTCGTGCAACTTCCAAAAATAAACGGAAACATGCATTTCAACGTTACGAGAAACATGTTGCGTCACGTCCGGGGGTGTGGTATGTGGTGTTTTCACCGAAAAAATTATTGAAAATCCATAAAGTAAAAAAAAGCCACAAAAAATAATGAGTTCTTTATTATACTTTATAATGAATATTATGTTCAGTTATTATACTTTATAATGAATAATAATAATGAGTTCTTTATTATACTTTATAATGAATAATAATAATGAGTTCTTTATAATTAATTAGTAAAACAATACTGAGTTCTTCATATCAGATCGGTGCCGGTTGTGTTGGTGGTACGAGATGGCATGCACGAAACGTAACCCAATTTTGGGAGGCAGTGGGCATGCCCATCTTAGGGCCCCACGCAAGAGTTGAACGAGTTCGGACACCATACGCACGTTGCGTCACGCCCGGTCAGTGTTTTCGGTGCGTTTCACGAAGAAAACCGTAGGAAATTCATATGGTGCCGGAAAATTATGAAAACTTGCACGCATGATGGACCTGGCGATGGGTGCGTGTCCAAAAAGTTTGGGGTCCACCGGCTGAGTCGAAAAGAGAACGCGAGACGGGCTGACATCGGCCATATCAGATCAGTGCCGGTTGTGTTGGTGGTACGAGGTGGCATGCACGAAACGTAACCCAATTTTGGGAGGCAGTGGGCATGCCCATCTTAGGGCCCCACGCAAGAGTTGAACGAATTCGGACACCATACGCACGTTGCGTCACGTCCGGTCAGTGTTTTCGGTGCGATTCACGAAGAAAAACATAGGAAATTCATACGGTGCCGGAAAATTATGAAAACTTGCACGCATGATGGACCTGGCGATGGATGCGTGTCCAAAAGGTTTGGGGTCCACCGGCTGACGTTAAAATGGTTGCATTAAAAAATGCATGAATAATATCTGAGGTTAAAAAGACATCGAAGATAATGGCTCTCTTTTTGAAGAATATGCATGATCCATGTGAACCTTCACAAGCTCTGAGCAGGTGAAGACTCACATCGATTCTGCATATCCTCCAAATAGAGTCCCACAAACTGAGATGTTTGTGCATTGACCGAAAGAAAACTATATAAAGGAGTCAACGGCGCGCCGGCTTAGCGATGTGGTATGAAACTACAATGCATGTTTTTAATAAATGCATCGTGGGCCAGCCGGCGGTAGTTTGACGGGACGGGCCAAGTGGCCCACTATGGCGTGACCACGTCGATGACACCGTACGTGCGTGCATGGCATGGAAACCAAGCCGCCATTACCTCGCCCCAAGACCGCCTAGCCCCGCCGCCTCCACGCGCATCCTCACCCGTCCCCGATCCGACGGTCGATCGCTGCGTGGCCGCCCAAACTCCCTTCCCGCCGCTCGACGGCGCCATCTACGCTGCGACTTGGATCTCAGGCCCGCCGTGTTGTCTCGGCAAATTCGCCGCACCCTAAACCCTAGGGACGGCCTTCGCCAGCGCTCGTGTGGGCAGAGGGCGGCGGTTGCCACGACTAACCCACACCGGGTGGGGTTTGGCAACGGGGGCTGCCGGTGCTCGTCTAGACGCCGGAAGGTATGGTATTAAATCATATGTAATCTTTTTTGAATCTCCTAACTAGTTAGATAACTGGCATCTTATTTAGAATGCAAGAATTGGGAGATGTGTACTGCTCGGTTGAGAAGTGGTGTGAATTGGTGGAAAAATTCACACCCAGACAGCGCATGATGCTACGTGGCACAAGTTTGGACTGTATGTTGAGAATTCCTTCCGTGAAAATGAGGAAAAATTTATTGGAATTTATGATTACAACATATGATAGTACTAGAAAGCGATTTATTATTCGACCAAATACAAACGGCATCAGTGTGCTTAATGAAGATGTTTACGACATATTCGGGCTACGTAACGAGGGTGATGATGTCAGTAGCATGATAGCAACAGTACAACTAGATGCCAAAAAAATTGTTCCGAATCGGTTTCTAGACAAAAGAACAGGCCTAATCCTCATCGGTGAGTTGATAAAAAATATTGTTGATACTCAGTCATATGATGATGATTTTGTGAGAAGGGCCGTACTGGTTCTTATGGGTACAGTCTTAGCACCACAATCCACCAAGTTTGTTCCTTATCGTTATTACAAAATGGTGGAGGACGTGAACGCTATCAAGTCATACAGTTGGAACGATTTTACGTTGAGGGTGTGCATGGATGCTATTAAAAATTCGGTCGAAGATCTTGAAAAATTCAAGTGGTCTATCGGGAACTTGGCTCTTCTTCAGGTACAAGAAATTTGTAATAGTTGTATGTACATATATTTTTATGTGATCTATGTGTCCGACTAGTTGTGTTTACTATCATGCAGTATATATACTAGGAAAAAGTTGAGCCAATTGGTGTGGATACATTTGATCCTTTGTCTCGTGAATACCCACTAATGGTTAACTGGCCAGAAACAGAAGGGAAAAAGAGAGACGACTATGACAACATGCACGGGCGTGGCACCGGCAATGTAACTCAATAAGTATAGTCCTTATTGGTTGCAAATAGTAATTAACTATCGTTGTTATTTTATTTATTTATTTTTTTGTTGTACAGCTTGAAAATTGCGTTAGCCAAGAGTACAGACGTGCTAAGGTAGCACGTGAAGGGACTGTCCCAGATGAAGAAACGAAGAAACCTAAATGGAAAGGTGGTGGCAGGAGTAGAAAGCCAAGCACGTCAGGGGTTTCATCGAACACGACTAACAGTATGGACCGTGTGATGACATACATAAAGCTGCTTCACAAGGAGGTTCTCAATATACCCGAAAGATGTGCACAGGTAATGTAGAAGTTATATTAAACATGTTTTAGTTGTTCAAATGTTGATCGTGTTTCATTTGTGTTTGTAGATGGTAATGGAAAAGTTGAACACGGAAGGTGTGCTGTACAAACCCAATAAGAGGGACAACAATGATGAATTTGTTAATGTACGTCAAGGAGTTGGGATGGAGAATGGCCAGTACAAGTCATCAAAATATTGGCCAGATATTGATTCACCTACCGACGTGGAGCTAGTAACATCTTTCACGTGTTTCAATGATACGGACGTGCCCGTTGATGACACGGGTGCTCCGACGACGACACCGGGTAAAGGTGACGCTACTGATCCTTTCATTATACACGATAATGAAAAGTCCCCATGTTCGTCATCAACTGTACGTACAAAAGAGTTTCCGTCTATGTCCCGAACCCCGCAAAATGCTGATATTTCTGATGAGTCTATGGGTGGTTTATCACCAACAAAGTCTGAAGACATGTCTGAGAGTTTCCCGGCAAAGAGCAACATAGGTAATGGTGAAGGCAGTCAGGACAATGAAGGTAAACGCAAACGAAATCCGTCGAAATATTGTCAATCCCCGTACGACCTTCTCATTACCCGCAAGAAACGTGTTAAAAGAAGTAAGTCAAGTACTACTTTATAATTCATTCAAGTGTTACGTAAATTTCTTATTATTTTTAACAACTGTAGCTGCATTGTTTTAGATCTGTTTGCATCGTCACCATCTTCAATTCTGGCAAGTACTCTTAATATGACTCCGGATCACATAGAGGCAGCCAGAGTTTTTGTTGAGACTCTCGCATCGACAAAGAAGCATGCACACCGAACCGTGGTCGATATGCCGCCACCAGATGGGGACATATGCACGCCAGCTATGCTTCGCGATGTCCTGAAGTTTAAATGGTTGAATGGCGCTGTAAGTATGACTTTGGTTTTAACAAGACTCTCATTTCAACTTCACAAGTTGATAGAAATTTTTTGTTTATGTATGCAGATAATCAATGCATATTGTAAACACCTACAACACCGTGATTTCTCTGACCGTTTTATATCAACAACGTGGTTCCCAAAATTTATGTTGGGTAGGGCCAGGGGAAAGACCAAGTCAATTAATGATTTAGAATCAGAACAAGTTACAAAGAAAGCAAAAGTCGTCGCAAGAGTAATGGATGAGTATTTCAGACGGGACAAGGTATTTCTTTCATATTTATTTGTTTTTGTTATTCATTACTATTTAATTGCGCTAACATCATTTGATTACTATATAGGCGTATTTTCCTATGCACGTTAATGATAATCATTGGATAACCATAGTGATGCACACCGTCAAGGAGGAGTTTCAAGTTCTTGACTCAAATTCTAAAGGCGCAATTAGGCAAAGAATTCGCAATATGATTGGCACCCTGGTACGCTAAAATTTTCACACTCGCATTCAGAAAATTATTGAGTCATACATTAAATTCTGGTTTGTTAATTTCTTTCAGAGAGCTGAAATATCTAAGGATGTTATGGAGGCCAACTCTATTCTTGAATCAAAAAAATTTCCAGATATCTCATCGTGGCCAATTAATGAGTATAAAATGCCGGCACAACATGATGGGTAAGTTAAATGAGTGCATGATGCCGGCACAGCATGCTATATCCTAAGCTGATCACACATGTTTATTGCAGAGTGTCTTGTGGACTTTTTGTGATGTGGTGCATAAAATACTGGGACGGAGATCGCTGGACACATGAATTTGACCAGCAAGAGATTAATGAGTCAAGGCCACGATTGTCGCGAAATCATTTTTCCGAGGTCAACAGATTAGACAAAGTGAAGATGAAAATTGTTAAAATCATGGAGAAGGAGTAGTTATTAGCATTGGTAGGGTTTTTGTCCCGTAAAAGGTTTCCCTACCGTTGTTGGATACTTTGATCGATTGTAATGCGACATGGCACTGGGATAGATTTCGACAATTTTCCACGTTTTATTTATTGCTTTCGTGAGACACTACACATTTAAATGCGTGTGGGCAAATAATATCTTTCTGTCCTAAAATGTATCAGTTTGCCTCTGCCATATTACGGGCATGTTTGGTTCATGACTTAGCTAGCCACGCCAAAGGTGTGCTGTGCCTAAGGTGTGGCGCTTGTTTTAGCCGCCACACTTTGCTGTAGAAATTTGCCCCTAAATGTAGTGTTGTTGTTGTTCCTACTCGCGGCGGTCATTTTTTATTAAAAAAATATGCCCGCCGTCCTGAGTTGGTGCGGTGTGGATAAAACCTGCACAATATCCCACGTCGATTCTGGTGGCAGCAGCGGCGCTGGATCCGACGAATATTCCAGGCCGTGGCGGTGGCCGCCTCACGAGGCAGTTGAGGGCCCGCGACTCCAGCTAGTGCGGGCTGGCGCCATTGGCAGTGCGCCACGCGCGGGTCTGCTGGCGCAGCACCCGGCCGACCGACAGGCGAGCACGTCTCGTCCCGCCCCAGCCAGCGGGCACATGCAACGATCCCGAGGGGGAATATGGCGATCTGTCGGCCCATAAACGACGCGCGTTGGGCGCGTCGGGCCGATCCTATTCGTGCGCGTTCTGCCGAGTAGGTTTAGTCCCACCTCGCCCGCGGAGAGACGCGCCGACCGGTTAACATACCCGCGTCTTCGCCTTCTCACAAGCTCGCAACAGAATATTAATGAATGCCCTGTTGTGCGTCGTGGCCTCCACGCTCGCGGCCAAAAGGCGTTGTAGTTTACTGTCCGTGCGCGCAGCCGGCCACGGCTGGGTTTTTTTTAAAAAAATGGTCACATACATTAAGATTTAAAAATGTTCATAACTTGACTAAGTCATGACAGCAGTAACACATTCATACAAATATAAGATGTTTCACACATAAAAATATAAATCGCATGTCCTCATATAAATCGCATGTCTCATAACATTGAACAAGGTGACATAAATATTAACTCAAAGTGCCATGTCTATTATTCTTAAACAAATAAACTGAAAGTGGTAATGACTTTCATCGAACAAGGTGGTTTAGAGAATAAACTCAAAGTGCCATGTCTCTTATTCTTAAACAAATAAATTGAAATTGCCACTGCCTTCAATTGATTATGAATACTTCATCTTTTTGCCCGGTTCTCTTTATGCCCGGTTCCTACATAAAAAATTGTAAAGAACTCATCAGACAATTATGAAGAGAGAACCAGAAAATAATTAAAATTATGGAAAACTTACTTTTCGTTCTCAGGGCACGTTTGCCGTCTATGGCCCTCTCTCTTACAAATGCCACAAAGAGGACTGGGTTTTTTCTCAGAAAATGATATTGGTCTTCTATTTTTTGTAACATTTGGATCTTTCTTTGCCCGCCCTGTCTTGCTCTGTTTAGGGGCGCCCTTCGTGGAAACTTTCACGGGATCACCTATGACATCAACATGTTGTTCCGGCTGACGTGGCTCCTCATGCACATTTCTTGTACTACCAACGGCATCATCATCAGGGACCTTTTTCTTCGCTATTATATTCTGCATCAACTCATCATAGACAAATGGATCATTTGAAGCAACATGAAAAGCTTCAGCTCATGTTATACTGAGTTGACTATAGCGAGCACGCTGCTCTGCCCCTGTCCAACCCCAGCCAAACAAGTCACTCTTTCGCTGTGCAGGCAGCCCACCTCTCACAACTTTCGACATCCTCTTAAGGATGCAACACTTAGGTATTTTAGATATTTTGAGATGAACCAACACATACAGAATGTGTTTGCAAGGCAATCCTTTCCGAAGCATTCGTCCACAACTGCATTCTATCGTATTCTCAGAGTTTTCAGCTCGATAATTCACGTTGAACTGAAATTTCCGGTTATTTCTAAATGTCACGATGAAGGTGTGGCAGTCAACTCCCACTAGCGTCTCAAAAATCTCAAGCTCTCCCATCTTCTTCAGATCTTGTTGAAGAATATAAAAATTGAAATGAGTGAATACTTTGGCGGCATGCTTCTCAATATCCTTATATTCTGTGACTGATGGTGGCAATGACTGATTTGAAACACAGTCATCATGCGCCTCGTTCTCACGTAGTCGGACTATGCAATTCTCATAATGCACAACTAGGTCAACAATAGTCATACCGCCGTCCAAGTGCAGGTGAAGACAAGAGTTAAGACTTTCACTCCTCTGATTACTGCGCATACCCAGAAAAAACCATCGACAGATATGATGCTGCCCACGAGTCCTCTTCCTGTAGATCCTACTCAACCACTCTTCTGTTTTATCAGTCTTCCATTTACGAACGAAAGCGTGCCATCTCGCCTCAAAGTTGGCTGGAGAGGTGGAGTAGTACAAGAGTGCCCTGAACTCACTTAGCGATTTGTAATTAAGGTGCTTCCGCATGTTTTTTTCCACGTGCCATGAGCAGAGATGGTGCAACACATCAACCAAAACCAACCGAATAGCTCGATCATTGCAGCGTCTCCATCTGTGATGATTGACCTTGGCTTTTTTCGACAATTGGCCTTCAGGAATGTCGGAGCAGCCACACATATGTCGCCGGTCTCATCGGACACAATGGCACAACCAAAACTGTGGTGCAACGGTGATTGTTTACACCAACAAAGGGATGAACGGCATACCGTATCTGTTCATCTTATATGTGCTGTCGAACACCGTGACATCTCCATACAGTTGATAGTCCCGCCGCGACTATGCATCGCACCAGAACATGCTCTTCAAACGACCCTCCTTATCGAGCACGTACTCAAAGAAAAACTCTGGATCCTTCTCTTTTCTGCTCCTCATAATCCCAATTGCCGTGTTAGCATCACCCTTCGCAATCAACTTCATTTTTTCTCGGCAATATAGGTTGTATACGTCTTGTCTCAGAAACCCACACTTATCATACGAGCCATACCTGCTAATGAAGTTGTCAACGATGATATGCTTTCTGATCCCAGCTCCGTCCATCGCCAAGATCTCAGCTATCCGGTGATCTCCCATCACCGATGTGACCGCAGAAATACCACCTCATCTGGTCTAGCCAACAAATGGTTGTGATCATCCATAAAAACTGCCACGAACCAAACTCCACGTCCTTTGTCCAACTTCACGACTAAATGTGCGCCACACTCGCAACGAGTCTCTGGTCTTAGCCTGCGGGTACGGCCCTCCGGGTTTAAGAATTTACTGCGACGCTTTCCTGCCCTCGAGCAAACGTATCTCCTATACCGAACAGTGGTTGAAAGTCCTTTTCCTCGTTTCACCTTATCTTTTCTGATACTGAATCCACGGTTTTTGGCGTAGTTATTATAGAACATGTGAGCCTCCCATTGTGATGCAAATGTCATATCCATAACCTTCAACTGTGTCTCCAGCGCAAGTTGCTGGATTTCAGCTTCCTCAATGTCCATATTAGCTCCATCCTCACGCTCATCTCCATCTTCACCACTCCAACCATCAAAGTTAGCCTACAATATTCCACATAAGCAAGTGTAAGTTGTCATTACCAACTATTTATTATTCAATGACATCTTAAATTATGGACCGAACCTGGCTTATGTTAACCCCGAAAGATTCAACACCATGATTTTCCTCGTTGTGAACGTCAATATCCTCCTGCACATAAAAAAAAATCATATGCACGTGTAAGTACCATATGGTTCTTCATCCGACAAAAAGAATGTACAAGACACTTACGTTTTCACTACAAGCACCCTCCTCCTTCTTTTCAAAATCCTCCTCAGGTAAATTATCGTACGACGACCAGGATTCATTGTCGCTGCCATCATCATCATCTTTACTATCATTACCATTCGTACGATCAACACTATCGCTACCATCCCACTCACTTGTGTCCAAAAACAGATCCGTAAATCCAGTTTCTTTATCCATTAAATGATCTCTCAATCTACATTGCAACATTATAATAAAAATTGATCTATCAATTTTAAATCAAATTAAATGTACTACGATCATACAGATGAGAAATTCTTATCTAACAAGAGATTGCACATAATTATTTACAGATTCAATTTTTTTGACGAACTAGAAGGCTTACATGGCATGCACGTGCACTTCGGCCCGCCTGGCGTGGCTGCGGACGGCGAGGACGTTGCTGGAGAGGTTGATCACGGAGTTGCGGGCGGCGACGGCGGCCACGTAGGCCACGTCACCGCGACGACCTGCACGGAGGCGACATCACGTACGGCGGGCGACTCGAAGATCTGTCCGCGCCGGCCAGATCCCAGGTGAAGACGGGAGAAGCGGCGATCGGCGAACGGGAGGACGTTGGAATTGGCAGCGTGATCACGCCTAGATCGGCGGGAAAGGCGGCTATCGGCGGGTAAGGGCGGCGATCGGCGGGCGGGCGACGTTGGAATGGGCCGCTGATCGGTGCAGGTCGTGGGTTTTTTTTTCGCGACGGCGAGAGGGTAGTTGCGAGCCAGCCGTATCGGCTCGAGCCATGCGCTCGGCTCTACCTGTATGGGTACGCCGCATACGGCGCGGGATACGTTAAGCACCGTATGCCCAAAATGGCCTTATACGTTAAACGGGAGGGGGGGGGTGTGTACCGAAGCAGACCTCTTTAATCTATCTATACATGGTCCGGCCGAAGTACACCGGCACGGTCAGCGGCCGGCCAAGATCATCAGTACCACCGTACCAGTTCCACAACCACGACGCACATATATTGCCGTATCGATCTTACGAATTTGAATGCTAGGGCCGGACTGTTTCTGATATCGATGTCGTCCTAGTACGATCAAGGATTGATCCCGGCTAGCTATGGAGGTACTACAACAAAATCCACCATCCAGTGCGGTGGACGGTGGAGTGTTCCGTTATTGTAACACTGCATGTGGATGGGTTCTTTACTTTAGAAAGACAAATGTTTAGGAACGGAGGGAGTAGTATACAATGATACGCTCATTTGTTTGTATTCTAGAAAAATGAAAAAAAGGACGTAATTTTCCAGCGTATAAAACACCTGGGAATATTGTGTGTGTGTGAGAGAGAGAGAGAGATCAGAGGCATGCATGCTACTCATCCATGCGAAACAATCATGCGACGATGATGATGCAGCTGCGTACGTCCGTCCACCGAATTGAAGGACCAGATGGAATGTACGGACGCTGTATGAGCGTGGGTGGGAGCGAAGGACACGGCCACACGGCATCAGAAGCTTCTCCTCAACTTCTCCTCCTCCTATGTTACTGGTGCCAAAACAAGGGCAAATGCAACGCCAGCTACTTGCTTGGTTCAATTTATATGGTTGTTGGCAGATAAACGGACTAGTCCAAGTTTAGGACAACTCGGAGAGAGACACAGAAAACGAAGGCATGTTAATCAAGGACGGACGTCTCCTGATTCCTACCGCCACTATATGGGCGGGCTCCATGTTAGAGCACATGCAACGATGCAAAATAGCGCAAGCAGGCAGGCCAGCAGCCACATTTATGTACACGAAATGCAAATTTTACAAGTTGACTAGTTCGTGAAGAATAGAGCCCCACAAAGTTGATCCAACAACCGTGTGCATGTTTGCAGGGCTCCAAACTTTCAAAGGGGGCCATATTTGGAGATTTGGTTCGGGTGAAAAGTTGAATATATGGGATGACCATTGGGTTTCATCCAGTACATAAAGGATGGTTATGACAAGAAGAGGATGGTCATCCAATACATCAAGGATGGTCATTACTCCCTCCGTCTGGAAATACTTGTCCTCCATTTCGAGGACAGAGGACAAGTATTTCCGGACGGAGGGAGTAAATGATCCAGACTATAGGAACTGGGATGAAACTCTAATCAGGAACTTGTTCATGCCAGTGGATGCAGAGGGAATTTTGAACATAGCTCTCTCAGATAATCTTACTGAAGATTTTATTGCATGGCATAGGACAAAATAGTATTCCTTTTTGGTACGCTCGGCATATTATATTGAATGGGAGCGTCAATTTGGTTCCAAAATAATATACTACTAGGGAAACCCCTATAGGTAACCACTTAACAGTGGCGCGGGTTATTTGGCTTGCGCTACTGCTACTTAGTAGTAGCGCGCCTGTAAACAACGCTCTACTGGTAGTGCGTAGTAGTAATGAGGGCACAGTAGACCCCCGCTACTATCAAGTGGTCCCCACCATGCCCCTTGGATATAGGCAGTAGTAGTAGTGCGGGGTGTAAAACGTGCGCTACTACTAAGTGGATAGCAGTAGCGCGGGTGGTACACCCCGCGCTACTAATATGTATACACGAGGCCAGTTGGTGGGCCCCACTTAGTAGTAGAGCGGGTTCCCGAGGCCGCGCTATAACTACTGTGCTTAGTAGTAGCGCAGGCATAGTATCCCACCTACTACTAAGCGCAACAACCACCTTTATTTCCCCCTCCTCCTTCCCCCCTCTTCTCTAGCTCTTTCCTCACACTCGCTTTCTTCTCTCTCCCTCCCTTCTCCCCCTCTCTTGCCCTCACACTTGCATCAATTTGGTTCCAAAATAATAGGTTCTCAAGAGACTTCTTTCGTCAATCCAGTCTGGGCATCACTTTGGAACTTGGAGGTGCCGAGAAAAATTAAAATCTTTGTCCGGCGAGCGCTGCAAGGGCTGATCCCGGGCATGAGGGTTCTAGCTCACAGGCACATCAAAGTATCACCCCAATGCCCGGTTTGCATGCCTAGCCCTAAAGATATCCAGCACATGTTGTTTACTTGCACCCGTGCAAGGAAAGTATGGATATGCATGAAACAGTGGATATCGGCACGTGGTACATGTAGTGGGAACGTAGAGAAGCACATAAAGGAGTAATGATCAATCCCCCAAATAGTATAGCCTTTGCTATACATGCGATTGCTGCAAATTCAGTCATCCGTATACATGAGAACCAAATACATAGAGCTGGTTGGGAGAAACTTGCACCAGGGTCATAAAAATTGAATACAGATGCAACTTTCTTTGAAGATGGTACTGGTGCTATAATGGCGATCATGAGGAATAACTGTGGTGAGGCCATGACCGGAGTTGACGAGCCCTTTGGCCACGCGACAAATGGGGCGTCGGAGGAAGCTTTGGCTCTTTGTCGTGGGCTCCAACTCGTTCAACAGATGGGTGTTCAAGGATCATCATTGAATCTGACTGCTTGGAGGTAATTGATGTGTGCAACGGAGTCTGAAATATATTGGCACCATATGTTGCTACTCTCGCAGACTGTTTCCAACTAGCACATGGTGTATCTGCAATTCATTTTCAGTATTATCCGAGGGAAGCCAATAATTTGGCACACCATCTAGCTAGGCATGCTTACGATCTTCGGTTGATGTATTGGTGGGACGATGAACCACCTAGTTTTTTTTTCTTCTACATGTCTTGAAGGATGTAACTCTCATAGCTTCACAATAGAGTGTCAGGAGGCTTTCCCTTAAAAAAACAAAACAATTGTGTGCATGTGAACCTATGAGTCTTGTTCGCTCTCATCCCATGATAATGGCCAATCTATCACGTGGATGGAAATTAAAAACATATAGCAAGAGAATGTAATGTAAACTAATGCTTTTCTTGGTGAAGGAAACTAAAGTTTTTAAAAAATGAAATCGATACTATTTTTGGAAGAAAATTAAGACTGCAAGAACAGTATGCTAGCTCATATCAAGGACCTTGCAGGACAGAAGAGAAATGTAACCCCTCGTATCGACAAGCCGTCATGGGTGAGAACCACCCACATAAGAAAGAACTTCACTGCAGTAAGAAAAATCATAAGCGTTGCCACAAGGACTCCATTGTGTGAACCCACCTTGATGTTTTGAAGCCACTGAGCCACCCGGGTTGCCCGGGATATGAGAACAATGAATGAAACCTTGGCTGCAATTGCAAGGTACTTGGATCAGCGAGAACTCCCCGGATATGAGAACAATGAATGAAACCTTGGTCTCGCCCGGCCTCCCTCTATCCGCCCTATATTTGTGCTAGATATAAGAGGTACCAATCAGCCTAGGCGTTTGAGGCCCGTTTAAGTCGTTCGTCTAGATCATTTTCTTTTTTGACAGGACAAGGACGGGCTATCTGCCTGGGCGTTTGAGGAGGGTTTGAAGCGCCCGGCCTCTTAGTTCATAGTTAGCACTCGTACTTGATACTCCTGCTGATGCACTGTTAATAGGGAACGTGTAAGCCTGAGACATGAGGGGTGGTTAGTGGTGATGGAGGATGTAGCTAGCAGCGGGCCTGAGACGGTGAGTGCCATGCTAGGTTCCAAAAGCAGCAATGATTGTGCCAAAGGTTGAGAGGCCGGGTTGAGATTGCGGGGAGAGAAAAGTGAACCATTTTTTCTTCTTTTCAGTGAGTGATAAAATAAAGGGACGGCTTTAGTTCCTCACCTATGTTACAAAACAAAACTTTATCACAAAAATAATGTTGTGGGCACGAAATAGTATGTGAAGGTACCAGGAAATTAACGTTGGCCTTTCCTTTGCACTCCTAGTGGTAGTAGTAGCATTGTTGTGCGTGTGGGAGCGGATCAGTTTCTGACTGGACAGTGGGTGGCGGGCGGAGGGTGGGACGTCTACATCAAATGGGATGAAGCCAACACAATCCCAACGGAAAGCTAAAGTGCAAGAATAAGCTAAGGAGAAGGAGGAGAAGAAGAATCGTAGTCCTTCGTTCCGTGTGCATGCAGCTGCCCACCCTTTTCCATCTTGAGAAAAACGCGGGAATCCGGCGCGTACGCAACGCGGCACAGCACATGCATAGCCATGGCATGGCTCGATCGAGCTGCAAGATCGGCATGCATGCATGCACACCCTCAGTACCACGCACCACGACGCGTACGTATTGCCAGATCTGTCCTGAGAGTTAATTCCTCCTGCCGGACTATTTCTGATCCGGATCGATCGTCCCAGTGGTACGATTTAGGACGTACGTATTGGCCCTGCTGGCTAGAGATGGACGCACGGCAACATCGCCGTGCAAGCATATGGGATAGCAGATCGATCAACCAAATTTATTTCCAGCATACTCCTATGTCCTATATCATCGTTCACGCACCGGCGCGGCCGGGGACTATTAGGTGAGAAAGGGGAGGAAGCAACGATATAGATATAGATATCGTAACCTTCACATAGGAGTACATCAATATGCATGCATGCATGTGCCGATAGGGGAGGGTCGACCATCAATCAAAACAATCATAGGAAGACGGCGATGATGATACGCAACGCAACGTCCGCCGAATCCAAGGACCAGATCGATCACAAGGACGCACAAAGTGTGGCGGAGGGACGTACGCGGTCACACGGAATCGGAAGCTTCTCTCTTCTTCCTCCTCCTCCTCCTACACATGTGTCCGTCGCTCGTGCCAAAACAAAGGGCCAGCTACTTGCTTGGTTCAATTAGGGTACTCTCCTAGCAGCAGCTAGCGCTACAAGCGACAAGTGGCACCGGCCGGCCATGGTTGTTGGCAGATGATCGACTAGTCCAAGTTCAGGACAACTCAGAGAGAGACAGAGAAGGAAGCCATGCATGTTAATCAAGGACGGACGTCTCCGGATTCCTAACGCCATTATGTCGGCGGGCTCCAAGCGAAGCCACATGCAATGATGTAAAATACTCCCTCCGTAAATTAATATAAAACTAATATAAAAGCATTTAGATTACTATTTTAGTATTCTATAAATGCTCTTATATTAATTTACGGAGGGAGTACTATATAGCGCCATTGATCAATCAGACGCAGCAGCCACACACATGTACACGGAGTGCACGAGCAAGTAGACATTTTACGCCTGACTAACGAGCCAGCAAAGCTGACCCAACAACCGTGCATCTGAGCCTGTGACTCCTGTTCGGGCTAATCGCGCGGCGATGAACCAACCGATCACGTGGAGTAGCAAGACAGTGTAAACTTCGACTTTCTTTAGTGAAGGAAAAGCTACGGCTTTTTTGAATGACACTAATAATTTTTTGAAGAACGAAAGAAAAATACACGTTGTTTGGAGTTTAGAGAGAAGAGTACAACTGCAGATACAAAAAGAATCTTGCAAGACAACAAAAAAACAAAAACACCAAGCAACAAATGACATCGTGAATTATCGACCGCCGAACACACCAAGCAAACTGCGGATTAAGCCACCATGCAGTGAAGAACATTTTGCTGTTGGGGGTGATGATTTTGTGAGCCTCCAAAGCTTGGCATTTTTTTCTAGAATAGCCTGTGTAACTTTGCCAAGCTTGATAGAAATTACACGTACAATGCTTCGGATCATAGATCCGGGATCTTACAAAGTAATTCCTATAGCTAAGAACAACAATAGTATTTATCAGACGCATCTTCCTTGTGGTGTCATTTTCTGCTACACAAAATACCGACACGGCTTCTGTGAAGATAATGTAGTCAAATCGAAGCAGCGACACCGCCACTCATACACCTGCACGAAATTGACTGCCTTCATAGGTTTCAGAAACCGCCGTCGATAAGGATAGAGGCTGTGATCGTTGAACGTATTTGGGGTGGGGATGTCCTCTAGAGGTACAGGTCAACGACCTACAGTATCTTCACAAGAACGTCAAAGGACTTCAAAGTCACAAAAATTACATCAACAAAGGCACTAGAAAACACTGAAACGGACTCATTAGATCCATATGAACGAATATACGAGGACATGAACCTAAAATACGCATGGTCAAATACACCAAGCCCGCGGAGACACCGACTATCTGGCTTCATGGCGCCTTCCGATAAGACTGCACCACAACAGGAGAAGAACCACAGTAGCTTTATTCTCTACGGCGAGGGGAACCAGCCAAGTCTGAGGTGGTTGCTTCCTGAAACCCTAGCTTCTCATGTGACTATGTCTCTTCCGAAGCTTGCCATTTATGAGCTTAGTTCATGTTGAGCCATATTTCTTAGGGCATCTCCAACGTTGAGTGCATTTTGGCTCCGGCATTCGTCCGCAGACATGGCGGACCTATCCACGGGGCATCCGAAGTTGTATGTATATGTCCGCTTGTAAATGGAAACTTGAAATTCAAATAAAGTCCAATCCATAGCGCCCATGGGATCACACCAGCGCCGGATCGCAACCAAAAAGAGGCAAGTATGCCTAGTTTGTAGATGTTATGCACATATTTCGGACTGGTATAATTTTTTTAATAAATACACAACGAAAATTTTAGAACATGATAACATTTCTCAAATATACAATAAGCATTTTAAAATATATGGTGGATACTTTGAACGCATGATAAGAATTTTTCTTATAAACAATAAACATTTTAACATGCATAGGATATTTCTGAACTTGGGGTGAACAATTTTTAAACACATGTAGAGATAATAATTTGTCTCAAAAATGTAGAGATAATAATAATAATAATAATAATAATAATAATAATAATAATAATAGTAGTAGTAGTAGTAGTAGTAGTAGTAGTAGTAGTAATAATAATAATAATAATAATAGTGGTAGTGTAGTAGTAGTAATAATAATAATAATAATAATAATAATAATAAGGTTTAAAAATTGTTTTCTCGAACTATCATAAAGTAGAGAAAAAATGAAAATGAAAGAAAAGTAAAAAAAAATGAAAGAATTAGATTCAAAAAGCTTCTTCTTTTTTTGAGAAAATGAGACTCACAAAGCTTTATAGACTAGCTTACCGTAGACGTAAACCTCGTGTCGCACTTTGGGCCTGGCCCAACTGAGAGAGCACCGGAGGCGATGCCTCCATCGGAATCGCGACACCTATATCTCGCTCAACACAAGATGGTAGCTCATCTCACTGAAGAATTTTCTACTCCTGTTGTTTCATGTGGCGGTCCGTTTGGATGGTATTTTTCGTTCGACTCGCTTCTTATTCGCTCTATCCATATGTCATGTGCCAAGGTTTGGTCTGGTTTTCTTTCTTTTTTTCTTTTTTCCTTTTTTTTGCTTGTTTTTATTTTCTTTTTCTTTGTTTCTTCACTGGTTTTCTGTGGTTTAACAAAAATCCATTAGTTTTTTCTTTTCTTTGTTGGTTTTCTGTGGGTTTTTATTTTCTGTTTCTTACTGGTCTTTTCGCTTTCCTTTTTTTGTGTTTCATTTTCAGTTTTTATATGTTTTCTTTGTATATTTTCCATATACACTAGGGACAACTTTAATATACATGTTTAACATTTTCAACATGCATGATTAACATTTCACCCAACTTAGATTTTTGATGTCTAATTTTCTCATGCACATTGTACAATTTTTATATACATGATTAGCATTTTGTAAATAAATGATAAAATTATTTAAAACATATATTTTTATGTCTACTATTTCCTAAACATTCTACATTTTGTATGCATCAGCATATTTTATATATACACTATTAACATTTTCCAAATACATGATTAACATTTATTTAGACATATAGGCTTCGATGTCTACTTTTTTCCATACACATTCTCAATTTTTTATACATTAGGACCATTTTTATATACATGTTCAACATTGCCCAAATACATGATTAACATTTTTAACCTATATTTTTATATCAATTTTTTCCATACACATTGTACATTTCTTGTATACATTTTCATATATATCGGAAACATTTTTCTATGCACGTTTAATATTATTTAAATTTATGATTAAACTTTTTAGAAAATATTTTTTTACTTTTTCCATATGCATTGTACATTTTTTGTATATATGATAATATTTTTTCCTATAGACATGTCACTTTTTTTAATGTATGAATAGTATTTTAAAACTATTTGTATATAAAGTAATTTTAATAATATACATAATCAGAATATTTCTACATATAAGAAGAAATAAAAACCCAAAAATAACACAAACAAATTATTAAAAATAAATAAAAAATCAGATCTGAAGGCCAGTGTCTGCACTGATAGCCTATGTGTGCGCTACGGCGGCCTAATCAGACGGCTGTCTTCTGTGAGACGTCCTACTATCTCGCTTGAAGCGAGACATAGACATACCCCCAATGGAATTGCTTTAAGCGATATATAGACGCACCTGGTACAAGTGCCACTGGTTTATACTAACTATGTGACTGTTTGCTTCTAGCACACCCTGCTGACCCTTCCAATTTGCAATTACACTTTGCTTACTGGCCCATTCTGTCATTCAACAAGAGTAATTAACTTAAGTATACCCCTTATGGGGTATCGTAAGGGTCATTTTTGTGGAGTGAGAGCGCGCCAAGTGGTGCGCCCAGATGCCTCCACGTGTCGCATGCTGGGCACTTTCTCCGAATTTCATCTTTTTATTTTTATTTTCATACGCGTCTTCGTGTGTTATATGGGTTTTTCAGCTTTCCAATTTACACATGGTTTTTCCTAGGTTTTGAAATAAAAATTTCAAAAAACATTGTGCGGAAAAAAATTATGCTTCGACGAGAAGCACATTTTTTGTTTCGTGGTGGCACATATTTGCTTTCGTGCGAATTTCTTTTTGCGTGATTTATTTTTGCTTTGGCGAGCAAGTAAAAAAAATATGTATATTCTTTTTGCGTGATTTTTTTGCTTACACGAGAACCGTGTCTTTTAAGAAAAAAATCGCGAGAAACACATTTGTGCTTATTGGAAAGGAAAAAAATGAAGAACGTTTTTTTGCGCGGATTTTTGTTTGCTTCTCATGGAAGCACAAATTTGTTTCACTTGTCGGAAAGGGAAAAATCATGAACTTGTTTTTGTATGGACGTTTGCTTCTCGTGGACGCACAAATTTGTGTCCACGAGAAGCACAACTGGGCTTCTCGGAAATGGAAAAAAAACATGTGTTTTGTTCTAGTCTTTTTTCTTTCGGTGTTTTCGTGAAAATAGTTTGTCGAAACCTATTAACATGGGATCTGATTTCGACTATTTTGACGTGAGACATCCAACGGAAAAAACGGTTAGGATTTGGACGCGCAGTTCAAGTGATAAATCATTTTGGAAAAACAATTAAGGGATTTTGCCGTTCACGTACGCTAAAGAGACCCGGCCGCGAGCCGTTTCCTCGACACGAAGAAACAAGAGATTGTGGGTAAACGCAGAGGTTGAGTCGTCACGCGGCTTGGCGCCACGAACTGACGACATCGATCGCTTGCTTCTCTCTGGAGCTAAACTGAAGACAACACAGCTGAAGAAGATGGAAGAGCCGTCCGAAATCTCCCGTACGTAGAGACTTACACAAACCGTGTGTGCGCGCGCGCGACGTTGAAAGTGACATGTACTACTTTGAGACGAGCGACGTGGCCTTGACTCTTGACTGGAGCGAGTCGAAGATACGGCCGCTGGCGCGCAGGCGAACGCTTCAACAACAACAATCTCAGGCCACCTGAGGCTTAAATCAGCTGATCAGGTCAACACACCGTGTGGTATCGTGTCGTGTCGTGTCGTGTCTATTTCAGGAGTAGCTAGGTAGCAGGATACGTACATGGCGATTGGTACGTACGCGCAGAGTAAGTAAGGCATGAGAAAAACCGCACGAACCGACCGACACGGAACGCGGTCTCCTGGCGCGTACGTAAGCAAGTATACCTGGCCATCTGTACGTAAAGTAGGTTATCCATGTGGTTGCTGCGGCATAATTAAACGAGTTTGACCAGCTGCAGCCTTGCAGCCTTGGGATGATGACGTGGACGTGTTTGAAAAAAAACATTTTGCATCGGTTTTAAAAAAAGAATTGTCAGGGAGAAAATGGATGTACGGCAGAAGAGACCTGTACTACTGGTCAGATTTCGGAGAAGCAGATCGAGCACATGGGTTCCGGATTGCTGCGCAGCCGCGGCCCACCACGTTCGTTCATTCTGTTGTGTCGTCGCTCACGTGGGAGTGGGAGGCGACTCTCACGTGTTGCTACATGGCCAGCGTGTAAAGTTGCATGCGCTGCTTAACGGGAAGAACGGTAACAATAGCGGTTCAACTGTCCCATCGACGCTTTTTGTATTTTTTTTACATGGTAATACGTGTCTCATTCATATCATGGCGGCGGCTAGGGTTCCAGCCGCCAGGGACGAGAGGAAAACAGGGACGACAGGAATCGTGCACTTCCATGTTTTTTGTATTTGTGCATCACCATCACCACGGCCGATCCGTAAACCGTCCGTATCTGTTCGAACAATGCTGTCTGGTCCGTCGAAGTCATCCAACAAGGAACTGTATCGATCCACATGGCGGTCCAAACGCGTTTTCTCTCATAAACTGGAAACAATTATGAGGGAGCTTTGCGGGAGTTGGGACACCACGCACATAGGACTCCACATCCCTGCCCATCCAAAACCCCTTCCGGACCGCGCGCGCTCATCCTCCTCATTTTTCCTTCTTACCACCCCTGCCGGAACTCTATGTCTTCGTCACCTCCAGCGCTCCAGCAGGGCTCCACCCCGCTTCCCCTCTGTTGCCTTTAACCCCCGTCCTCCGTCCGCCCCGCTAGGTACCATCTGCTCCTGCCTATACTCATCAGGCCCAACAACTGTTTGATGAATCGCCGGAGCTAAAGTACAGTTTTCCCTTCTTCTTTCTAACAATGGATTCTGATTTGGAGTACATATACGAGCAGTATCTTGAGTCGTTTGACGGCTCGTCGGACGAGGAGGAGTACTCCGATGAGACGGCGATGACGTACGTGGTCTTTGAAGACGTGGAGCGTGCCGAGGAGCATATTCTCAATTTCAAGGGCTCTATCAAGGATCATCGAATGGTCAATCGGAACAGGGCACGCGGCCATTTGACATTGCTAGCCGACTACTTTGCCCACGATGCACTCTTCGCTGACCATTTTCGCCAGCGTTTTCGGATGCACAAGACTGTCGTTGATCGTTTGTACCATGCCGTCCGGTCCTATGATGACTACTTCCCTGAAGAAGGACGTTGTGGGAACGATTGGGTTCCCTGGTTTCCAAAAGTGCACGGCCGCACTCCAAATGCATGCATGTGGCACGACCGCTGATTCACGGGACGAGTACCTACGGATGTATGAGAGCACATGCGGAGATGCCATGGTCAGGTTTGCAACTGTCGTGGTCGAGGTGTTTGGACCTCGAGACTGAGAGAACCAATCGTGGCGGAACATAACCGATGTGCTCTTGGCAATCTCAGAAGCAAGAGGGTCGCTAGATTTGCTTGGATATCTTAATTGCATGCATTGGAAATGGAGGAACTGCCCGAAGACTTTACAAGGGCAAGTTCATGATCATGTTAAGAAGCCCACCATAATTCTTGAAGCAGTTGCATCACAAGATCTTTGTATTTGGCATGCTTGCTTTGGCATACCCGTGGAGATCTCGGACGAGGAATAGCGTAGTGTAGGTTATTTGATCTACAGAGTACATTGAATTTTCTCTTGGTGCATGTTTTGTATGATTTAAGGTTTAAAATATGAGGCATCTGGATGCAGAGGAGTAGATTTGAGATGTGATCGGTCACTAGGCGCATCCACGGTCATTTGAGGGCCCGCATTTGCTGTCTGCGGTGGTAGATGTTCTAACTGTGATACGATCTCGGTTGTCATGGACTTCTGACTAACATATAAATACTAGTCATTTTAGCACACATGTCACGGTAACGGTGCCAGCATCAAAACCTACTACTCCCTTCATCCCATAATATAAGAGTGTTTTTGATGAAAATACAAAGGTGAACATGGGTGCACGCGCACCTATGTGGATAGTGAATTCATAAAAAAAATCCTAGAAAAAATTAAAAATTTCTGAAATTTCGCAGCATGAACCTTAGTCGATCATTCTCACATGTGAAGTTTCATGATGTATTGACATCCATGGTATTCTTAGTGAAGAAAATACAAATGCGACCATACTATTCATTAAACAATATTTTTTTAATATAGATTCAGTTAGCTTCGATTTTGTCATTTTTGCCCAGATTACGACGGATGTGACCTCTTCGTGAAACTTCATATGCGAGTATACCGGTTGACTATGTAAATAAATTCAGATATTTTTGAATTTTTATAGCATATTTTCGAATTTATTATTCATAAAGGATGCGCGCGCATCCATATTCACCAAATCGGCGTCCTGTTTTTGAAAAGTACAGAGAGAGTAGTAATTTATACGGACGTATTCCTCCTCTGTCGGGTGGAAGGTACTATGTGCAATCCAACGGACACAGAGCGTGCGCACCGTACCTCAACTCAAGGGAGAACAAGGTAGCCAGGCTGCTATACAACTGTGCATGCATCCACCACGGCACCGGCCGGCCGGCATTTGGAGCCAAATTTGTTTTAAGTTTCATGCGCTAATGAAGCACGAGGTCGAGCTGGACGCTAACCCGCTCTTTGTCTTGGGCGTGCTGGCTGGTTGACAAGGACGCGCAACTGAACAAGAAGATAACATACGCTGGCACCGGCAGGCGACAATCGCCATCAGCACCGCACAGGCAATGCAAGCGTCTCATCGACGCTGAACTTCAAAAACAATAAAAAATAAACAGGTTAAGAAAAGCTGGAACGCTTTTCGTTCGGAAATCGTCCTGCGCTGGATATATCAACAGAAAAGCTAGTCGCACTTCACTTCAATCGCCAAGAACGAGTTCTGATGAACCCCGAGCATGAATGAATATATCAACGCAGATACAATTCGACAGCAGAGTCTGAATGAAAGAGTTCTGAATATCGATGAATATATCAACAATGGTCGAATAGTAGGATGGATCCCAATATAACCAATATACGCAAGAACTAGTAGTAATAGTATACGGTGGGTAGTACTCCTGCTAGCAAAGAACCAAAAAACCAGTAATCGACCGATCCACAGTATGTGCAAAGCTAACAATGCGACTAGTACTACTAGACAGGAGTAGATGCGAAAATCTCTAGCAAGAAGATCTAGATACTAATGTTCAGACCACGGCGGCGACGCAGAGCAGCAGCATCCCGCAACCAACAACCAACCAATCGAATCAGAGAGAAGAGATCAGATCGATCCCCAACGGCGCAATCGCAATCGCAATCGCAATCAGAACCAGACTTTGCACTCGGTGGGCTTGAAGGCGGGGGCGTTTGCGGCGCCTGGGGCGGGGAGGGAGAGCGGGCAGCTGATCCTGGCCCTGGGCCCGGGCACCTTGAACGCCCACACCTTGACGCGGAGCTTGGCGTTGAGCTTCACCTCCACCTCCACCGCGCCGCCCGCCAGCTGCGACCGGAGGTTGGCCTGCGTCACGTCCCCCTCCAGCACCTGCTGGCCGCCGAACGCCGGCTTCACCTCCGTGGACGCCTGGTGGCCCTGGAAGAAGGGGTCGAGGGGCGCGAACCCGAAGCGCTGGCCGTCGTACAGCGCGAGGGCCTCGACGTTGTCGTAGTAGAGCCCGACGCGCTTGTTTGGGTTGCGCACGGTCATGGCGAGGGTGAGGTTGTACTGGAGCAGGGCCGGGCTGGCCGGGGTGCCGAGCGCGAACTGGGCGAGGGAGGCGGAGTCGACGGTGGCAGCGATCATCTGCGGGCGGAAGATGAAGTAGAGGATGAGGGCAAGGACCCCGGCGGTGACGAGGAGCGAGACGAGGATGCTGCAGAGGCAGCTGAAGAGGCCGCACGCCAGGCACTTGAACGGGCAGCACAGGCACGACGCCGCGCGGCTCCCCGAACCCATCCCGGCGACCTGGTGGTGGTTCCCGACGACGGCGGCGGCAGGGAGGAGCTGAGGGAGATTTGACGGCGAGAGAGGGAAGGGGAATTGGTGGCCTGGTGGGTTGGATTTGGGTGATTTGTGGCGAGGCGGGTGGGTGGGATATAAAGTAGGGGATGGGGGAGGGGATTAATTGGGGGGACTGACGCGGTTGGGTTGGGTAAGCAAGCGCGTGGATGGGGAGGCGACGACTCTCCCTTGTTGCTTGACCTGATTGTGCGTGGATTTTCTTCCTCGTGAGTTTTGGAGGGATTTGGGATGGGAATCGCTCGCGGTGATTTGTGGAAGGTTTTGGGTGGGGTGGGGTGGAAGAAGAAGCAGGGGGAAGGCGCGGGGAAGAAGGGGGTAGTGGTGGTGGTGGGCGTGGCGTGGCGTGGTTTATTATGGTGGAGTTGTAGCCGTTGTGGTCGTGGGCTTGTGGGGCAGGGCAGGGTGGGTGGAGGTCAAGAAGCGCACGGCTGATTGATTGGTTTGACCCTGCCGTTTGTTTGCGCGAGCCAGCTTTGCGCTGCGCTTCATTGGTTGGTTGCTTGGTTGGTTGCCGTTCCAGCCGCCCACGCCGTCCCGAGCTGTAATCATGCGCGTTTGGGAACCTCGTCGCATCTCCGCGTTTATGTGTGCCAGATTTCATGCCAAATGCCACCTAATTCTAACCAAAATTATGTAAATCAACATATAAGAGCATCTACAGCCGGACGCCTCAAACCATCTCTCATATGCTAGCGGACGCGCCCGGTCAGTGACCGGACAAAAAAGAGAAGGAAAAAGATGACTCAATTGGACCCTTCATATCTTTCTTATATGTATTTACTGTCCGCGAACTCTCATATGCTCTAATACATCCGTCGGCTTTTATCCCCGGGCCTTCTCTTTGCTCCAGTGAACATTTCTAGCTAGTGTAAGGTTTTGCTTCCGGAGTCGTGCCCTCACCCATTGCACCGAGATCTCCAATGGATTCTCCATCGCTGCCACAAATGTGAACGACTTTGCCTCGTCACGTCCCCAACCACCCGTCGTCGCCGATGCCTCCTCTGTTGACCACGTCATTGCTGCTTCGTCGACGCCTCCTCCCTTGATCACGTCATTGCCGCTTCGTCGATGCCTAGTCTCACATTTCGGCCATGTATGAGTGTGTAGGCCGTGTTCAAGATGAAAACACACAATCGACCCAACAATCAACAACAAAACTTCGATGCACAACTTGTTAGCAACAAACATTACCAGCGCTAGGATTTGGTTTACATGCGAGCTAGAAATCAAATACATAGCAAATATTGGCACCATTTACTGCATGCTCTAGTTTTGAATCAGGTACAGAACCCGGGATGCTTGGTTGCAATTTTGAATCCACTAAACCTTTATGTTTCGTCGAATGTTGCATTAGGGCATCTCCAACGTTGACCCCCAAATGGACACAACATATGTCCTTTCTTTTGCGCGGACGTCGTCACATAATGCGAGAGCCGGCTATCCAATCATGTTCTCTAAATGTCCTTCTATGCATGTGCATGCCACGGTTAAGGAGAGAGGAGGGAATGTTCGGATGTCCGATGTGGTGGCTTTTGATTGGCTAAATGGATATCCAAACACCCCCAAAGATCCCCCAAGTTTACTTCTAGTTTGGAGGAGCGTCCGGACGCGTTTTCGGAAACTAGGCGATAACGCCGGATGGAAAAAAGTGTCCAAACTCCCGCAAAGGACAAATGTCGGAGCTTTGAGGGTACCCACAACCAGTGGCGTATCCACGAATGGTTGTGTCGCCAGCTAACCCCACATCTATTTTGCTAATCCTTCATACACATGTATGTTGGGGAACGTAGTAATTTCAAAAAATTTCCTACGATCACGCAAGACCTTGGTGATGGCATAGCAACGAGAGGGAAGAGTGTCCGTCCACGTACCCTCGTAGACCGAAAGCGGAAGCGTTATAACTGAAGGAAATATGCCCTAGAGGCAATAATAAATGTTATTATTTATTTCCTTATATCATGATAAATGTTTATTATTCATGCTAGAATTGTATTAACCGGAAACATAATACATGTGTGAATACATAAACCTACAGAGTGTCACTAGTATGCCTCTACTTGACTAGCTCGTTAATCAAAGATGGTTATGTTTCCTAACCATGAACAAGGAGTTGTTATTTGATTAAAGGGATCACATCATTGGTTGAATGATCTGATTGACATGACCCATTCCATTAGCATAGCACCTGATCGTATAGTTTGTTGCTAGTGCTTTTCTTCATGACTTATACATGTTCCTATGACTATGAGATTATGCAACTCCCGTTTGCCCAAGGAACACTTTTGGTGCTACCAAACGCCACAACGTAATCGGGTGATTATAAAGGTACATTACAGGTGTCTCCGAAGGTACATGTTGGGTTGGCATATTTGAGATTAGGATTTGTCACTCCGATTGTCGGAGAGGTATCTCTGGGCCCTCTCGGTAATGCACATCACATAAGCCTTGCAAGCATTGCAACTAAATGTGTTAGTTGTGAGATGATGTATTACGGAACGAGAAAAGAGACTTGCCAAGAACTAGATTGAACTAGGTATTGGATACCGACGATCGAATCTCGGGCAAGTAACATACCGATGACAAAGGGAACAACGATGTTGTTATGCGGTCCGACCGATAAAGATCTTCGAGAATATGTAGGAACCAATATGGGCATCCAGGTCCGCTATTGGTTATTGACCGAGAGGTGTCTCGGTCATGTCTACATAGTTCTCGAACCCGTAGGGTCCGCACGCTAAACGCTTCGATGACAGTTACTATGAGTTTTATGATGTTGATGTACCAAGGTTGTTCGAGTCCCGGATGAGATCACGGACATGACGAGGAGTCTCGAAATGGTCGAGACATAAAGATTGATATATTGGAAGCCTATGTTTGACTCCGAATCACTCCGGGTGAAATTGGGAATTTTTTATCGAGTACCAGGGTTACGGAACCCCGGGAGTCAATGGGCCTTGATGGGCCTTAAGGGAAAGAGAAGGGGGCCCTATGCTGGTCGCAGCCTTCCCCTTCCCTAGTCCTATTAGGATTAGGAGAAGGGGTGGCGCCTCTCTCCCTCTCCCTTGGTCAAACCCTAGTTGGACTAGGATTGGGGGAATCCTACTCGGTGGGAGTAGGACTCCTGTGCGCAGCCATAGGTGGCCGCCAGCCCCTCCCTTCCCTCCTTTATATACTGAGGCAGAGGGCACCCCATGACACACAAGTTGATCATTGAGATCGATTCCTTAGCCGTGCGGTGCCCCTTCCACCAAACTACACCTCGAATATACCGCTATGAGCTTAGGCGAAGCCCTGCGCGGTGGAACATCATCATCGCCACCACGCCGTCGGTCGATTTAAACTCTCCTCAACACTCGGCTGGATCGGAGTTCGAGGGACGCCATCGAGCTGAACGTGTGCAGAACTTCGGAGGTGCCGACGCTCGGTACTTGGATCGGTTGGATCGGGAAGAAGTACGACTACTTCCTCTACGCTGCGTCAACGCTTCGTTCTGGTCTCACGAGGGTACGAGACAACACTCTCATCTCGTTGCTATGCATCACCATGGTCTTGCGTGATCGTAGGAAAATTTTTGAAATTACTACGTTCCCCAACAAAGTGGTATCGAGCCTGGTTTTATGCGTTGATGTCATATGCACGAGTAGAACACAAGTGAGTTGTGGGCGATACAAGTCATACTACCTACCAAAGCATGTCATACTTTGGTTCAGCGGTATTGTGAGATGAAGCGGCCGGACCGACATTACGCAGACGCTTACGCGAGACTGGTTTCACGCTGTGAGCACTCGTTGCTTAAAGGTGGTGGCGGGTGTCTGTCTCGCTCACTTTAGTTGAACTGAAAGGCTACGCCCGGTCCTTGAGAAGGTTAAACGAGTCTATTTGACGAAGTATCGCTGTGGCTTTGATGCGAGGTAAGAACGGTTCTTGCTCAGCCCGTAGCAGCCACGTAAAACTTGCAACAACAAAGTAGAGGACGCCTAACTTGTTTTGCAGGGCATGTTGTGATGTGATATGGTCAAGACGTGATGCTATATTTTATTGTATGAGATGATCATGTTTTGTAACCGAGTTATCGGCAATGGCGGCAGAGCCATATGGTTGTCGCTTATTGTATGAAATGCAACGCCATGTAATTGCTTTACTTTATCACTAAGTAGTAGCGATAGTCGTAGAAGCAATAGTTGGCGAGACGACAACGATGCTACGATGGAGATCAAGGTGTCGCCCGGTGACGATGGTGATCATGGCGGTGCCGGAGATGGAGATCACAAGCACAAGATGATGATGGCCATATCATATCACTTATATTGATTGCATGTGATGTTAATCCTTTATGCATCTTATTTTGCTTTGATTGACGGTAGCATTATAAGATGATCCTTACTAAATTATCAAGAAGTGTTCTCCCGAGTATGCACCGCTATGAAAGTTCTTCGTCTTTGAGACACCACGTGATGATCGGGTGTGATAGGCTCTCGTTCAAATACAACGGGTGCAAAACAGTTGCACACGCGGAATACTCAGGTTATACTTGACGAGCTATGCATATAAGATATGACCTCGGAACACGGAGACCGAAAGGTCGAGCGTGAATCATATAGTAGATATGATCAACATATTGATGTTCACCATTGAAACTACTCCATCACACGTGATGATCGGTCATGGTGTAGTTGAAATGGATCACGCAATCACTTAGAGAATTGGAGGGATATTTTTCTAAGTGGGAGTTCTTAAGTAATATGATTAATTGAACTTAAATTTATCATGAACTTAGTACCGATAGTATCTTGCTTGTCTATGATGTGTAGATAGATGGCTCGTCTTTGTTGTTCCGTTGAATTTTAATGCGTTCCTTGAGAAAGCAAAGTTGAAAGATGATGGCAGCAATTACGGACTGGGTCCGTAATTTGAGGATTATCCTTATTGCTGCACGGAAGAATTACGTCCGGAAGCACCGTTAGGTGCCGGGCTGGTGCAAGGGCTGCGCGAAGTTGTGAACGTCTGGCAAAGCAAAGTCGATGACTACTCTATAGTTCAGTGTGCCATGCTTTACGGCTTAGAACCGGGACTTCAACGTCGTTTTGAACACCATGGAGCATATGAGATGTTCCAGAGTTGAAGTTAATATTCCAAGCGAATGCCCGGATTGAGAGATATGAAGTCTCCAATAAGTTCTATAGCTGTAAGATGGAGGAGAATGGTTCATCAAGGAGCATATACTCGTAATGTCCGGATATAACAATCACTTGATTCAACGGGAGTTAATCTTCCGGATGATTGCGTCATTGACAGAATTCTCCAATCATCGCCACCAAGCTACAAGAGCTTCGTGATGAACTATAATATGCAAGGGATGACCAAAACTATGCCCGAGCTCTTCGCGATCTTTGAAAGCAGCGGAGGTAGAAATCAAAAAGGAGCATCAAGTGTTGATGGTTAACAAAACCACTAGTTTCAAGAAAAGGGCAAAGGAAAGAAAAGGAAACTTCAAAAGAGCGGCAAGCAAGTTGTTGATCAAGAGAAGAAACCCAAGTCTGGTCCTAAGCACAAGGCGAGTGCTTCTATTGCAAGCAGGCTGGTCATCGAAGCGGAACTGCCCCAAGTATTTGGCGGATAAGAAGGATGGCAAGGTTAACAAAGGTATATATGATATACATGTTATTGATGTGTACCTTACTAATACTCGCAGATAGCACTGGTATTTGATATCGGTTACATTGCTAATATTTGCAACTCAAACAGGGCTACGGATTAGCGAAGATTGGCTAAGGACGAGGTGACGATCTGCGTGGGAAATGGTTCCAAAGTCGATGTGATCGCATCGGCACGCTACCTCTACATCTACCTTCGGATTAGTATTAGACCTAAATAATTGTTATTTAGTACCAGCGTTGAGCATGAACATTATATCTGGATCTTGTTTGATGCGAGACGGTTATTCATTTAAATCGAGAATAATGGTTGTTCTATTTATATGAATAATATCTTTTATGGTCATGCACCATTGAAGAATGGTTTGTTTTACTTAATCTTGATAGTAGTGATACACATATTCATAATGTTGAAACCAAAAGATGCAGAGTTGATAATGATGGTGCAACTTATTTGTGGTAATCGCCGTTTAGGTCATATCGGTGTAAAGCGCATGAAGAAACTCCATCTTGATGGACTTTTGGAGTCACTTGATTATGAATCACTTGGCACTTGCGAACCGTGCCTTATGGGCAAGATGACTAAAACACCGTTCTCCGGAACTATGGAGAGAGCAACAGATTTATTGGAAATCATACATACCGATGTATGTGGTCCAATGAATGTTGAGGCTCGTGGCGGATATCGTTATTTTCTCACCTTCACAGATGATTTGAGCAGATATGGGTATATCTACTTAATGAAACACAAGTGCAAACATTTGAAAAGTTCAAAGAATTTCAGAGTGAAGTGGAAAATCATCGTAACAAGAAAATAAAGTTTTCTGATCTGATCGTGGAGGAGAATATTTGAGTTACGAGTTTGGCCTACATTTGAAACAATGCGGAATAGTTTCGAACTTACACCGGAACACCACAACGTAATGGTGTGTCCGAACGTCGAATCGTACTTTATTAGATATGGTGCGATCTATGATGTCTCTTACTGATTTACCGCTATCATTTTGGGGTTATGCTTTAGAGACGGCTACATTCACTTTAAATAGGGCACCATCTAAATCCGTTGAGACGACGCCTTATGAACTGTGGTTTGGCAAGAAACCAAAGTTGTCGCTTTTGAAAGTTTGGGGCTGCGATGCTTATGTGAAAAGCTTCAACCTGATAAGCTCGAACCCAAATCGGAGAAATGTGTCTTCATAGGATACCCAAAGGAGACAGTTGGGTACACCTTCTATCACAGATCCGAAGGCAAGATTTTTGTTGCTAAATTGGAAACTTTTTGAGAAAGAGTTTCTCACGAAAGAAGTGAGTGGGAGGAAAGTAGAACTTGATGAGATAAGCGTATCTACTCCCTTATTGAGAAGTAGTACATCACAGAAAACAGTTTCGTGACACCTACACCAAATAGGAGGAAGCTAATGATGATGATCATGAAACTTCAGATCAAGTTTCTCTGAACTTCAGAGATCAACGAGAACAAGATCCGCACTGAGTGATACGGTAATCCTGTTTTGGAAGTCATATTCTTGGAACATGATGAACCTCTGAACTATGAAGAAGCGATGGTGAGCCCAGATTCCACAAAATGGCTTGAGGCCATGAAATCTGAGATGGGATCCATGTATGAGAACAAAGTGTGGACTTTGGTTGACTTGCCCGATGATCGGCAAGCAATTGAGAATAAATGGATCTTCAAGAAGAAGTGACGCTGATGGTAATGTTACTGTCTATAAAGCTCGACTTGTTGCAAAAGGTTTTCGACAAGTTCAAGGGATTGACTACGATGAGACCTTCTCACCCGTAGCGATGCTTAAGTCCGTCCGAATCATGTTAGCAATTGCCGCATTTTATGATTATGAAATTTGGCAAATGGATGTTAAAACTGCATTCCTGAATGGATTTCTGGAAGAAGAGTTGTATATGATGCAACGAGAAGGTTTTGTCGATCCAAAGGAGCTAACAAAGTGTGCAAGCTCCAGCGATCCATTTATGGACTGGTGCAAGCCTCTCGGAGTTGGAATAAACGTTTTGATAGCGTGATCAAAGCATTTGGTTTTATCTGAGACTTTTGGAGAAGCCTGTATTTACAAGAAAGTGAGTGGGAGCTCTGTAGCATTTCTGATATTATATGTGGATGACATATTATTGATCGGAAATGATATAGAATTTCTGGATAGCATAAAGGGATACTTGAATAAAAGTTTTTCGATGAAAGACCTCGGTGAAGCTGCTTACATATTGGGCATTAAGATCTATAGAGATAGATCAAGGCGCTTAATAGGACTTTCACAAAGCACATACCTTGATAAAGTTTTGAAAAAGTTCAAAATGGATCGAGCAAAGAAAGGGTTCTTGCCGGTATTACAAGGTGTGAAATTGAGTAAGACTCAATGCCCGACCACGAGAAGATAGAGAAAATGAAAGATGTTCCTATGCTTCAGCCATAGGCTCTATCATGTATGCAATCTGTGTACCGGACTGATGTGTGCCTTCTTTGTAAGTTTAGCGAGCGGTACCAAAGTAATCCAGAGTGGATCCTTTGGACAGCGGTCAAGAACATCCTTAAGTACTTGAGAAGAACTAAGGATATGTTTCTCATTTATGGCGGTGACAAAGAGCTCGTAAAGAAGCAGTTACGTCGATGCAAGCTTTGACACTGATCCGAGACGATTCTAAATCGCAAACCGGATCGTATTTACATTAAGCGGTGGAGCTGTCGGTTGGTGCAGTTCCAAACAAAGCGTCGTTCGGGATCTACATGTGAGATGATGTATTACGGAGCGAGAAAAGAGACTTGCCGATGCTAGATTGAACTAGGTATTGGATACCAACGATCGAATCTCGGGCAAATAACATACCGATGACAAAGGAACAACGTATGTTGTTATGCGCGTCCCGATAAAGATCTTCGTAGAATATGTGACCAATATGGGCATCAGGTCCCGCTAATTGACCGGAAGAGGTGTCTCGGTCATGTCACATAGTTCTCCAACCAAGATCCATACGCTAAACGCGTTTGATGGAGTTACTATGAGTTTTATGATGTTGATGTACGAAGGTTGTTGAGTCCGGATGAGATCACGGACATGACGAGAGTCTCGAAATGGTCGAGACATAAAGATTGATATATTGAAGCCTATGTTTGGACTCGGAAACTCGGGTGTGAATTTTATTTGAGTCCAAGAAATTACGGAACCCCGGGAGTCAATGGGCCTTGATGGGCCTTAAGGGGAAGAAAGGGCCCTATGCTGGCGCAGCCTTCCCCTTCCTAGTCCTATTAGGATTAGGAGAAGGGGTGGCGCCTCTCTCCTCTCTCCCTTGGGAACCCTAGTTGACTAGGATTGGGGGTCCTACTCCCGGTGAGTAGGACTCGGCGCAGCCATAGGTGGCCGACCAGCCCCTCCCTTCCCTCCTTATATACAGGGGCGGAGGGCACCCCATGACACACAAGTTGATCATTGAGATCGATTCCTTAGCCGTGTCACGTGCCCCTTCCACCAACTACACCTCGAATATACATTGCAACTTAAGTGGCGAAGCCATGTGGAACATCATCATCGTCCTGCCCGTCGTCTTGTGAAACTCTCCTCAACACTTTCGGCTGGATCGGAGTTGAGGGGCGTCATCGAGCTGAGCGTGTAGAGAACTTCCGGAAGTGCCCACGTTGGTACTTGGATCGGTTGATCGGAAGAAATCGACTACTTCCTCTACGTTGCGTCAGCGCCTTCCGTTCTTTGGTCTCTGGGTGCGTAGACAACACTCTCATCTCGTTGCTATGCATCACCATGGTCTTGCGTGATCGTGAGGAAATTTTTGAAATTACTCGTTCCCCAACAATAACTGCGCCGGTTGATGTAGCGCAGTCGTCTTTCCGACCGATCAAGCACCGAGCGTCTACCTCCGGAAGTTCTCGCACTTTCGATATCCCGGATCTCCGATCCGAGAAAGTGTCGGGATGAGTTCGTCAACTGAACGATATTGATCAGGGCTTGATGACGATATGACTTCTCCGGAAGGGGCTTCGCTAAGCTCATGACGAGTATGACAAAGTGGAATATGGTGGAAGGGGCACCGCAGCGGCCAAGGAAAGATCCGTTGATCAACTTGGTGTCATGGGTGCCCTGCCCACAAGTCGCCCAGTGGGGAGGCGCACTAGAGTCCTCTCCCACCGGAGTAGGATCTCCTAGTTGGATTAGATTGGAGGAGGGGAAGAGGGAAGGGGCGCCTCTCTCCTTGTCCTATTCGGACCCGAGGGGAGGCGCAGCCCACCTGGCCGGCCCTTCCTCTTCTCCCTGTGGCCCATGAAAGCCCATATACCCCCGGAGTTCCGTAACCCCGGTGTTCCGGTGATCATCCTGTTTCACCGGAACCTTCAAGTCAAAACTTAGGCTTCCAATATATCAATCTTTATGTCTCGACCATTTCGAGACTCCTCGTCATGTCCGTGATCATCCGGGACCAACAAACCCGGTGCATCAATACTTATAAACTCATAATGAAGCATCATCGAAGCGTTGTTTAAGGACCCTACGGGTTCGAGAACTATGTAACATGACCTAGAACCATTCTCGGTCAATAACCAATAGCGGAACTTGGATGCCCATATTGGTTCCTACATATGAAGATCTTTATCGTCAAACCGCATAACGACATACGCTTGTTCCTTTGTCATCGGTATGTTACTTACCCGAGATTCGATCGTGGGTATCCAATACCTAGTTCAATCTCATTTGGTAATTCTCTTTACCGTTCCAGAATACATCATCTCACAACTAACTCATTAGTTGTAATGCTTGCAAGGCTTAAGTGATGTGTATCACCGAGAAGGCCTAGATACCTCTCCGACAATCGGAGTGACAAAACCTAATCTCTAAATACGCCAACCCAACAAGTACCTTTGGAGACACTGTAGTATCTTTATAATCACCCGATACGCTAGACGCTTGGTAGTACCAAAGTGTTCCTCCAGTAAACGGGAGTTGCATAACTCATAGTTATAGGAACATGTATGGGTCATGAAGAAAGCATTAACATACTAAGCGATCAAGTGTTAAGCTTTTGAACTTTTTCAAAACTTTATCAAGGTATGTGCTTTGTGAAAGTCCAATCAAGCGCCTTGATCTATCTCTATAGATCTTGATGCCCAATATGTAAGCAGCTTCACCGAGGTCTTTCATTGAAAAACTTTTATTCAAGCTATCCTTTATGCTATCCAGAATTCTATATCATTTCCAATTCAATAATATTCGTCCACATATAATATTAGAAATGCTACAGAGCTCCCACTCACTTTCTTGTAAATACAGGCTTCTCCAAAAGTCTCATACAAACCCATATGCTTTGATCACACTATCAAAGCGCTTATTCCAACTCCGAGAGGCTTGCACTGCACTATAAATTGATCGTTGGAGCTTGCACACTTTGTTAGCACCCTTTGATCGACAAAACCTTCTGGTTGCATCATATACAACTCTTCTTCTAGAAATCCATTCAAGAATGCAGTTTTTACATCCATTTGCCAAATTTCATAATCATAAAATGCGCAATTGCTAACATGATTCGGACAGACTTAAGCATCGCCACGGGTGAGAAAGTCTCATCGTAGTCAACCCCTTGAACTTGTCGAAAACCTTTCGCAACAAGTCGAGCTTTGTAGACAGTTATATTACCATCAACGCTACCTTCTTCTTAAAGATCCATTTATTTTCAATGGCTTGCCGATCATCGGGCAAGTCAACCAAAGTCCATACTTTGTTCTCATACATGGATCCCATCTCAGATTTCATGGCTTCCAGCCATTTTATGGAATCTGGCTCACCATCGCTTCTTCATAGTTCGTAGGTTCGCCATGGTCAAGTAACATGACTTCCGTAATAAGATTACCGTACCACTGTGCGATTTTACTCTGGTTGACCTCACGGTTCAAGAGCAACTTGATCTCAAGCTTCATGATCATCATCATTAGTTTCTCACTAATTGATGTAGTTGTCACAGAACCATTTCTTGTGATGAACTACTTTCCAATAAGGGAGCAGATACAGTTATCTCATCAAGTTCTACTTTCCTCCCACTCACTTCTTTCGAGAGAAACTCCTTTCTAGAAAGGATCCGAATTTAGCAACGAAAATCTTGCCTTCAGATTCTGTGATAGAAGGTGTACCCAACAGTCTCCTTTGGGTATCCTATGAAGACACATTTTTCCGACGGTTCGAGCTTATCTGGTTGAAGTTTCTTCACATAAGCATCGCAGCCCCAAACTTTAATAAACGACAACTTTGGTTTCTTGCCAAACCACAGTTCATAAGGCGTCGTCTCAACGGATTTTGACGGTGTCCTATTCAACGTGAATGCGCCGCCTCTAAAGCATAACCCCAAAACGATAGCGGTAAATCGGAAATAGACATCATAGATCGCACCATATCTAGTAAAGTACGACACGACGCTCGACACACCATTTCTCCGTGGTGTTCCGGTGGCGTGAGTTGCTAAACTATTCCACATTGTTTCAAATGTAAACCAAACTCAGAACTCAAATATTCTCCTCCACGATCAGATCGTAGAAATTTTATTTTCTTGTTACGATGATTTTCCACTTCACTCTGAAATTCTTTGAACTTTTCAAATGTTTCAGATTTGTGTTTCATTAAGTAGATATACCCATATCTGCTCAAATCATCTGTGAATGTGAGAAAATAACGATACCCGCCAAGGCCTCAACATTCATTGGACCACAAACATCAGATGTATGATTTCCAACAAATCAGTTGCTCGCCCATAGTTCCGGAGAACGACGTTTTGGTCATCTTGCTCATGAGGCACGGTTCGCAAGTACCAAGTGATTCATAATCAAGTGATTCCGTAAGCCCATCAAGATGGAGTTTCTTCATGCGCTTTACACCGATATGACCTAAACGGCAAGTGCCACAAATAAGTTGCACTATCATTATCAACTCTGCATCTTTTGGCTTCAACATTATGAATATGTGTATCACTACTGTCGAGATTCAACAAGAATAGACCATTCTTCAAGGGTGCATGACCATAAAAGATATTACTCATATAAATAGAACAACCATTATTCTCTGATTTAAATGAATAACCGCCTCGCATTAAACAAGATCCAGATATAATGTTCATGCTCAACGCCGCACCAAATGACAATTATTTAGGTCTAAAACTAATCCCGAAGGTAGATGTAGAGGTAGCGTGTCGATCGCGATCACATCGACTTTGGAACCATTTCCAACGCGCATCGTCACCTCGCCCTTAGCCAATCTTCGCTAATCCGTAGTTCCTGCTTCGAGTTGCAAATATTAGCAATGTAACCAAGATCAAATACCAGATACTATGCGAGCATTAGTAAGGTACACATCAATAACATGTATATCACATATACCTTTGATCACCTTGCCATCCTTTTATCCGCCAAATACTTGGGGCAGTTCCGCTCAAAGGTCCAGTTTGTTTGCAAGAAAACACTCGTTTGTGCTTAGGTCCAGACTTGGGTTTCTTCTCTGAGCAGCAACTTGCTTGCTGTTCTTTTGAAGTTTCCTTCTTCTTCCTTTGCCCTTTTCTTGAAACTAGTGGTCTTGTTGACCATCAACACTTGATGCTCTTTCTTGATTTCTACCTCCGCTGCTTTTAGCATTGCGAAGAGCTCGTGAATTGTCTTAGTCATCCCTTGCATATTATAGTTCATCACGAAGCTCTTGTAGCTTGGTGGCGTGATTGGAGAATTCATCAATGACACTATCATCCGGAAGATTAACTCCCAGCTGAATTAAGTGATTGTTATACCTGGACATTTTGAGTATGTGCTCACCGATGTAACTATTCTCCTCCATCTTGCAGCTATAGAACTTATTGGAGACTTCATATCTCTCAATCCGGCATTTGCTTGAAATATTAACTTCAACTCTGGAACATCTCATATGCTCCATGACGCTCAAAACGCCGTTGAAGACCCGGTTCTAAGCCGTAAAGCATGGCACATCGAACTATTGAGTAGTCATCACTCGCTTTGCCGACGCTCACAACTTCGCTCAAGATCTCGCAGCAGTTCTGTCACCCAGCGGTGCTTCCGGGACGTAATTTTTCGTGCAGCAATGAGGATAATCCTCAAGTTACGGACCCAGTCCGTGTAATTGCTACCATCATCTTTCAACTTTGCTTTCTCAAGGAACGCATTAAAATTCAACGGAACAACAAAGACGAGCCATCTATCTACAGTAAACATAGAAAAGCAAAATACTATCGGTACTAAGTTCATGATAAATTTAAGTTTAATTAATCATATTAAAAACCTCCCACTTAGACAGACATCTCTCTAGTCATCTAAGTGATTACGTGATCCAAATCAACTAAACCATGTCCGATCATCACGTGAGATGGAGTAGTTTCAATGGTGAACATCACTATGTTGATCATATCTACCATATGATTCACGCTCGACCTTCGGTCTCGTGTTCCGAGGCCATATCTGTTATATGCTAGGCTCGTCAAGTTTAACCTGAGTATTCCGCGTGCGCAACTGTTTTGCACCCGTTGTATTTGAACGTAGAGCCTATCACACCCGATCATCACGTGGTGTCTCAAAGACGAAGAACTTTCATAACGGTGCATACTCAGGAGAACACTTCTTGATAATTTTAGTGAGAGATCATCTTATAATGCTACCGTCAAACAAAGCAAGATAAGATGCATAAAGGATAAACATCACATGCAATCAATATAAGTGATATGATATGGTCATCATCATCTTGTGCTTGTGATCTCCATCGCCGAAGCACCGTCATGATCACCATCGTCACCGGCGTGACACCTTGATCTCCATCGTAGCATCGTTGTCGTCTCGCCAACTATTGCTTCTACGACTATCGCTACTCCTTAGTGATAAAGTAAAGCAATTACATGGCGTTTGCATTTCATACAATAAAGCGACAACCATATGGCTCTGCCGATTGCCGATAACTCGGTTACAAAACATGATCATCTCATACAATAAAATATAGCATCACGTTTTGACCATATCACATCACAACATGCCCTGCAAAAACAAGTTAGACGTCCTCTACTTTGTTGTTGCAAGTTTTACGTGGCTGCTATGGGCTGAGCAAGAACCGTTCTTACCACGCATCAAAACCACAACGATATTTCGTCAAATAGACTCCGTTTTAACCTTCTCAAGGACCGGCGTAGCCACACTCGATTCAACTAAAGTGAGAGAGACAGACACCCGCCGGTCACCTTTAAGCAACGAGTGCTCGGAGCGGTGAAACCAGTCTCGCGAAGCGACGCGTAATGTCGGTCCGGCCGCTTCATCTCACAATACCGCTGAACCAAAGTATGACATGCTGGTAGGTAGTATGACTTGTATCGCCCACAACTCACTTGTGTTCTACTCGTGCATATGACATGAACGATAAAACCAGGCTCGGATGCCATTGTTGGGGAACGAGTAATTTCAAAAATTTCCTACGATCACGCAAGACCATGGTGATGGCATAGCAACGAGAGGGAAGAGTCGTCCGCCCACGCACTCGTGAGACCGAAAGCGAAGCGTTATAACAACGCTGTTGATGTAGTCGACGTCTTCACGATCCGACCGATCCAAGCACCGAACGTCGGCACCTCCGAGTTTCGCACACTTTCAGCTCGATGACGATCCCGGACTCCGATCCAGAAAGTGTCGGGATGAGTTCCACAAGACGACGGCGTGCAGGACGATGTTGATGCTCCACCGACGCAGGGCTTCGCCTAAGCTCCTGACGATATGACTTCTCCGGCAGGGCTTCGCCTAAGCTCCGCGACGGTATGACCAAGTGGAATATGGTGGAAGGGGCACCGACACGGCTAAGGAAAGATCCGTAGATCAACTTGTGTGTCATGGGGTGCCCCCGCCTCAGATATAAAGGAGACAAGGGGAGGTGGCGGCCCAAGGGGGCGCGCAGGAGGAGTCCTACTCCCACGGAGTAGGACTCCCCCTCTCCTAGTTGGATTAGGATTGGAGGAGGGAAGAGGGAAGGCGCCGCCCCTCTCCTGTCCTATTCGGACCAGAGGGGGAGGGGCGCAGCCCACCTGGCCGGCCCTTCCTCTTCTCCCTTGTGGCCCATGAAGGCCCATATACCCCCGGGGTTCCAGTAACCCCGGTGTTCAAAGAACATCCTGTTTTCACTCGGAACCCTTCCAAGTCAAAACTTAGGCTTCCAATATATCAATCTTTATGTCTCGACCATTTCGAGACTCCTCGTCATGTCCGTGATCACATCCGGACTCAACAAACTTCGTGCATCAATACTTATAAACTCATAATGAACTGTCATCGAAGCGTTAAGCGTGCGGACCCTACGGGTTCGAGAACTATGTAGACATGACCTAGAACCATTCTCGGTCAATAACCAATAGCGGAACCTGGATGCCCATATTGGTTCCTACATATTCTACGAAGATCTTTATCGGTCAAACCGCTAACGACATACGTTGTTCCTTTGTCATCGGTATGTTACTTACCCGAGATTCGATCGTCGGTATCCAATACCTAGTTCAATCTCGTTACGGTAAGTCTCTTTACTCGTTAAGTAATACATCATCTCACAACTAACTCATTAGTTGTAATGCTTGCAAGGCTTAAGTGATGTGTATTACCGAGAAGGCCTAGAGATACCTCTCCGACAATCGGAGTGACAAAACCTAATCTCAAATACGCCAACCCAACAAGTACCTTTGGAGACATCTGTAGTACTCCTTTATAATCACCCGATTCGTTGTGACGTTTGGTAGTACCCAAAGTGTTCCTCGGTAAACGGAGTTGCATAATCTCATAGTTATAGGAACATGTATGGGTCATGAAGAAAGCATTAACATACTAAACGATCAAGTGTTAAGCTAACGGAATGGGTCATGTCAATCAGATCATTCAACTAATGATGTGACCTTGTTAATCAAATAACAACTCCTTGTTCATGGTTAGGAAACATAACCATCTTTGATTAACAAGCTAGTCAAGTAGAGGCATACTAGTGACATACTGTTTGTCTATATATTCACACATGTATTATGTTTTCGGATAATACAATTCTAGCATGAATAATAAACATTTATCATGATATAAGGAAATAAATAATAACTTTATTATTGCCTCTAGGGCATATTTCCTTCAATGTATGTATTCATGTAAAAAAAATTCAAACATGTGTAAAATTTGTGATAATCATCTCTTTGACCTCACAGATTTATCGTCCCTGGCGCCGCCATTGACCACAACCTATTAAATATGGGTGTTTGTGACTTTTGTGAGGTATTTTTTTTAACCGAGTTGAATAAGGAAAATATGCATGGTATGCATGTTTCTACACGTCTAAATTATAATTAGTGTTTCTCAAATCAACATTTAGTCTGCACATAGTCAATGGCAAATCTTAAAGGTTGGTAGGAGGCATTTTTTTTACCGTAGCTTAGTTGGTTAGGTTCCTTGTAGCGGAACCAGCTCACCAAGGTTCAAGTCCTCGTGTTCGCATTTTATTTATTTATTTTACGATTTCCTGTGATGTTAGCTGGAGGAGACGTTCCTGTCGACGGCGAGACATCGTGATGACTTTGCCAATCTCAAAATATGATGTCAGTTCAGCTCAGGCATCTATGATTATAATGAGTAGTAGTACTTTGCAGTATGCACGCACGAGAGCAACACGTGAGAATCACCTCCCACGAGACCGGACCGGGCTTGCATTCGATTGGCAAGCACGTGATGATCAAGGGGCAACCACACGAAAAAAATAACTGCAGAAACGTGGTGGGCCAAGGCAGATCAGCTGTCCTGGCCCCACGCATGTGCTCTGCTTCTCCCCCGATATCTGACAAGTACACGCCTCTTCCGCCTATCATTTTCCTCCATAAAAAAAAAAAGAGAAAGAAAAACGAGGCAAATGGTTTTTTTTAGCATGCCCACTCCGTCTCAACCCTGCAAGTGGTCAGACTCGTTTGATTGTGCCGTATCCGCCACATGGATAGTCTACTTTACGTATACGTACGAATGGCCAGGTACGTGCCCAGGGGGGCCGGGTTCCGTGTCGGTCGGTTCGTACGATCTTTCGCATGGATTACTTATTACTTTGCTCGTACCAATCGCCCACGACACGGTGGTGTGTTGACCCGATCGGCTCGGGCGGCGCCGTGACAGTGGCGGAGTATGTATCACTTGATTGATTTAGCCTCAGCTGGCATGAGATAGTTGAAGCGTTCGCCTGACGTGTTCTTCGACTCGCTCGGGTCAAGGCCACGTACTGTACGTCGCTCGTATCGTCGTACATGTCACTTTCAACGTCGCGCGCGCGCACACACGGTTTGCGTAAGTTTCTACGGGAGATTTCGGACGGCTCTTCCGTCTTCTTCAGCTGTGTTGTCTTCAGTTTAGTTTAGCTGGAGAGAGAAGCAAGCGGTCGGCGTCAGTTCGTCGCGCGGAGCCGCGTGACGACTTAACTGCGTTTACTAGTTAAGTCACCGACAATCTCTTGTTTTTCTTCGTGTCGAGGAAACGGCTAGCGTGTCTCTTTGGCGTAAACAGCAAACAAACTTTACGGAACGAGTCAATCACATTTTTGATACAAAAACTTACATTCGGTGTTTAATAACAAATCTGTAAAGCTGATACAAATCGGCTCAAAGTCTCAAACTTATGTTTCAGGTCACTCAAAAATAAAATGTTTCAGATAGATTTGAATACATTTTCGTTGTTTGCCGTTAACTCTTCATTAAGCTCAACACACCAGCTAGCCATGGTTGATACCTGTGTGTGGGTCTGACACGCCTGTCAGTGTCAAAGAATGAAATAGAAATATAATGCCGTTAAACTTTGCACGCCAGCTGTCCATGCTTGATATTGTTGGAAATATGCACTAGAGGCAATAATAAATTAGTTATTATTATATTTCCTTGTTCATGATAATCGTTTATTATCCATGCTATAATTGTATTGATAGGAAACTAAGATACATGTGTGGGTACATAGACAACACCATGTTCCTAGTAAGCCTCTAGTTGACTAGCTCGTTGATCAACAGATGGTTACGGTTTTCGACCATGGACATTGGATGTCGTTGATAGCGGGATCACATCATTTGGAGAATGATGTGATGGACAAGACCCAATCCTAAGCCTAGCACAAAGATCGTAGTTAGTATGCTAAAGCTTTTCTAATGTCAAGTATCATTTCCTTAGACCATGAGATTGTGCAACTCCGGATACCGTAGAAATGCTTTGGGTGTACCAAACGCCACAACGAATCTGGGTGGCTATAAAGGTGCACTACGGTATCTCGAAAGTGTCATTGGGTTGGCACGAATCGAGGCTGGGATTTGTCACTCCGTGTAAATGGAGAGGTATCTCTGGGCCCACTCGGTAGGACATCATCATAATGTGCACAATGTGACCAAGGGGTTGATCACGGATGATGTGTTATGGAACAGTAAAGAGACTTGCGGTAACGAGATTGAACAAGGTATCGGGATACCGACGATCGAATCTCGGGCAAGTACAATACCGCTAGACAAAGGTAATTGAATACAGGATTGATTGAATCCTCGACATCGTGGTTCATCCGATGAGATCATCGTGGAACATGTGGGAGCCAACATGGGTATCCAGATCCCGCTGTTGGTTATTAACGGAGAACGTCTCGGTCATGTTCGCATGGTTCCCGAACCCGTAAGGGTCTACACACTTAAGGTTCGGTGACGCTAGAGTTGTTATGGGAAATAGTATGTGGTTATCGAAGGTTGTTGAGTCCGGATGTGATCCCGGACGCCACGAGGAGTTCGGAATGGTCCGCGGTGAAGATCGATATATTGGACGAAGGGTATTGGAGTCGGAAGTGTTCCGGGTGCTGTGCTATGGCCAAGATGACCGAAAGGTGTTTCGGGAGCCCTAGGGCGCCTCCTCCACCCCCCATTACCCCTATATATAGTGAGGGAGAGAGAGGGCAGCCGCACCCTTCCCCTGGCGCAGCCCCTCCCTCCTCCAACACTTCCTCCTCCTCCGTAGTGCTTAGCGAAGCTCTGCTTGGGAGAACCACAAGCTCCATCACCACCACGCCGTCGTCTTTGTCGGAGTTATCCTCAACTTCTCCTCTCCCTTGCTGGATCAAGAAGGAGGAGACGTCCCGGCTGTCGTGTGTTGTACACGGAGGTGCCGTCTGTTCGGCGCTAGGATCATCGGTGATTTGGATCACGGCGAGCACGACTCCATCAACCCCGTTCTCTTGAACGCTTCCGCTTAGCGATCTACAAGGGTATGTAGATGCACTCTCCTTCCCCTCGTTGCTGGTTTCTCCATAGACAGATCTTGGTGACACGTAGGAAAATTTTGAATTTCTGCTACGTTCCCCAACAGTGGCATCATGAGCTAGGTCTATTGCGTAGATTCTTTGCACGAGTAGAACACAAAGTAGTTGTGGGCGTTGATTTTGTTCAATATGCTTACCGTTACTAGTCCAATCTTGTTTCGACGGAATTGTGGGATGAAGCGGCCCGGACCGACCTTACACGTACACTTACGTGAGACAGGTTCCACCGACTGACATGCACTTGGTGCATAAGGTGGCTAGCGGGTGCCAGTCTCTCCCACTTTAGTCGGATCGGATGCGATGAAAAGGGTCCTTATGAAGGGTAAATAGCAATTGACATATCACGTTGTGGTTTTGCGTAGGTAAGAAACGTTCTTGCTAGGAACCCATAGCAGCCACGTAAAACATGCAAACAACAATTAGAGGACGTCTAACTTGTTTTTGCAGGGTATGCCATGTGATGTGATATGGCCAAGAAGAATGTGATGAATGATATGTGATGTATGAGATTGATCGTATTCTTGTAATAGGAATCACGACTTGCATGTCGATGAGTATGACAACCGGCAGGAGCCATAGGAGTTGTCTTTATTTATTGTATGACCTGCGTGTCATTATACAACGCCATGTAATTACTTTACTTTATTGCTAACCGGTAGCCATAGTAGTAGAAGTAATAGTTGGCGAGACAACTTCATGAAGACACGATGATGGAGTTCATGATGATGGAGATCATGGTGTCATGCCGGTGACGATGATGATCATGGAGCCCTGAAGATGGAGATCAAAAGGAGCAAAATGATATTGGCCATATCATGTTACTATTTGATTGCATGTGATGTTTATCATGTTTATGCATCTTATTTGCTTAGAACGACGGTAGTAAATAAGATAATCCCTCATTAAAATTTCAAGAAAGTGTTTCCCCTAACTGTGCACCGCTATGTAAAGTTCGTCGTTTCAAGCACCACGTGATGATCGGCTGTGATAGATTCTTACGCTCACATACAACGGTGTAAGCCAGATTTACACACGAAACACTTAGGTTAACTTGACGAGCCTAGCATGTACAGACATGGCCTCGGAACACAAGAGACCGAAAGGTCGAGCATGAGTCGTATAGTAGATACGATCAACATGAAGATGTTCACCGATGATGACTAGTCCGTCTCACGTGATGATCGGACATGGCCTAGTTGACTCAGATCATGTAATCACTTAGACGACTAGAGGGATGTCTATCTGAGTGGGAATTCATGAGATGAACTTAATTATCCTGAACATAGTCAAAAGATCTTTGCAAATTATGTCGTAAGCTCGCGCTTTAGTTCCACTGTTTAGATATGTTTCTAGAGAAAATATAGTTGAAAGTTGACAAGAGCGATTATGCGGACAGAAGAAAGCTTATGTCCTTAATGCACCGCTCGGTGTGCTCAACCCCAAACGCCGCCTGTGGATGTTGCGAACATCGGACATACACGCTTTTGATAACTACGTGATAGTTCAGTTAAACGGTTTAGAGTTGAGGCACCAAAGACGTTTTTGAAACGTCATGAACATATGAGATATTTCGAGGGCTGAAATTGGGATTTCAGGCTCGTGCCCACGCCAAGAGGTATAAGACCTCCGACGATTTTCTTAGACTGCAAACTAAGGGAGAAAAGCTCAATCGTTGAGCTTGTGCTCAGATTGTCTGAGTGCAACAATCACTTGAATCGAGTGGGAGTTGATCTTCCAGAGATAGTGATGTTTCTCCAAAGTCATTGCCAGCAAGCTGCTAGAGCTTCGTGATGAACTATAACAAATCAGGGATAAATATGATGATCCTTGAGATATTCGCGATGTTTGACACCGCGAAAGTAGGAATCTAGAAGGAGTATCAATTGTTGATGGTTGGTGAAACCACTAGTTTCAAGAAGGGCAAGGGCAACAAGGGATACTTCATGAAACGACAAAACAATTGCTGCTCTAGTGAAGAAACCCAAGGTTGAACCCAAACCCGAGACTAAGTGCTTCTGTAATGAGAGGAACGGACATTGAAGCGGAACCACCCTAGATACTTGGTAGATGAGAAGGCTGGCAAGGTCGATAGAAGTATATTGGATATACATTATGTTAATGTGTACTTTATTAGTACTCCTAGTAGCACCAGGGTATTAGATACCGATTCGGTTGCTAAGTGTTAGTAACTCGAAATAAAAGCTACGGAATAAACGGAGACTAGCTAAAGGTGAGCCGACGATATGTGTTGGAAGTGTTTCCAAGGTTGATGTGATCAAGCATCGCACACTCCCTCTACCATCGAGATTGGAGTTAAACCTAAAATTGTTATTTGGTGTTTATGTTGAGCATAGACATGATTGGATTATGTCTATCATAATACGGTTATTCATTTAAGGAGAATAATGGTTACTCTATTTATTTGAATAAATACCTTCAATGGTCTTGCACCTAAAAGAATGGTTTATTGAATCTCGATTGTAGTGATACACATTTTCATGCCAAAAGATATAAGATAGTAATGATAGTACCACTTACTTGTGGCACTGCCATGTAAGTCATATTGGTGTAAAACGCATGAAGAAGCTCCATGTTGATGGATCTTTGGACTCACTCGTTTTTGAAAAGTTTGAGACATGCGAACCACGTCTATTGGTGTATACGCATGAAGAAACTCCATGGGGATGGATCGTTTGGACTCACTTGATTTTGAATCACTTGAGATATGCAAATCATACCACATGGGCAAGATGACTGAAAAGCCTCGGTTTCAGTAAGATGGAACAAGATAGCAACTTGTTGGAAGTAACACATTTTGATGTGTGCAGTCCAATGAGTGCTGAGGCATGCAATGAATATCGTTATGTTCTTACTTCACGGATGATTTAAGTAGATATTGAGTGTATTTACTTGATGAAACACAAGTCTAAATTATTGAATGGTTCAAGTAATTTCAGAGTGAAGTTAAAGATCATCGTGACAAGAGGATAAAATTTCTATGATATGATCATAGAGATGAGTATCTGAGTTACGAGCTTTGGCATGCAATTAAGACATTGTGGAAATTGTTTCACAATTAATACCGCCTGGAACACCATAGTGTGATGGTATGTACGAACATCATAGTTGCGCCCTATCAGATATGGTGCGTACCATGATGTCTCTTATCGAATTACCACTATCGTTCATGGGTTAGGCATTAGAGACAACCGCACTCACTTTAATAGGGCACCACGTAATTCCGTTGAGACGGCACTGTTTGAACTATGGTTTGGAGAAACCTAAGTTGTCGTTTCTTAAAAGTTTGGGGCTGCGACGCTTATGTGAAAAAGTTTCATCGTGATAAGCTCGAACCCAAAACGGATAAATACATCTTCATAGGACACCCAAAACAGTTGGATATACCTCCTATCTCAAGATCCGGAAGCAAAAGTAATTGTTTCTAGAAACGGGTCCTTTCTCGAGGAAAAGTTTCTCTCGAAAGAATTGAGTGGGAGGATGGTGGAGACTTGATGAGGTTATTGAACCATCACTTCAACTAGTGTGCAGCAGGGCACAGGAAGTTGTTCCTATGGCGCATACACCAATTGAAGTAGAAGCTTATGATAGTGATCATGAAGTTTCGGATCAAGTCACTACCGTACCTCGTAGGGTGACAAGGATGCGTACTACTTCAGAGTGGTACAGTAATCATGTCTTGAAGGTCATGTTGCTAGACAACAATGAACCTACGAGCTATGGAGAAGCGATGGTGGGCCTAGATTCCGACAAATGGTGAGAAGCCATGAAATCCGAGATAGGATCCATGTATCAGAACAAAGCATGGACTTTGGTGGACTTTCCCGATGATAGGCAAGCCATTGAGATAAATGGATCTTTAAGAAAAAGACGGACGTGGACGGTAATGTTACCGTCTATGAAGCTCGACTTGTGGCGAAGAGTTTTTCACAAGTTCAAGGAGTTGACTACGGTGAGATTTTCTCACCCGTAGCAACGCTTAAGTCCGTCGGAATCATGCTAGCATTAGCTGCATTTATGAAATCTTGCAGATAGGATGTCAAAACATTGTTTCCTCGACGATATCCTTGAGGAAAGGTTGTATGTGATACAACTAGAAGGTTTTGTCAATCCTGAAAGACGCTAACAAGTATGCAAAGCTCCAGCAACCCTTCTAAGGACTGGAGTAAGCATCTCGGAGATGGAATATACGCTTTGATGAGATGATCAAAGATTTTGGGTTTATACAAAGTTTATGAGAAACTTGTATTTCCGAAGAAGTGAGTGGGAGCACTATAGAATTTCTGATGAGTATATGTTGTTGACATATTGTTGATCAGAAATGATGTAGGATTTCTGGAAAGCATATAGGGTTATTTGAAAAGTGTTTTTCAATAGAAAACCTGGAATAAGCTGCTTAAACATTGAGCATCAAGATCTATGAGGATAGATCGAAAACGCTAAATGATACTTTCAAATGAGCACATACCTTGACATGATCTTGAAGGTGTTCAAGATGGATCAGTCAAAGAAGGAGTTCTTGCCTGAGTTGTAAGGTATGAAGTTAAGAGTTAAATCTCGACCACGGCAGAAGAGAGAGAAAGGACGAAGGTCGCCCCTATGCCTTAGACATAGGCTCTACAAGATGCTATGCTGTGTACCGCTTTTGATGTGTGCCTTGCTACATATCCGCAAGAGGGTACAAAGGTGATCAAGGAGTGGATCACCGGATAGCGGTCAAAATTATCCTTAGAGGAATAAGGATATGTTTTCTGTTATGGAGGTGATAAAGAGTTCGACGTAAAGAGTTGCGTCGATGCAAGCTTAACACCTATCCGGATAGCTCTGAGTAGAGATACCAGATACGTATAATGGAGCAACAATTTGGAATAGCTCCAAGTGGAACGTGGTAGCAGCATCTATGATATGACATAAAGTTTTGCGAAATACATAGGGATCTGAATATTGCAGACCCGTTGACTACAACCTCTCTCACAAGCATAAACATGATCAAACCCAGAACTCATTGAGTGTTAATCACATAGTGATGTGAACTAGATTATTGGTTCTAGTAACTCTTTGGATGTTGGTCACATGGCGATGTGACTTGTGAGTGTTAATCACATGGCGATGTGAACTAGATTATTAACTCTAGTGCAAGTGGGAGACTGTTGGAAATATGCACTAGAGGCAATAATAAATTAGTTATTATTATATTTCCTTGTTCATGATAATCATTTATTATCCATGCTATAATTGTATTGATAGGCAACTAAGATACATGTGTGGGTACATAGACAACACCATGTCCCAAGTAAGCCTCTAGTTGACTAGCTCGTTAATCAACAGATGGTTACGGTTTCCTGACCATGGACATTGGATGTCGTTGATAACGGGATCACATCATTTGGAGAATGATGTGATGGACAAGACCCAATCCTAAGCCTAGCACAAAGATCGTAGTTCGTATGCTAAAGCTTTTCTAATGTCAAGTATCATTTCCTTAGACCATGAGATTGTGCAACTCCCGGATACCGTAGGAATGCTTTGGGTGTACCAAACGTCACAACGTAACTGGGTAGCTATAAAGGTGCACTACAGGTATCTCCGAAAGTGTCTGTTGGGTTGGCACGAATCGAGACTGGGATTTGTCACTCCGTGTAAATGGAGAGGTATCTCTGGGCCCACTCGGTAGGACATCATCATAATGTGCACAATGTGACCAAGGGGTTGATCACGGGATGATGTGTTATGGAACGAGTAAAGAGACTTGCCGGTAACGAGATTGAACAAGGTATCGGGATACCGACGATCGAATCTCGGGCAAGTACAATACCGCTAGACAAAGGGAATTGAATACGGGATTGATTGAATCCTCGACATCGTGGTTCATCCGATGAGATCATCGTGGAACATGTGGGAGCCAACATGGGTATCCAGATCCCGCTGTTGGTTATTGACCGGAGAACGTCTCGGTCATGTCTGCATGGTTCCCGAACCCGTAGGGTCTACACACTTAAGGTTCGGTGACGCTAGAGTTGTTATGGGAAATAGTATGTGGTTATCGAAGGTTGTTCGGAGTCCCGGATGTGATCCCGGACGTCACGAGGAGTTCCGGAATGGTCCGGCGGTGAAGATCGATATATTGGACGAAGGGTATTGGAGTCCGGAAGTGTTCCGGGGTACTGTGCTATGGCAGCATGACCGAAAGGTGTTTCGGAGCCCGGCAAGTGTTGGAGGGCCTCATGGGCCAAAGGGAAGGGGCAAACCAGCCCACTAAGAGGTGGTGCGCCTCCCAGCCCCTCTCATGTAACCAGAGAGGTGGGGCGCCCCCTAGGGCAGCCCCTTCCCGGCTTGGGGCAAGTTTCCTAGGGGGGGGCGCCCAAACCCATCTAGGGTTTCCCCAGTGGCGCCGCCTCCCCTAGGGAACCCTAGGCGCCTCCTCCACCCCCTTACCCCTATATATAGTGAGGGAGAGAGGGCAGCCGCACCTTCCTGGCGCAGCCCTCCCTCCTCCAACACTTCCTCCTCCTCCGTAGTGCTTAGCGAAGCTCTCTACAGAGAACCACGAGCTCCATCACCACCACGCCGTCGTGTTGTCGGAGTTTTCCCTCAACTTCTCCTCTCCCCTTGCTGGATCAAGAAGGAGGAGACGTCCCCGGGCTGTACGTGTGTTGAACGCGGAGGTGCCGTCCGTTCGGCGCTAGGATCATCGGTGATTTGGATCACGACGAGTACGACTCCATCAACCCCGTTCTCTTGAACGCTTCCGCTTAGCGATCTACAAGGGTATGTAGATGCACTCTCCTTCCCCTCGCTGCTGGTTTCTCCATAGATAGATCTTGGTGACACGTAGGAAAATTTTGAATTTCTGCTACGTTCCCCATCAGATACATGCGTGTGGGTCCCACATGTCAGTGGTAAAGAATGAAATAGAAACATAATCCAGCCGGACATGCTTGATACCCGCGCGTGGGTCCCACCTGTAAGTGGAAAATAATGAAATAGAAACATAGGCCAGCCGGACATGCTCGGATCTCATCGTTGTTCGTCTACGTTCGTGTGTCTACGATTTGGATCTTTCTGATCTACGTTATTTTTCATCGGCGGCAATTGTTATTCTGGGGTGCTGGTCCTATGGGGCCTTAGCACGATGACTTTTCGACTGTCTACTACAACAAGTTGTGCCCGACTCCGGCGATGACGGCGGCACGCCTTCGGCTCGCTTCAGTGCTTGTAGCCGTTGCTAGGTGGTCTATGGATCTGGATGTAATTTTTATTTCTGGTTTTCGTTGTACTGCCATGATTGAAGATGAATAGATCGGAAGTTTTTTCGGAAAAAAACATAAGTCAGCTGGCCATGGGATATGCCCGATGAGCGGCGCAACCGGACATAGGAAGATACGGGGAAGAATATACCTCCGGGGCTCATGGCAGTTCAACGAGCAGGCTGCCGGACATGTGAAGACAATGGGAGCCGCGACGGCGGGCCATAGGCTAGTATAGTGTATCCATGTCGTGGTAGCGAAGCTCCGCGCGGCCGGACATGCACATAATTTTAGTTTTTTTTTGTTAAAATATGTCCAAAAATGTAATGAATTTCCTTTGGTTTATAAGAAGGACGCGTCTAGCGAGCGGCAGGGCGCTCGCTAGCGCTCCGCAGCGGATGTCACTTTTCACTTTTAGCAAGTTTATGTCCCATCAAACAAAAAAGGAAATATTCTTTCTCATCGTAAAAAAGATAGAAAAAGCATGCAACGTGTTTTTAATTACGGATTATAAAGCACACAGGTGTGAACACATTAATGTAGAGTTCCTTTTCATTTTAAAAGCTATAACTTTTGAACCAAACATCGAAATTAAGATCCGCTTTCACTGTTGGAACCCTTACGACGTGCTCTTCGAAACTAGAGCCTGCATAGGTATGTTTCGATGAATTTTTTTGTGCAATTTAGTACCTTATTTTGTGCAACTGCCTAGTAGTCGATGTGCAACTAGCTGACCGTGGATGTGCAACTTTTCGCCTACCCCGTGGACGTGCAGTTTTCACTAATGTCACCTCCACCCTCTCAAACTACCCCTTCCAGTGAGATGAGCAATTTCGTACGTTGCTCAGGCCAACTGCCTAGTAATTGACGTGCAACTTTACACTTGCCCGTGTATGTGCTTTCACTATTTATTGCATCCGCCAACTTTCTAGTAGTGGTTGTGCAACTTCGGATACTGCCACGGCCAACCTGTCTAACAGTGATTTGCAACTTTCTCCTATACCCCCATGGATGTGTAGTTTCCCTGCTAGACACGGTCCAAACCACCCCTGCTAGTGAGATGAGCAATTTCGTCCGTTGCCCAGGCCAACTGCCTAGTAATTGACGTGCAACTTTTCGCTTGCCCGTGGATGTGCTTTCACTATTTACTGCATCTGCCAACTTTCTAGTAGTGGTTGTGCAACTTCAGATACTGCCACGGCCAACTGTCTAACAGTGATTTGCAACTTCCTATACCCCCATGGATGTGTAGTTTCCCTGCTAGACACGGTCCAAACCACCCCTGCTAGTGAGATGAGCAATTTCGTCGTTGCCGTGCTAAGCGCCTAGTAATTGACGTGCAACTTTTCGCTTGCCCGTGGATGTGCTTTCACTATTTACTGCATCTGCCAACTTTCTAGTAGTGGTTGTGCAACTTCAGATACTGCCACGGCCAACTGTCTAACAGAGATTTGCAACTTTCTCCTATACCCCCATGGATGTGTAGCTTCCCTGCTAGCAAACGGTCCAAACCACCCCTGCTAGTGAGATTCGTAGCTTTCGCACTCTGTCTATATGTAACTTTTCACAACCCTCATGAATGTCAATTTTTTACCATTCAACTGTCCTTGCTTGTGAGATGTGCAACTTCGTATGTTGACCTGCCAACTACCTATCAGAGTATGTGCAACTCTGTTTGTTACCCCCGCCAATTAAAAATACATGTCCACAAATAGGAAGGGAAAGGAGTTGCACATTGACTAATAGGCAGTTGGCTTGAACAATAGACTAAATTCACAAATCGCTTGCAGGGGAGGTGGGAGTAGGGTGTGCCGACAGTGAAAAACTACGCATCCACGAGTAGGGAGAAGGGTTGTACAACGACTACTTGGTAGTTGGTCAGGATAGTAGACTAGTTGCATATCAAAATTGTCATGGTTGCTACATTGCAACCTCATGAAAGTTGAATCATGCAGATCCAAAAATTGGTTTTGGAAAAAGTTGCACGTTGCAGTACTAAAGTTGCACAATACAGTACTAAAGTTGTATAATATAGCACGAAAGTTGGCATCGAAAAAAAATCATCAAAATATGCTCATGCGGGATCTAGTTTCAAAGATCTCGTCACGAGGAATGCAGCGGTGAAGACGAATCTGAATTTCGACGTGTGGTTTGAAGGATATGACTTTTTTTAAAATAAAAAACCCAAAATAAATACACGTGGATCTGTTTTTTCTATTCAAATGTGATAAGTCTGATCGCATTTAATGCCACCAATCACATGCACTAAGAGACAAGAGATGTCCATGGATGCATTCGATAATTGACGGAGCCAGCGTGATGTGCGGACAAGAGCCGGCCGCTCGATTCGTCTAAATAGTATGTAAGCACTTTTTAGATTTCAGATTATAAGAATTCCGATGTATTTTCATGAGTTCCATCCGATTTGTTGAGAAAGTGTTTTTTTTAGCATCAGTACAGACACAAGCGCTCATATACACGCGCATACACTCATCCTTATGAACGCACACACGCACACCCTATCCCTATGAGCACCTCCGAGGGACTGAGCCGGTCGACGGAAATCCTGAAATAAATCCAGGAATAATGCGAGCACCAGGATTTGAACCCTGGTGGGTTGAGGATACCACTGTCCACTTAACCATCTCAACCACAGGTTGGTTCGCTGTTGAGAAAGTGTTTGAAATGTATGCGGGCATCGTTGGATGTCGGCGTTCCACGTCATGTCCGCAGACAGATGCGGGAGGAAACTTGCGGGCTTTTGCCCTATGCTAGATGGGTCCCACAACAAATGACCCCGGCCACCAGATTGACCAAGGCGGGAGAGGAGCATCTCCTCCTCTCGCACGCAGCAACGCCAGGAGACGGCGACGGCGGCAACTCCCGCGCCTTCTCAAATTTCCCCTCCCAACGTGTTCTTCCCCGCGCCTTCCCCCTCCCCCTTCCAACCCAACAAAAACTTCCACAAATCACCGCGAGCGATTCCCATCCCCAAATCCTTCCCACCAAAACTCGCAAGCAAGGAAGGGAAGCGAACCCACCCCAAAATCCACGCACAATCAAGCTCACACGAGTCGTCGCCTCCACGCGCTTGCTTACCCAACCCAACCCAACCGAACCGCGTCTCCAATCCCCTCCTGCTACTTATATCCCATACACCCGCCTCGCCGCAAACCATCAATCAATCCAACTAATAACCAATCTAATCTACTCCTCGCCGTCGCCGCCGGAATCCCCTCCCTCCCGTCCGACCACCGCCACCACCAGCAAAAGCAACCAGCTCGACTCGCCAGGATGGGTTCGGGGAGCCGCGCGGCGTCGTGCCTGTGCTGCCCGTTCAAGTGCCTGGCGTGCGGGCTCTTCAGCTGCCTCTGCAGCATCCTCGTCTCGCTCCTCGTCACCGCCGGGGTCCTCGCCCTCATCCTCTACTTCATCTTCCGCCCGCAGATGATCGCCGCCACCGTCGACTCCGCCTCCCTCGCCCAGTTCCAGCTCTCCCCGGCCAACCCCGCACTGCTCCAGTACAACCTCACCTTGGCCATGACCGTGCGCAACCCTAACAAGCGGGTGGGGCTCTACTACGACGGCGTCGAGGCCCTCGCGTTGTACGACGGCCAGCGCTTCGGGTTCGCGCCCCTCGACCCCTTCTTCCAGGGCCACCAGGCGTCCACGGAGGTGAAGCCGGCGTTCGGCGGCCAGCAGGTGCTGGAGGGGGACGTCACCCAGAGCAACCTCAGGTCGCAGCTGGCGGGCGGCGCGGTGGAGGTGGAGGTGAAGCTCAACGCCAAGCTCCGCGTCAAGGTGTGGGCGTTCAAGGTGCCCGGGCCCAGGGCCAAGATCAGCTGCCCGCTCTCCCTCCCCGCCCCAGGCGCCGCCGCCGGCGCCTCCGCCTTCAAGCCCACGGACTGCAAAGTCTGGTTCTGATTCGATTCTCCACCATTGGGGAATCTGATCTTGGATTCGATTCGATTCGATCGGTTGGTTGCGGGATGCTCTTGCTCTGCATCGCCCGCCGTGGTCCGAACATTAGTATGTACATCTTGCTAGTAGAGATTTTCGCATCTACTACTGTCTAGGAGTACCAGTCGCATTGTTAGGTATATGCACATACTACGTATTATGGATCGGCGGTAGAGATTACTCGTTCTTTGGTTCTTTGTTAGTACCTGTTGTTGGCTATTATGGATCGAGCCGTGCTGATGTATTTATTTATATTCATCGATATTCAGATTTCTACTATCATTCAGACTCTGCTGTTGCACTCATCGTTATCTCTGCTGATGTATTCATTCATTCATACTTCCTCCGTTCCTAAATATTTGTCTTCCTAGAGATTTCAACAAGTGACTACATACGAAGCAAAGTGAGTGAATCTACATTCTAAAATATGTCTACATACATCCGTATGTTGTAACCATTTCAAATGTCTAGAAAGACAAATATTTGGGAACGGAGGGAGTACATACTACTACTTGTTGGTTCATGGCGACTCTGTTGCACTCATCGTGGTCAGTGAGCCGTGAATCTATCTAGCTGAATACTCGTGCTAAATTATTAGCGCGCTTGCTCTGAATGAAATGATGTTGGTGGCCTGAAACTGAAGCTGAAGGCCAGTTTGGCTAGTAGTAGTAGTGTATCCACATGCCGTAGCGGATGCTTGCTGACAAAAGGAAGGACCGTGCCGGCTGGCAATGGCATGGCCGTTCATTCAGAGTTGACTACTGTGCACATGCTTCGTTCAATCTCGGGGCAGGAAACTACTACAGCCGTCGGCTTAGGAATAGGCCCGTGCCCATCTAGTTTTTTTTTTCTTTTTTGCAACTAATAATAATACACGAGTGTTTATCTGCCATCAGAACTCACTTGCTCCGCTCTGACTAGCCGAGATCGTATCGCGCCGCTCTGAGGCTGTGTTCAGCCGCGCGTCATCACTGTCGTCGGAAAAACGCCGGCGAGAGTGAAACGCTTCAAGGATAAGAGCATCTAGAGCTGCGGCCCCCAACAAGCCCCCCGGGCGATTTTTCGGCCGCCAGTGCCAGAAAATCGGCCCAGTCGCGCCTTCAAGGGCCTAGTTTTCGCCGGCTCGAGTCGAAATTGACGTCGATGGACCCAACCCGAACCCGGCACGCTTGAGGGTGCTCGGGGGCGCCGGGAGAATCGTTTTTGGAACGAAGAACCGCGGGCCCCCTTGCCAGCGACTCAACTCTCTTCTCACCGCTTCGTCGTCCTCATCGCCTCGTTTCCCGCGGCGAATCAATGCCAAAATTGCGCGCGCTGCCGCGCCGGTCAGCCTCCATTGATGCCTCACGGGCGGCGCAGTGAAGGCCGGGCGACGCGCGCCGCCACGCGTACTACGCGTCGCCTCCGCCTATATAAGCCGACCACCAGCACGCCGGAGACACGCACAGATCCTCCACCGCCGACGCGCCCATTTCTCCCCTTCCAGTTCCTCTCGCCGTCTCCAGTTCAGAAGAATGGCCGAGCGCTTCCTAGGCGACGGCGCGGCGGCGAATGGCTTCAGGCGCCGCCATCTTCACGAGGACGAGGCTCGCCTCTTTTTCGAGGCCGAGTACCCGGCCCCGCCGGACATGCGGGTGCCGGGGGCGTGGAGGATCAGCGCCGGCGGCGTGCAAGCCGCACATTGGAGGCCGTCCTCGAGTACATCAAGGGCGGCAACACGCCGCGCCTCGAGTACCCCGCTCCCCCGTCCTTCTCATGCCGCCGTGGGAGCTCCTGGACGCCGAGGCGCATGGAGCGGCCCGGGGCGTCCTCCTCCTCGTCCGGCTCTCCCTGCCTCCGCACCGTCAAGCCGGAGCCCGAGGACACGCTTGTCAGCGCGCGCACCCGCAGCTCCGGCGTCCGCATCGGCGAATCCACCCCCCTCCGACCGCTTCGTCCTCGTCGAGCCCAAGCCGGAGCCCGGCCTCCCCGCGGAGTACGAGGAGATAGCCCGGCGCGGCTTCTCCGACGAGGACGCCCTCCAGTGGGTGCGGGACGACTATCTCCGCGACGAGATGGTCCGGTAGCGCCGGGCCCTGGAGGAGATAGAAGCCCGCAAGAGGATGAGCACGGCGTCGTGATAGTCGACAGCGACGACGACGAGGACGCCCCCGGACCGTCCAACCCGCCGCGCCAACCGGGGGAGGGATGCAGCAAGAACGGCGGCGGCGGAGGCGACGACGACGACGACGAGGCGGTGACTACACGCGGTTCTGCAGCATCCTCGGCATGTAGAACTGCAAGGGCGGGCGGCGGGCGGCGGGGAGCTGCGAGGTAGACAGCGAGGAGCGGCGGTGGGGACGGCGAGGAGCGGCGATGGGGACGGCGAGGAGCAGCCCCTAGTAGTTTTTTTCCTTTTTTGTAAAATATGTTTAAATTTGAACGAACTCGCCAATGTTTACGTTAAATTTGAGCCATGTTTGCGCCGTGTTTAAGTTTTTCAAAAAAACATGGGCGCCATGTTGGGGCATCACGCCCCGGCAGTGATTTAGCGCTGCGCGCCCTGGGCGATTTTAGCCCCTCCTGGGGGGTCAAAGAGCATCTCCAGCCGTTCGTCCTCCCAGGGTGCCGAAAAAGAGTCGCATGGGGGCGAGCTGGTGCTAGATTGGCGCGTGGGGGCGACCTAGGACCCAGTCGCCGGCCCACAGGTCGTCCCGGGTTCGGCGACGTTCCATAGAAAAAATATGCAAACTCGGCGATTTTTGCACGAACTCGGCGAAACTTCATTGAAATTTGTACAAAAAACACGAACACATGCAAAACTACGCCTGAACTACGCCTAGCCGCCACCGTCGTCGTCGTCGCCTACATGCCGAGAAGCCTGTAGAAGCGGGTGTAGTCGCCGCCGTCGCCATCATCGTCGTCATCACGCGGCTGGCTTGGGCTGGCGCCGTCCCTGCTGCAGCCCTGGACCGGGTCGCCGAGGCGCGGTGGCGCACTGGACGGCCCGGCCTCGTCCTCCTCGTCGCTGTCGAGGATGATGACGCCGCCCTCCTCGCGACTGCGGCGCCGAGCCTGGTGCTCCGCGTACGCCCGACGTTGGCGGCGTACCTGCTCCCGGACATAGTCCTCCTTCGCCCACTTAAGGGCGGACTCGTCATCGGGGGCCGGCTCCGGCTTCGGCCGAACCAGGCGGAAGGAACCGCGCGGGGAGGGCCGGGCACCCTTGTTGATGACGAGGGCACCGCTGCGGGTGCGGGTGCGGCGCCCGAGCGGCGTCTCCTCCGGCTCGGGTTTGACGGGGCGGAGCGCGGCGGGCGAGCCGGAGCCCGACGACGAGGACGACCTCAGCTCCATCCGCCGCGGCGTCCAAGAGCTACCACGGCGGCGAGAGAAGGACGGCCGCGGCGGGTACTCGAGGCGCGGCACGTTGCTGGTCTCGATGTGGTCGAGAACGGCCTCGAGGGTGCGGCCTGGCACGCCCCACCACTCGCGCCGCCCGTCGGCGTTGAGGCGGCCCCGCGGGATGACACCGTTGGTGGAGGCGATCTGCTCCTCGCGGCAGCGCTGGAAGTACATGGTCCAGAGGCCGTGGCTGTCGGCGGCGTAGCGCGGCTTGTTCCGCTGTTCCTCCGTCAGGGACGAGCGGATGCGGGCGATCTCGGCCCGCCGCCCCGCCCCTTCAGGCACCGGTGGCACCGGGAAGCCGCCGGCGCTCAGCCTCCACGTCCCTGGCACCTGCATGTCCGGGGCGCCGGGTACTCCGCCTCGTACCGCAGCCGTGCCTCTGGCTCTTGGAGGTAGCGGCGGCCGAAGCCGTTCGCCCGGCTTTTGTCGCTGGGTACCTCTCGCCATCTTTCGTCGGCGGGAAGAGGAGAGTCTTGCTTATCGCCGGGAGGAGGAAATGAGAGCTGTGGCGCCCACCGTGAGAGGTTGCCTTTATAGTCAGAGTTGGCGGCGACGGGCTGCACGTCGGGCGACGCGCGTGGCGGCGCGTTCACTGCGGCGCCCGTGAGGTATCAGTGGAGGCAGCCTTCGCAGTGATTCCTGCGGGAACCGAGGCGATGAGGGCGCGTATCGCTGACTTGGCGGGCCCATCCGCTTTCACGCCAAAACGGCTCGCCCCGGCGCCTCCGGGCGCCCTCCAGCGCGCCGGGTTCGGCTTGGGTCCACCGGCATTAGTTTCGGTCCAAACCGGCGAAAAATGGATTCCTGAAGACGCGAATGGGCCGATTTTTAGGCACCGACGCGGAAAAAACGTCTGGGAAGGATCTGTTGGGGACGCGGCTGCAGATGCGCTAAACTCCGGGCTGTTAAGTCCTGAAAGTGGCGGTTGGGTGCGAGCTGCAGTCGACCTGGATGCCGCATTGGCAGGCGAACGAACCCAGCCAGCCGTGGCCCGTGGGAGTGGGAGCTCCACATGCCGGCTGGATGCAGCCACAAGGAACAAGGGGCGTTAGCCGGTAGGAGCAGAGCAGGCAGCGCAGTCAGTGCACTGCGCACCTGACCTCTTTCTTTTCGCTAGTGTGTTTAGTTGTCACGCCGTCACGTCTATAGCTTGTGCTCGCTTCGCACCTTTCAACGGAAACCTTCTTGCGGCGAATGGAATGGATCAATCCTTCACAGGCGAGGCGATCAAGTTCTTGGCACCGACCCGTCGCCGTGGCGTGATGAAATGAGCAATGCTACACCTATGTACAATCAGCTACTCCCTCCGTCCTTTGAAGAGTGTACTTCCAACTTTGTTGGAAAGTCGAACATTTTTATGTTTGACCGTATTTATATAATAATACACCAACATTTATGCCATCAAATTAGTAGCATTAGATTCATGATAAAAAATATTTTCATCATATACCTATTTGGTTTCACAAACGTTGATATATTTTGGTATAAACTCGGTTAAATATTGAGATAGTTTGACTCTCCAACAAAGTTGGAAGTACACTCTTTAAAGGACAGAGGGAGTACGTGTTTTACGTTTTCCTGCAAAAAGAAAACGCTATGTGTTTTACGTAATTAGCAACATGGACAATTTTGATTGGAGATAGAGAAAGGAGGGGGCCCACCAGCGTGGAAAGTTGGTTAGGAAGGTTACGTAAAACTTTAAGTAGGTGTTCATAGATGTAGGATTATTGCGATGAAATTCACACGCCGCCCGGCTGAGGGTTATACATGAGAAGCACGGTGGTGATGTTGCGTGCCGGCCGACACAAGCGTTTGCTTTGGGTTTGGTTCTTTTTTTCTAACACGGGTTTGGTTCAGGCGGTTGTGGGAAGCAGGCGTGTCAAAAAAAGGAATTACTATCAAATCAATAGAAGAAAGGTACGTGTGCAGGTTATGAATACGGAACGTTTCAAGGAGAAGCTCTCATTTTTCTTAGGTATAAAGCATAGCCACCCCCACCCCAGAAAAAACTTAAACGGTGTTTAGAAAAATCACCCAAGGCACAAGCAGCCACTTGGGCGTACATCAGACCCCCACTCCACATGGTGGTTTGCATGATACAAACATCCAATAGTGGCTAACTCATGTGCAATCGTGTTCACACTGCATCGACACACATTTATTACTCCCTCCGTCCCAAAATACTTGTCGGAGAAATGAATAAAAATGAGTGTATCTAAAACTAAGATATGTCTAGATACATTCATTCCTTCGACAAGTATTTCCGGACGGAGGGAGTATATGTTTAGAGAAGCACATTTTCAGTTCAAACTTAGTGTCCTTGGTGACGACTGCAAACGGTGAAGAATAGACCCTTCGGAGATCCAGTGGCTCCACCAAGTGCCGTGGCAGTCTCAAACTTCACCCGAAGTATGCCCAAGTCAGAGGCGAGTGACAATGCGGGTGACATAGAAAATGCTTCAGCGACAAAGGCATCCTTCAGATGATCATATCTGTCAGCCACTAACGACGGTGCCATCAGAGGTATGTGCAACAATACCCTACCCAACACGATCTTCTCCTGGAACGAAAGAGCGGTCCAAGTTAATCTTAATCATCTCCTCACTTGGCGGTCTCCTCTTGTCCATACTTGGTTTCTTGGGCGCGGGAGAAAGTCTCAAAACGTCGGCATGATTTGTTGGCTTTTGTATAGGTATCACTCTTCAAAATCCTATTGTTTTAGAGTCTACTGCACGCTTATGGCTGCTGTCCTTACAAAAGATAACTCTGCCATGCCCCCTTTGATTGATTTGAAGAAGGAAGCAATGAGCATCACAAAGCTTATCAATAATTTTAAGGTCTCTAAGATTAATTACGGTTGTCTAGTTTGATAAGATATCGGATGGTGTCCCTGTTAATAATGTCCTGCTATACGTGGTGAATATTGTAATGAACGAGTGTAAACATTTTATTTAATTAATATATGACGAGGTGTTTTTCAAACAAATATCATAACGCCGAAGAGAAGACCTGGAAATTATCACCACCCAGACCAAGTTGAGGGGACGCACAAGTCCAACCGTTTCCACATTCCGGCTGATTTCCGTGATGGACGAGCCCCCCCCAAATGTTTGGTACCATTAAAAAATGTATGTGCTATTTAAAATAAGGTTGTACATTTCAAAAATATATCAGCGATATTTTAAAAAAATTATGCAATGAAAAAACATGTGTCATACCATTAAAGAAATATTCGATGCGTGTTAATTTTGTTAATATTTATTCAAAAAATATTTTAAAATATTTATCATATATTTGAAATAGGTTTGAGGTGCATAAAATGTTCCACATTTATACAATAAAACTAAAATAAACATTTTTTAAAGTAGGTATATATTTTAAAAATTAAATGATAAAGAAAAAAAGACTATAGTAAAATTAAACAGAAAAGTTCTGATGAAAAAACCCACGAAAACCATAAAGAAATAGAGTAAATACGGAAAAAATAATAAAAAATGAAAATAAAATAAAATATAAACTATTAAATGCTTAAATGAAAAAAATCCAAGAAAAATTGAAAGAAACTGTGTGCTAAATGCATGCCCCGTCAGGAATACCATTACTCGCTGGGCTGGTCCATACATACGGACGCCAATAGCGTGAGGTGCATATATCTCGCATGAAGCTAGTTATAGACCTCTTGGTTTATATCGTTTCAGTCAGCTTTGATTCAAACAAAGCAGATATGAAAGAAAGCTTTACTTAGTGTTAAAATGTTCACCAAGCACTAAAAAATACATGCAAATGTAAATGTTGTTTCACATATTTTTAAAATGTTATGGTAATTCAAAAATTGTGCGGAACTTTCAAAAACCATTGATAAGTTTAAACAAATGTTCATGAAGAGTTTTGTCCCTTAATTTGCAAAATCAGTCGTAACATTGAAAATTGTTTATGAGATATAAAAGATCTTCGCCCATTTAATACTATGTTCATGAGACTTTTTAAAATGTAAAAAATAGTCGTGTTATTTTACACATTTATTTCACTCCATTAAGGAATAGATGTGACATTTTTTTAAAAAGGTCACACGTTTCTAAAATTTCCATGGCGTATGAAAAAAATACACATGGCATTCGAAAACGTGTACGTGGCATTAAAAAAATGTACGTGGCATTTAAAAGAAGTTCAACATCTCAAACAATATATATGCAACATTGAAAGATATTATCCAATGTACAAAACTTCATACCATTTGTAAAATGTTCAATGTGTATTTGAAAAAATTCAAACATATGTTTGAAAAAATATTTCTCATGTATTTGAATTCATGCATAAAAAACATTCCACATGTATATGTGAAATGTAAAAATTGTATTGAAAAGAAAAAGGAAATAAAGGAAGAATAAAATATAATAGAATAGTATCGATTATAGGAAAAGAAGATATAAAAAAGGAACTAATAGCCTATGAAAACCATAAATAAGAAAAAATGAAAAAACAATAGAAAATCATAATATATCGAAACACAAACTGTCCATTGAAGGCATGTCCCGCAAGGGAAACCACAACTCGGTGGGCTGGCCTATCCATACAGACGCCAGAGACGAGTGGTGCTTAGACCATGGGAGGAACTGAACTCACTAACCCGTGATGCTTAGACTGCCTACTCACCACTGAACTAATGGCTCGGGGCAATGATGAGAAGCGCAAATTGTTTAAGAACCCACTACAATGTTTGGGTTTAAGTCCGAACTTCCAAAAAATGCGGCACATCCAGGAATAGAACTCCTGCCACAGGTGTGTTTACAAGTGTTGCTAGCCAGTTGACCTGGACGAGCATAAGTGTCATGTGAACAACGATAAATATTAAAACCTCTTGGCAAATCCGAACACTGTCAAAGTTTTTCATTTCATGTAAAATTGTGAACAATTTATTGTAAAGAAAACAATGTTTGAAAACGCAAACACTTTTTCAACAACGTGATTTTTTGAACATTTATTGTTTTGAATTTCTATTTTTTTAAACAGGAACATTTTTTTGAGAAACATGATAATTTTATTTAAAGTTCCAAACATTGTTTTGAAAATACAAACACTTATTGAATATATTTTTTGGAAAATAGTAACATTTTCTAAAAATCTGAATAATTTCTCATAAAGGCGAGCATTTTCAAGAATGCAAAAAATTATATCTTTGAACAAATATTCCAACTAGGGCATTTTTAAAATTCTGAACAATCTTTGAAAAATAAGAACACTTTTTGAATTTGTTTTTTGGAAAAAGTACTATTTTTTAAAATTCTGAATAATTTCTCAGAAAGGTGAGCATTTTTCCAGAATGAAAAAAAATTTATATCTTTGAACTTTTTTTCAAACAGGAGCATTTTTAAAAATTCTGAACAATCTTTGAAAAATAAGATTTTTTTAAATTTCTGATTTTTAAAAAACTAATACTTTTCAAATTTACTGAACTAGCTTGATAAATGGGAACCTTGTTTTAAATTCCTGAACATTCTTGGATTTGACGATTTTTTTAAAACATGGACTTTTGTTTTGAAAATGTGAATTTTTTATGGAATTTTGAAAATTAATCGAATTCATGATTTTTTTTTGGAAAAATAAACAGGAAATGAAGAAGAAGCGATAGTCAGAATTTTGAAAGCAGGAACATTTTTAATTTAGAAAAACTGAAAACATGATTTTTTTTTGGTAAAATACGAACAAAATTCTAGTGAAGAAAATTTGAAATTTTTGAACGTATTTTGGAAAATGGAAAATATTTTGAAAATCCCAAAAAAATTGGACGTTTATTTTTTCAAAATTTTTAAATAGAAAAGGGGAGAAAGAGAAAATCCAGAAAAATAACAAAAAATAGAAAAAACAAACAAAAAAAGAAAAAGAAACTGAAATAACAGGAAAAAGCTGCTGAGAGAACCTAGAGATTTTCCCAAACCGGTAAACCGGCAGGAACCTGATGGATGCAAATAAATCATGAGAAGACTAGGTTGGCTGAATCACAGCCACCTGCTGAGTTGTCACATGGCACACAGAGCGACAGTGAGGGCACATCTTGTTGTAGCGCTTTCAGCAACGATGAACCGCCATCCTGGTACAGACGGACTCCTGAAGATTCCGCAGGCCGGTATTGTTGGTGCAGTAGTGCATGCTACCCTGAGCGGGCAACACATCATAGTTCTCCATTAAGGCCTTGTTTGGTTTGGCTGTGGATTTATAAAAGCAGCTGTGAAAAATCAGCTGTGAAAAAATAGCTGTGGAAAATCTGATGTAATAAAATGTAGGTCATTTGGCAAACCAGCTGATACAACTTTTTTAGATTTTGGCCCGCAGCAAAATCAGATTTTGTGAAGCATGTCCTGGGCTGCTTCCGCTTTTGGTTCAAATTTTGGCAGCGGATTTCTGAAATCGGATTCTGCTGGGTTCGCCCTTTGGTTCAGATTCTGCTGCCCGGCAGCGGAATCCGTCGATAAAAGCTGAACCAAACATGCTGCCGCATGAGCTGAGCGCCACCTTGAAATGTGAGTGCCAATTCGTGGGGCAGAACGGCAGAGGGTCGCACACTACATCATGGCGTGGTGGCGTTTAAGCGTCGTTATCCTCCTCCCTACTTGCCCTCGCAAAAAAGAGACTCCTGGTCGCACACTACATCCAGGAAGCTTGGCACGGCCTTCTTATTCATGATCAGCCCAGCAAGTGAGCAAGCCCATATACAACATCCCATGGCAGCAATGCCAATACAACAACAAAACCCCCCTAAAAAAAGTACTAATAGCGCTCAGCAGCAGCATCAAGCCCACTTGAGATTCAGAAGCAAGATTTGATGCCCCTGTATTTGAGATAATATTCAGAAGCAATATCAGATTTGATGCTTCTCTCCATTTTCCTCTCTCTCTCTCTCTCTACATATCGTAGTAGCTGTTGTGACAGTGAACAGCAGACAGGGGACAGTAGCACACTGTGGGTGAGGGACATGCTCTACATTATTGCTCATCATCTGGCCTCCCTTTCAAAAAGGTTGTAATCTACTGTATTTAATAATTAGCAAACAACAGGAAGGTTTCATCATTTGATTCAACAGGAAGGTTTCCGTCTGTACTTATTGGTCCTTCCTTCCTGTCATCTCTCAACAAAGCCTGCACCCAAACAAACAAGGAGATATATAATAAACGGACCAGTGATTCCATTGTGTGGGCAGGCGGACAGGCCTGTTGGCACTGATGACGAGATATTGTACTCCCTCCGTCCGGAAATACTTGTTATCAAAATGAATAAAAGGAGATGTATCTAGATGTATTTTAGTTCTAGATACATCTCTTTTTGTCCATTTTGATGACAAATATTTTCGGACGGAGGGAGTACAAATTAAGGACAGCATATGTGACTCAGGACAACAGTGAGTTAGTTAGTTAGTTACCAGAGTGCAGTGGCCCATCAATGATTTATGTATGGTCCTTGCAAAAGCTGGCTTAGCTTTACTGTCATGTTTCACTACAGGAAAACCTGTCTGGCAGATTCTCAAGCATCAGTGCCCTTCCCTTGCTTTGAATCAAGTGAATTTTTTTGAATTTGTGTGGCTAGAAATTTCTTCTGAAAATGAGTTCCATGCATCAATAAGTTACTAAGTTACACTGAAAGTTCAACTTGTCAACCGGGGGAAAGCGCGCAACGTTGTTACTCAAGTAAACTCGAGCAGACAAACACCCCACTTTCTGCAAGCAAATGTAGAACTTTGTTATATGAGAATGTGAAACACGTGCATGAGGCGTGCTAAGATGCCTCCATCTCGCATGTGTACGTACGTGTTCTTGCAAGATGTAAACTGCCAGTAAGTAATATAATACTATTGCAAAGTGCAAATAGCTGCATGTACATGTTCACAGGCTTTCTTTCAGCCAACAGGCAGCTCTTGTCTTCAGAAGTCTACAAGTTAACATGTACGCAACAGTTCACCACTGAGTGCCAAGCTAGCACGGCCACACACACCACTCAGAAACAACCAGCACAATCCAATCTCCTACAGTCCTACTGTAGGCAAGTACATAAGCAAGTTAGTTAGCAGACCTTTTTTTACTGCAAGAACATATCGGCAAATGGTACTGAAGATCACATCAGGCTAAAACTGAAGGAGATCTCCTGACCATGATACATGCATGGAAACCTGATTTGCTAGATAGATCAATTGTTTGCAGATATTTTTTGGTAACCAGAAGATCCAGGTAAGACATTAATTGCTGCATTTCCACGGCATCTAGTAAGCAGCAGCATGCAGATCACTCACTGCCTTTCTGAGGAGTGCATGCATCTGCAGAACGTGAGCCCATGCCGAGCCTGAATTTCAGGAAACGTGTCTGTGCAAGAAGATCCAACAGTTTCTTTAGGATTTCTTCATACCGCCAGCCAGCTACTGCTAGACAGAAGTGGATAGATACTAGATACCTCGAGAAAAGTGCCATTGAAAAGTGTCACAGGTTTCTAGAGAGAGAGAGAGAGCCCTTTTGCTGTGCCGTACCTGACGTGACGAAGACATGAGTGAGCGATCAATGAGAGATAGCCATTAGATCTGAAACAATGTGAAATGTTTTTTTTTCGTCGGCAAGATGCAGAGAAGAGAAGGGACGGCGAGCTGGCAATGCAAAGGGAATGAAGCAATCGAGAGCGCGTCAGTTTATTTGTGATCGCCATGCGCCCGTGCCTTTGCCTCTAGTTCTCGCCGCTTCGGCTTCCATCGCCTCTGAATTTAGAAACGCACGCATGCAACCCCCTAGTTCTTGCCACTGAATAGGATGTGTGTGAAGGCATCCTATTTGGCGCTACAGGCGCCCGTTGCTATGAATTTTGAAAATGGGTGCCTCAAGCCCTCCGAGCTGGGCCGGTCCATTTAGCTGTTTTATCTTTATTTTTTTCATTTTTGTTTTTTTCTTTACTTAAATTTCATGAACTTTTTTCAAAATCGATGATTTTTCTTAAAAAATAACGATTTTTTTAAATTTTGTGAGGTTTTACAGAATTGTTGAACTTTTTCAAAATTGATAAACATTTTTTGAAACAATGATTTTTTACAGAAAGTTCTGCAAAACCGATGATCTTTTTCTTCAAATTCAATGAGTTTTTTCAAAATCAATGAACTTTTTTTCAAAATCTATGAATTTTTTTCAAATTCAATGATTTTGTTTTTAAATTGGTGGACCTTTTTGAACATCTATGTTTTTTAAAAAATTGATGACTTTTCAAATTCAATGAACTTTTTTCAAATTTGATGACCTTTTTTCAAATTAATGAACTTTTTTCAAGTTCATTAACTTTTTTCAAAATTCATGAAATTTTTTAAGTTCACGAATTTTTTCGCTTTGTGATTTTCCTGGTTTGTTTTTCTCAAATGTGAACGTGTACATGGGCCGGCCTACCAGCACCCGCGCGTGGGCGGCAGGGAGCTTCCCTGGCGCCTGGAGCGTCGAATAGGAGCTCCCGTGTGTGGAAGAGGCTGCCTATTTCTGATTTTGGAACATAAAATTGATGGCCGGACGCAAATGCTCGACGGCCCATTGTTGGTTTCCGCCTCTCGTTTTTTGTTTGTTTCCTTTGATCTCTCCCGATTTTTCTGACAGATATAGACCAAAAAATTAGCAAGTTCAACAAGGACAAACTTTACATGAACACCATATATTATTTGTTTACAATAATATATATAGTTATACGCTTTGGAAATATCAATCAAGATATTTATTTGTACATGTAACACTCTAACAAGGTATAGAGTACCAAACTAGATGGTAGCGCATATAAGGATAAATATAAGTGTAGTGAAGTAATTGGCGAGGAATGCGATTATCTTTTTAAAAATTCAAATAAGAAACATGCTAGGGCATTCCCTTCTTTTTGAGAAAAAATACCGAGAAATATGCAGATTCAATTAAGAAGACTATCACACTTAATTATAACCAAGAATAATCTTATAGTTCTAGCAAAGGTTTCTTTTACTCAAAATATATCAACAAGTTTGAAAAATAAGGATCTATAAAAAAGCAATTATATCTTTGTAACTAGTGGTGGAGTCATATAGATAGCTTAAAGATTATGTCAATCAATTAAAAAGGTAAAAATGTTTAGTATAATAACTGTAACTATTATTTTTTGGCTCAACTTTGGCAACATTTTATGCAAAAGTTAGTAATTTATATTTACGTAACTGACTTAGAATTATAAAAGTTTGCCAAATTCTGCTAGACCAGCTGAAAGATGGGATTTTGTTACACCTACTCCTACTTAGCAATTTAGGATAGTAGAACGCCAAATGCCAGCCCTCTCACGATTTGGGCATTCCTGATCGTCCATTTACACAATTTAAACAATTTCAGCCGTCAGATTGGTTCCTGGGCCAACTGTCCTAAAGGACAGCTACCAAAAATCGAAGCCCTCTGGTTACCCGGGCCTTTTTCTCGGTCCAATTAGTTAACTCAGTCGCGATCCACCAGCATTAGGGAAAGAGGTCGACCAATCAATCACCGCGAGAGAGGGAGAGGTGAGCTGACGCGGGTGGTTGTCATCGGCGACCTTTCATCATGTCGTTCGCCAGTGGTGATCCTGGACATGCCGCCACCCCTTCCACGCCATCCCCATTCCTGTTCAATATGGGGATCCCTCTCCCCTCCCTGAGGTCTCCTCCGACCGCTCCTCTCCACATCACGCTACGTTTCCATGGGTAGCGCGCTACGGAGCAGATCGTGTCAAGGTCCGCCGCCACCAAGATCTCCCCTCCAAGAGGAGTCATCTCAGTCCCTCACCATCGAGGTCTACCTCCTCCTCCGCCGGCGTCATCTCAGTACGCCGCTGAGGTCCTCCCCATGCTCCTCTGCCAACTCCTCAGGCTCGACCACGCCAAGTGTGGTAGGTGTCCATGTTCGCCCAGTAGCTGCTGTATTCCTTCTCTAAGCTTTGATCTGGAATCCTCACACATGCCTCACAATATCAAACCTCGCAGTACCAGCCGTCTGGCAGGTAAGTGCTGACATCATATTGTCTTTGTGCCGATTCGGTTGGGTACTCCTCTGTTTTGGATGGACTCATGCATCTCTTCGAGGTGTTCACATGGCTGCTGGACATGTTGTTCATCTGAGCCCACCCGTTTATTCTATAGATGTTCTGTAGCAGCAGATGATCATAATAGAAGATTTTTTTCAAGAACCTGAAGTTGTCAAAAGCGAGCACCTAAATTTCAATCCAAATGAAAATCTTGCAAGTTTTACTGAGTTCTTATGATTTCTTACCCAAAGAGTCCCTATATGGACGTCCTGGACTGATTGCTTAACTGGTTCCTTGCAAAGTCGTTTGGGGAGGAGCTCCCGAAGAATCATTTTTTTGCATCGTGTACTCACTGAAATCCATGGTAGTAGTAGGATTGATTGGCAGAGTTCGCAACTCATTCATGTTGAAGGTGCATGCTATTTTGAGTTTGTGCAAGAGTTGAGTCAGTTGGCGCCTTGGTGTCATCGAGCCTGAGTCCTAGGCTGCCTCTGTAGGAACAAGACTGTAAGGCGCGACAAAAAGAAGTAGCACCAGGCTGGCGATCTTGAGGATGAGTTATTGCTTCCCGCTGCCGAGAGAGTATCAGCCATGCAGAAGGAGGCCCTTCTCCTCCGTTTGTCCATGAAATTTCTTATTTTCTTAGCTAAACTAGAATGTCCAAGCTCCACTCAGCTCGGTTGACTTCTCCCTTGATGTTGGTTCACCTTCCTTTCATCTTTGAACTAATCAATTCTAAGTTCTTGCTACATTTTTTGTTCCTTCCCAATTTGGTGCAGGGTTGTCAGTGTAGGGATTGGCGACCAGTTCTGCTCGACTGGCTCAAGGAATCCTAGAGTTGTTGATCTCCATGACTAATGTTCAGGTTAGTATTGGTAGTCAAGTGAAATTGCCATGCAAGATCTTAGTATTTTCTTCAATGGATGACGTGGAACTGGAGCAGTAGTAGAGCATTTTGATCTCCTACTTTCAGATCATATGAATGTTTATGAGTCAGATTGTGTGTCCTAAGATAGGCATATTTAAAGCTGAATTGAAGTATCGGGCATGTTCTCTAAATTTTCTTTTAGTGCATTACATCGTATGAATCTAATTTTTCTAGCCTCTAGCAGCACTGTTCGGTATCCTTTCGATTTACATTTATGCAATCATGTCCTAATTTTTTCTATGCTCCAAAAATCATGTGCAAGATCTGGAGTTTTAATTTACAATAATGACATTGTGCCTCGATACTAGCATATGCTTTGCAGGCTGTGGCCAATAGACCAAACCAGAGTTAAAACAAATATTTTTGACTAGGATCTATTATACTGCAATCCCGGTTGAAGCAACTATCATCCGGGCCATCTGGTATTTAGGGTTTAGTAGAATGTCCTCATAATTTTGTAGTCAATGATATTATTTACTATGGATTCTTTATAGTGGTATTATCAGCAATCCACTTTGTGGATAAGTTATTGTTCCTTGGTTCAACTTTTGTTGATTGCTCAAGACAAAAGGTTCACTTCATAAGAGTTTGGCAAATAAACAAATAAACATATGCTTATATTGTGATTCTCCCATACGCTATGCCTCATGTGCAGCCTAATGATCTCATTAATTGTTTTCCCTATGTTTCTGGAGGCCTAATGTACTATTTTTCACTCCAAGTGAATTTGAAAACATCGATGTAAGTGGTCCCTGCCATGTTCACTTTTCTATAAAAATTAGAATGTTCAGCTACAAATAGAATGTTTATGATGATGAAACTTGCATTATAATTGTCCTGCTGCCTGGGATCGTTTCATGGCACCACAATGATCGAGCAAGAGGTCCTAGGCATGGTAAAAAACACCATCATCTCTTCCACTAGCTGATAGGCTTAAAACCTTGCCTTTACAAAGTTGTTTATTTCCAATTGTTCTGTTTCTTAGTTCCAAATAGTGTTTACTTACTAGATATATAATATTATTTAGTACTTGTAAGTCATGATGTAATTGTTATGCTAGCTTCTATATTAATTGCAACCATCATCCCACTTCACTCAAATCATGCTTATATTTTTCTACAAAAACAGGAGATAATACAACCGATATAAGTTTGTACATAATCTTCATTAACATGATACTTTGATGACAAACTAAAACAACTTTGACTGTGATCTAATATGATGTCTCTTCGAAATTATACAATAAATAAGGAAAAACTCAATAGTAAAAATGCTAACAGTCGGCATTCACAACAGACTTAAGATGAGCCGTATGATGTTTCTTTGAACTAATTATACTATAAATGCACAACATGAAAAGCATATTATCATTTTTTTATTCTTCTTTAGAGGAGCTGTATATCGTCTAACTGATGTGATACTTTTCCAGTTTACCACACTAATATGAGCTAGGAAGGGTAACAATAACTTGAAGGCTGCAAACACTAAACTAGAGCTAAATGCAAATTTGTTTGATGATTTCAACCTTACCGTGAGTTGATGCAATACTCTGTACTTCTTGGAGGAGCTGAATAGAGTGATCATATATTGTCTGTTGCCCAAAAAACAAACAAAAAAACTATTGAGATAATTGCTTATGGTATGGCTTTTCTCTCTTTTATGTCACTTCCTTTTGTTGGGATTGCTCCATTGCTAATTATTAATTCATTATCATTCATTTGGGAAGTGCCCAATTTGATTCAGAGGAGGCTAAACTTGCTTTGACAAGGACATAGCATGACTCCCTTTTATGGATCCTATGTTTTGCGTTTAACTTTTGACCAGCATTAGTGATTCTCCAAGTTTAAGATATACATGACTCACTCTTGGGGTTGTTATTGTGTTAGGTTACATAGATGAGGACTGGATGTGAACTATATTTGATGAATATTTTCTAATAATTTTTAAATTTATGCCATCGGGTATCTGCGTCAGACTAGCTCATGCCCATCAATTATTGTGGCAACTATACAAGAAGCAGCTACGCAGTGTCATGATTATTGTTCCATATATTGGCAAGTTAATCGGCATCTCAATCAGCTGATTAACTATTTTATTGACAAATTAATTGGAAATTAGCCTATTTATCCCTACTGGGCACCCGATCGATATATGGCACCAATTGTATTGTGAACATTGGTCATGATGCATCAATAACGGTTGACGATCCAAGCGGTTTCAAGCAAGTTGTTGGGGCTGCACCATAGCACTGCATCCTCTAGTATTTTAGCAGTGTTGTGTGTTTATGCATGTTGTCCCATAAAATTGATTTTGCACTTTATTTGCAAAAAGGTTAGAATGCTATACAAGTTTGAAATTTGTTTGAAGCAATTGTTTGAAATATTCTACCTGGGTATATCTCATTGCTTGATCTAGATCTATATATTGTAAAGTGATTTCTAAAACACATTGAGGTTTAACTTCTGAGCTTAATGGTAAAGTTATGGCTAAATGGCACACATATCTACAAATTCCCATCATTCTATTGCCAAAATTGACGGGCGCAGCAACACACGTCACCAATGATCTAGTAGACTAAGAGAGAAGGATGAAATGGTCACATTTATTGGGCACATCTGATTGGGTTGCCTTAATCCGCCTGTGCCCCAGGTCGTGCGTGTGTCGCGCGCGCGTGTGTGTTTGTATTAAGCTATCAACCACGAAGAGAGAAAGCAGTGCGAGAAAAAACATTCTGAAATTGAATCTCATATCCTTCTCCTACCTCACCTCGTTGTCTACCTCTCCTCACCTCGATTCTCTCTGTGCGATCAATCCCTCCCCGATTCGGTCGTCACAATTGGTATCTCAAAGTCAGAAATTTTTCTTCGCCGCCAACAACTTTGCGCCGCCACACCCACAATCCTCTTGGCCATATCGGTAACATCCACCACATCAGGTGCGAGTTCGCTTAGGAGCTCGCTCAAAATCCTATGTGGGGTTCAATCTTCTCGGAGTGGGTGCAAAGGTGTCGTCCAAGCCATCGGTATAGACGCGACACATCATCACTGGCATGGAGGAGCACACCACAAATCTCACGGTCCTCATGGAGAAGATGCTCACACGGTTCGACGGGGAAAAGGTGCTGGCGGAGAACCGCCCCGAGGCACAAGCCGCCATCAATAATCACGTGTCCCACAAGCTCCAAAGCCTCTCGAAGCATATCAGACACACCCAGGCGGACCTGGACAATGTGCGCAAGGTGACCTTGCTGTCGGCCTCATCCTGTCCATCTACAGGCTCGCAGTTTGACGACCCTGTCACGACGGCGCTCCAAACTCCGGAGGCGCACAAGGAGGTGCAACACACGCGGACAACGCTGCCCACACCTCCACCCGTTTCTTGCGCCGCCTCAAAGCGTGATGCCAATTCCGCAGACCATCACTAGCCATCTCCAGTTCGCTCAGCTGACGGATGAGGGACCCCCTCTGCTAGACAACCCAAAACAACCTCATATTCTTTCATGGCAAGGATTTAGTGCAAATCGCGTCCACATCAGGCACTAATTCATGGAGTCACAAACCCTCTTTGTTGGTATGGCAAGGAACAAAGTAATTATTGCATTCATGGACATCTTGTCATATATTTATTTCACTCTATGTGTATTGGATATTCTTCTTGTTCCCTGTGAGATTAACCCATGTAGGTTGGAAGTGGTAGAAGTCCAACAGAATGCTTCCAACTGTTAATGGTCATCATCAACATTGAGCTTTCATAACAAGTACAACTACATGAATTCGTCGACGATAGACCCAATGTTAGTTTTATCCCACTTTGGGGGATCTCACACTCAGGAGGGGTTTTACTTCCAGACTTGATCTAAAGCAACTCCAATGATGTGAACAAATCAATGTTTAATCTAAAAATGGTAACCCCATTTGTGCTTAGACGATGAGTATGACATAAGATCAAATGTTCTCATCTAGCTCGTAAGTCAATAACCTCATATATAGGTGACTTTGTTGCCGACCATTGTCTTATAGATGTTAGGTTTGGTTGTGCATGTTCTAATCATATTTCACTTTCCTATATCTTGTTTTGGCTAAGTGTATCTTGAGATGCATATTATCTCGTTTGAGGTCATCCAATTGTTGCTTGGTTTATTTGGACCTTTTGACCAATTGGATGAACAAGAATGTCCAAGCACCCTTCCTAGCTATCTATTTCATGCCTTGTCTCAAATTCATTACTTGTTGACCACAAAATTTGAACAGGCTCCTATTCGGTCCCTCTGAACGAGGAGCGTCCGGAGCCTCCGATCTGACTAGGGTTGAACTCAAAAGCTTTTTATTTGTGTCTTGGTCTGGTCGATTCATTACTATTCGATCCCACCGAGCCAAGCATATCGATCTGTTTTGTGCCCCCCTCGGACAGCTTGATTGATTTGCTTTGGTCTCACTGAACACTCGAACAGCTCCCTGCAGAGCAGTTACATGTTCCGGTGACACCGAGTGAAGCCAGTCAGCCTGACTGATAGTAGTGCGTGAGTATATATATATATGCATCCCATGACAATGCCAATAGAATAGCAAAAGTGAAAAACAATGATGTCATTGAAGAAAACAACATATATTGGCCAGTCCTCTCACCTAAAATAAAATGATAATAGTGCCCTTTTTTTGCGAAATAAAATGATAATAGTTCTCAGCAGCAGCGTCAAACCCATTTGAGATTCAGAAGCAAGAATTGATGCCCCTGTATTTGAGATAATATTCAGAAGCAATATCAGATTTGATGCTTCTCTCCACACCCCCACACCCCCCCCCCTCCCCCCCTGGCCCCCTCTCTCCCTCTCCCTCTCTCTCTGGTTACATATCGTAGTAGCTGCCTGACAGTGGACATCACACTGGGTGAGGGACATGCTCTGCATTATCGCATCTCATCATCTGGCCTCCCTTTAAAACAGATTGTAATCTACTACAACAGGAAGATTTCATCTCATCAAAGGGAGTATTTCCTTAGCAAACAACAGTAAGGTTTCATCATTTCATCCAGCGGCACAGCTAGTTGTACTACTGTACTTATTGTGCCTTCCTTCCTGTAATCTCGCTATAAAGCCTGCAACCAAACAAACAAGGTGATATAAACGGACCAGTGACTTCATTGTGCACGCAGGCAGACAGGACTATTGTCGCTGATGATGAGAAACTGTACAAATTAAGGAATGCATGCTCCACAACACAACAGTGGGTTAGTTAGTTTCCAGAGTGCAGTGGCCCGTCTATAATCGATGTATGGTCCTTGCAAAAGCTGGCTTAGCTTTTCTGCCAGACATGTTCTACTGCAGGAAAACCTGTTTGACAGATTCTCAAGCATCAGTGTCCTCCCCTTGCTTTGAATCAAGTGAATTCTTTTGAATTTGTGTGGCTAGAAATTTCTTCTGAAATTAGTTCCATGCATCAAAAGTTACTAATAAGTTACACTGAAAGTTCAACTTGTCGGCCGAGGAAAGGCGCGCAAAGTTGTGACTCAAACAAACTTTCAGACAAACACCCCACTTTCTGCAACCAAATATACAACTATGTCATATCAGAAGGTAAAACATGTGCATAAGGTCTTGAGGTGTCCATGCCTTCCATCTCGCATGTGTACGTACGTGTTCATTGTTTTTTGTTTTTGAGATAGCTGACCACTCATGTCAAGTGGTGTACGTACGTGTTCATGTAGGATCTAAACTGCCAGTGATACTTTTTTTTGCGAGAAAAGCTGTCAGTAATACTATTGCAAAGTGCAAACAGCTGCATGTACATGTTCACAGGCTTTCTTTCAGCCGACAGGCAGCTCTTCTCTTCAGAGCTCTACAGTTTAGATGCAGGCAACAGTTCACCACTGAGTCCCAAGCTAGCACGGCCACACGCAGCACTTAGAAACAACCAGTACAATCCAATCTACCAGGCAAGTACATGAGCAGGTTAGTCAGCAGACGTTTTTTTACTGCAAGGACATGCATGTCGGCATCAGGCTGAAACTGAAGGAGATCTCCTGATCATGACACATGCACGTAAGCCCGATCATTCTTGGTAGATAGATCAATTATTTGCAGATATTTTCTTTCTCATAACAAGAAGATCCTGAGGATAAGATATTGCTGCATTTCCACGGCTCCGAAGCAGCAGCATGCAGCTCTCGCTCACTGCTTGTCTGAAGGGTGCCTGTGCCCGGGTGATATTTTGTACGCAGAACGTGAGCCCATGTTGGACCTCAATTTCTGGAAACGTCTCGTGCGGAACGTGATCCGTGCAAGAGGATTACTTGATACCGCCAGCCGGCCGGCCAGCTACCTGCCTAGACAGATGTGGATAGATACGAGATACCTCGAGAAAGTGGCATTGAAAAGAGTCACAGGTTTCTCGGTCCAGACTCCAGAGGCCTTTTGCTGTGCCGTACCTGACGTGATGAAGACATGAGTACTAGATCTGAAAGAGGCCATGTGAAGAGAGAGAGAGAGCGCTTTTCCTTTAGTTTGTTGCCGACGAGAAGAAGATGCAGAAGGGCGAGCAGCCTGGCAATGCAAAGGGAATGAAGCAATCGAAAGAGAGCGCGTTAGTTTATGTGTGATTATTGGGGACTGATTGGTCATTACTGCCAAATTGCATCAATTGAGACGATCCCTTGGTCAGGTCAGAGTCAGACACTGTCTCTGAAACATCTTGCCAAGGGAGTACGTAGTTAGTTAGGGAGAAGAATGCACCAATTGACCAGCTTAGCTGCTGTCCTGAGACATGGACGATACGGGGCAGGGTGTAGGATCGATCCATCTTTGCAAGTTCCCCATACATATACAATTTCTCAAGGAACAAAGTACAAAAAACTATTGACGTTAAGCGACTTTGCATTCTGTCGCCCGGCCGCCTCGTGCGCCGTCGTCGACAGCCGCCTGCGACAAGGAAATCATGGAGAGCTAGCTCCGAATCTCAGACCACCACTAGGAGAGTTTTCAAATCCTCGACAAGCGTGTTTCGCAGGATTTGGAGGAAACAGCGCTGCTCTTTCTCCCCGGGGGCAGTATGGTTGTTGCTAGACAACAATGCATGGACTGATGATGTAGGGACAGGAGCGCCGAGTTGCTAATCATCCGTCAAGTACTGTCGTGATTAATAAAATCCATCAAGTACGCACGTACTGTTTGCCCTGATATCTGAGCCATATATTATTTATGTAATCAGAAGTAACATACATTACATTCAGGTCCATAGATCACATAGCGACGACTACAAACACAAACACTCAAGCAAGCAAATATGTGTCGCTGTCGTCGGCCATCCCTCATCGTAGCCGTGCAAGCCTTATTATAGTAAATAGTCGGGAAGTAGTGCTAAGGGCTCACAGAACCAACGCGTAAAATTGCAACCGTCGCCGATTCTGTTTGTAGCTCGGAAGTATATCCAACTTGTAGACAAACGGAGACAGTATTCAAACGGGTCCACCAGAGACCAACACCGGCTGGCTCACTCAAGATCAGCCGGAGACACACCTCTACATGTCCTGCGACGACACTAGACACACAACCGAGACGAGTGCTAAACGGGAAGAACCTTATTCCATCGCCTCGTCTTCGTGAGCAGGACATAAACACCAACCAAATTTTAAAAGAGAACTAAAAATGAAGCCCTTGCCGGCGAGGGTCGGGATCAATCGTGCCTCCATGGCCCTAAGGCTACCGGAGACGGGGAGGATAGGCGACAGTGCCAACAGGAGGCAAGGAGCTTAATGTCGATGGAACCTTCGCCCATGACGATGGAAGTGCTGGAGCAGGGATTGTCCTGCGAGGGCAGGACGGGACCATCTTATTTTCTGCATGTCGCTCTTTGCGTTCGTGTCCAAACCCCCTACATGCTGAGCTTGCGGCATGTAGGGAGGGACTCGTACTAGCTCTCCAATTGTCTAAGTTGCCGATTATTCTAGAGTGCTGATAACTTGCAGGAAGTGCAGATGATAGAGGCGAAAGCGTGGGGTCGGCCCCAACATGCGATGGTGATTGCAGAGATTAAAGATCTTTTGGGTACAAGGATGTTTAGTGTTACTCATATTTCGAGAGAGCAGAATAATGTTAGTTATGTGTTAGCAAACTTTGGTAGAACTGTTGTTTGGCTCCCCTCTGGACCTGCTAATATCCCTAGTTTGTGTAGGCATGAATTCTTATGCTCTTGAGTAATATAACTCCTTCATCCCTGAAAAAAAGGAGGCAAGGAGCCCTATCGCTTGTTCGTTTGACCTATCGCTAATAGTGCCATAATGTTATCAAATCGCAGCATGTCTGATTCGACCTACTCCCTCCGGCTGGGTTTACAAATTGGGCAAGTGTTTTCATCGATTTTGACTAATAAAACATGTATAATATGCCAAAAAAAATTACATGGTTTGAAACTACATTTGATAACGAATCTAAAGAAATACTTTTATAGACTACGATACATATTTCTCTTGTTAAATTGTAAGACCTAAAACACGTGTCCAACTTATAAACCCAAGCAGAGGGAGTATTGGCGATGGTTGTGAATTCATGCTTATCATATCATTGTCGTATCTGGAATAAGGAAAATTCATAGGAATCGTCCCATAGCTCAGAAAACAACTCTAACTGCCAAGTAGAGGCTACCCGTTCGCTAAATTGATGTCTTATCGAGCCCAGAGTAAACTTAGGAAACTTTTAGTACTGTTGTTGTTAGATTGAAAGCTGAAACCCATTTTCTCGAAAAGGTTCCGAATCTATTATAAAGTTCACCAGAGGAACAAAGCACTCCAAACAAAACAAGAATTACATCGAGGTCTCTGGACTACTGAGCGACTATCAAAGACGCCAGAATGAGTCCGACGTGTCGTTGTCGCTGCTTTCCTACCGGAGCCCGGCCTGGTCTTGTCGATGACAGCCGGGAAGCTTCGTGCATGTGACTCTAAGTACCAACACCTTGGAGTGGTAGTCGTCGCCGTTGAACCCACGAATCAAACTAAAGAGCCTGACAACCCGCGCGTAAGATAAGAAACTGTAACCTCATCACCCTAATGAGACCGAAGGAATCTACGCCAGAGCTCTGTCGACTCCATCTAGATGGGTGGATTCGAGTAGGATCGGAGCACAAAAGACCAGCTCAAAGAAGAAGTGCCGCTATCTGACCATGCACTGCGCTCGTGAGGACAAAAGGAACCCTAACCTAAAATGCTAGCCGGGCCGAATCACCGGAATCCCTTCCCTGCCACCGGCAACCAGAGCGGTTGATTGAAAGAGGCGAAGCCTTGACCTCACATGCGGATCCTAGAGGGAAATAGGTTTCCCTAGCCGGAACGAAAGAAAACTGGGAGAGTGACATCAAGGGTTACTTTGCTTATCCTTCTTCCCAAGGACAACTCTCAGATGAAAGCTCAAATACCCTGCATGTAGATTTTTGTTGAGTGATTATTTTAGAGTATTATAATTTCGTGGGTGGTGGTTATACATATCCTTCAGTAGAGACAAGTGGTCAAAGTTAAAATTTGGAACAACACTGTCTATTATTTATCAAATGGTTTTACTGCTTCGGTGACATGAAGATGCACATAACTTGACATATTACCTTATTGCAACACTCCAGCAGAAGGCGTAGATAAACCATCCTAATAATATATGAAAAGTGCAACTCTGTGCAAAACACTTGTAAGAAAACGACCTCGCAAAATCCACTGCAGGTGAGTCACCTTCTGAGAAAAGCAATTCTATCGTGCATGGGATATCTCGTGCATTGATCCACCGTCCATGGTTGCTTTGAGATTCATGCTATTTCTCTGACTGTTTCTGAATTGTTCTTGTTTCAAAGCGCTACATTGAGTTTGTGTTCATGTTCCAAAGTGTATCTTAATGTATCATCGTGTATCAGCAAATTCGATCCAAAATAAGTTCATTCTTTTTTATTGATACACAATCAAAGATGATGATACACATTAAAAAAGAAAAAAACCAATTTTGAAACAAGATAAAATTTGACAACAACCAAAAAAGTAGCACAAATATCAACGCAACCACAGACAGTGGATCCGTGCATGGAATATCCCGTGCGTGATAGATAAACCACTAACGTTGACTTCCTTTGTGGCATCCTGCAAACGTGTTCGGCCTGCAAGCATGAGCGATGCCGCACCCCACCCGTCCGCACTCGCTCCGTTGGTTTGGTCTAGAAGGACCAAGTGATGAAGATGCCTCACTGCTGCCCTCATTGAAATCCCTAACCCTATCGACCAAGAGTTGAACGGGGTCGATTCAACATGGGATGGGTAGATTTTTTTGGTAGCTAAACTGCATAGGGTTTTTGACGTGCCACTCTGGTTAGCTAAACCTCATGGGTGTGAGACGGGTTCGGTAGCAGGGCAGGTGATGATGTCAATGATTCTACTTCGTTTTTGGCTGATTTGGTGTCGGTCCTACCGCGTACGTGACATGTGAACCCAACATGTGAATGCATGGCTACAAGAACTTAAGAGCAAAATGTGGCACTCCTAGAAGATTTGATTTTTCTATAGATATGCGGACTACCTGCACCTGGACAGAAAGACCCTATGGAGCATTACTGTTCCCTGGGATATGCGCAGCAAATTTGATTAATGTCACTTCTATTAGTTTGGAACAATTGGAAAAGTCTAAAAACACAACCCTTTATTTTGAAAAACACTCCCTTCGTCCTAAAATAAGTGCCTCAACCTTTTTTTTAAGATGATAAGTGCCTCAACCTTAGTACAACTTACAAAAGAAAGAAAGAATATATACATGCTTTTGGGCAGCAACCATGCAACACCTTGATAAAGTATATAGATTTGGGCCAACCGGTGGGCACCAATAGTCATCGTCCAAGCTAGCTGTGATATATGTAAGGTGGATCGATCACGGCTGGCCAGACAGGAGGAGACTCCCAACTCACACAACAACGACGCCCATCTTCCCTTGCCTTTCTCACACCAAACGCATCCTCTCCATCCATCCTCTTCCCTTATTAAAACGAGCCCATCTCGCTCAGCTCCGTCCGCATCAGCTCCATCGCCATTAATCATCCTCTGCACGTCATAAGAAGTGACAAGCAGCAGCAGCAGCAGCAGCCATGGGCAAGAAGCTCGCCCTCTCCTCCCTCTTCTTTGCTGGCGGCAGCGTCGATTCCGCCGCCACCGGGAGCCTATCGCCTCCCTACTCTCCTCCGCCGTCCGTATCAGCTGCGTCCTCCGGCAGCATGGCCGCCTCGTGGCAATGGCCCTCCTGCGCGCAGGCCAGGACCGCGTCCTTCGACGGCCGCAGCAGCGTGGAGGCGGAGGCGTCGTCGTCGGCGTGGGCGCGCCGGGACTGCTGCAGGACGACCCGCGTGATCACGAACCCGGCCTACTGCGACGACGACGCGGCCGACAGCTCCTTCGTCTCCGCCACCGCCTCCTCCTCGGCTTCCACCGCGGCGCCAGAGCCGGAGGAGCCCTCGGTCGAGGAGGCGGTCATCCGCGGGATCCGGGCGTCGAGCCGGCTCTTCTTCGAGCCCGAGGCGACGAAATCCATCGTGACGGCGAGCAAGCCGGCGTTCGGCGGGGCGACGGCGCTGGCCATCGACTCGGCGGACCCGTACGGCGACTTCCGGCGGTCCATGGAGGAGATGGTGCTGAGCCGCGGCGGCGGCGGGAGCGGGGACGACGACTGGGGGTGGCTGGAGGAGATGCTGGGGTGGTACCTCCGCGCCAACGGCAAGAAGACCCACGGCCTCATCGTCGGCGCCTTCGTCGACCTGCTCGTCGGCCTCTCCGCCGTCAACAACAAGCACAGCGGCCAGTGCTAGCTAGGATCATGGTCAGTTACTCATCTACCATGCGTGCGTGCAATGCGATTGCTATTGCTAACGGAAAAAGGAAATTGTGCGACACCGTGCATTGTCCGTCCATTGGTGGCATCAGCAATTCGATCGAGTCGAGCGAGAGGTGTATGCATGTGTTGTGTTTGTTGAGAGCATATGCGTGTGTGTACTGTGTAGTATACGTACTTGATTAAATTATGAGACGTTGACTGTTCAATCAATTATTTGATGATTGCACGAGTGTCATCAGGAAATTAAAATTGCGCCTGCCCTTCCTTTCCCTGGAAATGCCGGTGAAAAGTGTAGTGCTATAGTGTTTGCTGTTGCTGCCCGCTGAACAAAGTGAGCATAGAGCCATTTGGTGGGAGCGCGAAGCTGCTGTGGGTGAACATGGAAATCGCCTGGACGTGCATGCAGATAGGTCTCGAGTCCTTGGGGGCCAAGCCAAGCCAAGCCAAAATGTCCAATGGATCCATCTCTGCCACAGTGCCACTAGTGTCAGGCCGTATTAGGTCTGAGACACACAGCACGTTGGCGTAGCATTGCTCCACTTAATCCCACCTCCACTTGCAGCCTGAAGCCCATGGCTCGTCGAGCGCACGAAAGATGCCGCTCTGGACTGCACCGCAGTCTGTAGACTGTAGGGTATGTGGGGGTGGCGAGACGCGAAAACACGTCGACACAATCCCATTTCGTACGGAGAAATTAGGCCATCCGATCAGGCTCTGCTTGTCTGCATGCATGCGTGGGGCGATCGACGCCACTGTTTGGGTGGCCACAGCCTAGCCCAACAGTGCCTCATCCACATCTCAAGCTCATCGAGTGATCCAGCAACGATCTTTCACCTCACTACTACTAGTGCGTGCGTGCGTGCGGCTGATTGAGCGAGGAGCAACGACGAGGCATTTCGCTGGAACAGAGGCCGGAGACGAGGCATTTCGTCGAGCATCTTATCTGCAGTACCCGAGCAACGATGACGATATGGACAATCTCGCTAATGCTTGCATTCCTGCATGAATAAAAACACGTAATGCAATCTTATAAGTACTCCCTCCGTAAAGAAATATAAGAGCGTTTAGATCACTACTTAAACGCTCTTATATATCTTTACGGAGGGCGTACTTCGTATCGTATTTACTCCACTACTCCCTCTATTCCTAAATCTAAATCTTTGTAGGGATTTCATTATAAACCACGTACGGAGTAAAATGAGTGAATCTACATTTTAAAATGCATCTATATACATTTGTATGTGGTTCATAGTGGAATTTCTGCAAAGACTTATATTTAGGAACGGAGGTAGTAACTAGAAGCACGTTTTGGCTCCCGGGAGCATGCGCTCCCGCGTGAATAGTAAACAAAAAAAATATAGTCAATGTTTTTCAAAAATTCTGACTTTTTTTGTAGATGTTCGTGTTAGTGCCGCAAGCATCCTTGAAAATTTTCATGCGAAACGGGGTAGCGTTGTTTCGCCGGTGGAAAAAATAAATTTAGGGTGACATCATAGGGTAAATTTTGATATTTTTTTGCACAGGCCAAAATGGTTAATCTTTTTGCCTACAAATTTTTATGTAGCATTTGGATGTGATGAAGAACACATAGTATTTTTGTTGGATTTTTTTTGGCATTTCAAAAAGTATTTTTGCGCGCAGGAGCGCACGCTCCTGGGAGCACCAACGGATTTCCGACCATACGATGCTCTAACGAAAATAATCATTAGATCTCAATTGTATGAGTTAGATTTAATTAGGCTGGCTATAGAAATATTTGAAGACAAAAAAAAACCATCTGATCTCAATGTTCTAATTTAGATTTAGGACCCCGATAAATCTTGAACATTCGGACTTTAAGCATGTCACCCGAACATTTTTCATGCCAACTTTAGTTGACGCAATGTGGCAACTTTAGTTGTTAAAACATAATAACTTTGTCCCGGTTTGTTTTATTTTTAGAAAATCGCCATGTTTGCCAACCTTGCGTGAACTAAAGTTCCCATGAGAAACGTTCTGATTGCCATGCTTAAAATTCTAACGTTCGGAATTTATCATTTCCGTTGATTTAATGGGCAGGAGGCATAGTTGGAGACACACTGTCTTATTTTTTATTTTTGAAATTGCCACCATGGTTCCTTTATTACATAAATCAAACCTACATCATCAATCATCAAAGAGATTATAGAGCTAGGAGGGTCATCTATCCAAACTAAACTCTCCAGCCTACCGTCCTTAGCCAAAGTATGGGCTACAAGGTTTGCATCTCTTGGACAGAACGAATCAATCAATTCTACAAAAGAATTAGCCTGAAGTGTCTTCATAAATAGGTGATGAAGTCGATGTTGTAAATCCTCAGTTCTTCAGCGTTGATATCACTTCAAGACAACCAGATTGGATCATGAGTTTATGACAGCCCACTTGATTAGCTAGATGAATTCCGTTAAGACATATCTTCTTCAGCATTGATATCACTTCAAGGCAATGAGATTGGATCAAGATTTTTGTTCTTATAAAAAGTTTGTCTTTTTCGAGGTAAAAGATTTGGCTCATCGATTAATTAAGCAGAAGACAATTGCTCAACTAATTCGAAAACCACCAAGCGAAAACCGAGAGACGTTTGCCTTTGATTCCTTGCCGTTTCTGCTACTCACACAGAGGAAATAACACTCGGAGTGCCATTGCTACTTATTACTCCCCCGGCTAAATAACACTCGGCGAGACGAACCATGCTGGTACTAGTAAGCATGATTGTTAGAGATTGATTAGTCAATGCTGCCCTAATTGCATCAGCGGAGCCGATCTCTTTGGTCAGGTACGACATTGTCTCTGAAACATTTTGCCAACAGAGCTACAGTACTTGGGGAGGTCAGGATTCTTGACCAGCTTATCTGTCCTGAGACATGGCAGATATAAAGCAGCAGGGTGTAGGATCGCTTTGCAAGTTCCCCGTACTTTCTCAAGGAACAAGTACACAAAATAATTGTGGTTAAGCGACCTTGCATTCTGTTCCATGCCATGTCCCCTACCTCGTGCACCGCCGGAACCACCGGCACAACACGACTAATCATGGAGTGCTCCGAATCTCAGCTCACAAGGTGAGAGTTTTCAAATGACGTGAGATCCTGGCAAGCGTGTTGTGCAGGATTTGAAGGAAACATCGCTGCTCTTTCTTGGAGTATTGTTGGTAGACGACAATGGACTGATGATATTATAAGGGATAAAATAATCAGCAGCGAGGACTTGCTAATGATCCATCAAGTATTGTTGTGATTCAAAATGATCCATCAAGTACTGCTTGGTCTGGTCTCTCGCCCATATTTTATTAGTTGTTGAAATGCTTGTACTGTCGTGTGTGATTATTGAACAATGGCACCGTGTTGTTAAATCCTAGCTTTTTTTTGTGTGTGAGAAAGATCTAGATCTTCTATAGAAGTTCAAAGCACCTAAATAAAATATAATAAAAACTATATCAAGTTATCTAGACCACCGAACAACCACTACCGTCGCGAGAACGAGTCGCCAAACGCATCACTGTCGCTGCTGCTGTGACGGAGCGGGCTTGACCTTATCAACAACAGCCAGAAAGCCTTCGTGCACGAGCACCTAAGGACCCTGAAATAGCACCATTAAATAGATATGAATCAACCGACACCAAATCTCACCATCGCACACGCAAAACGAGACACCCTAACCTTGCCGTCCCAAGGAGACGGTAGGAATCTACGTTGGAGCTCCGTTGATAACGTCCAGATGGACGAACCCATGGAGGATTGGAACCCAGTAGACAAACTCAAAGTAGAAGTGTTGCCATCCGCCCAAGCGCCACACATACAAGGACTAAAAAACCCTAACCTAAATTAATCGCCAGAGCACTACACCAGGATTCCCGTCCCTGCCACCAACTATTGGAGCGGTAGGCAGAGGGAAGGAAATTCCACAATCTCGTTGGAAAAGTCTAGCATGCAGAGTTTTCCCTAGCCGCCGAGGAGAAGGGAAGAAAACGCTTGGAGAAGAAGTCGGCCGATTCTCTAACATAAATCCCAGCATGTTTATACCACGTTCCTACATTAAATGCTAAATAGGTAGTAGAAGCGGGATGCCAACTGCCAAGTACAAACTACCAGCCCTAGACTCCCAACCCTAGCCGCCGTCGACACAACTTCCTTACATGTCACCGCCGCTGACACAGCTTCCTTACATGTCACCACCTCGGTGCTCCACTTCTTCCATGTTCGACAGCCTCACTGGCGGCAAGAGGAGTGGGGACCCATCCATCTCTTGTTCTGTTCCTTTGGTTTTTGTTTATCTGGTGGCATCAACAAGGTTGTGGCGGCAAGGGCATGCTGGAAGTAGGTCTCTCCCTATCTCGACGATGTCCGATGTGGCGTGGACGAAGGGTGTCGGTGTCAAAACCGGCGGATCTCGGGTAGGGGGTCCCGAACTGTGCGTCTAGGCGGATGGTAATAGGAGACAAGGGACACGATGTTTTACCCAGGTTCGGGCCCTCTTGATGGAGGTAAAACCCTACGTCCTGCTCGATTGATATTGATATTATGGATGTTTACAAGTGTAGATCTACCACGAGATCAAGGAGGCTAAACCCTAGAAGCTAGCCTATGGTATGATTGTAAGGGTTGTTGTTCGAGTCCTACGGACTAGAGCCATCCGGTTTATATAGACACCGGAGAGGGCTAGGGTTACATAGAGTCGGTTACAATGGTAGGAGATCTACATATCCGTATCGCCAAGCTTGCCTTCCACGCCAAGGAAAGTCCCATCCGGACACGGGGCGAAGTCTTCAATCTTGTATCTTCATAGTCTTGGAGTCCGTCGATGATGATAGTCCGCCAATGATAGTTCGGTGATGATGGTAGTCCGCTATCCGGACACCCCTAATCTAGGACTCCTCAAGTAGCCCTGAACCAGGCTTCAATGACGATAAGTCCGGCGCGTATATTGCTTGGCATTGCAAGGCGGGTTCCTCCTCGAATGATAGAAGATTGTGAAGACCAGGATAGTGTCCGCTCGCAAAATAAATTCCACATTCCACCGTAGAGAGAATAATAATATATACACAAGTTCAATCTCGACGTTTTTGTGGCATGACGTCACACCACTACCAAGCCATTACTTGAATTGTTTTTACTTTACCACCTCGGCGCATTTAGCGAGGCGGTTTCCTTGGCACGTCTTGTCGGCGAGATCGTGTTTCCCTTAATCCGGGATTCTCATCAATACGGACGTGGGTAACCCAACTGCGCCCGTTCGCCACGCCCCCTCTATCGAAGGCGAGTCCCAAACGGTCACGGAGACGGCTCTTGGTATTCTCCCTCTTTATAACGGGACCAAGGCTCGTTTCTTTTCTTCAATCCTCCATCGAATCCTCTCCCCGCTCCAAGTTCCAGCACCTAGAGCTCCAGATTCGAGTGCTTCGGACTTTCAACGATGTCCGGTTTCGACCTTCAGGGCCGGTGGATGCCCTCCTCCGTCACGGAGGAGGACGTGCTAAAGCTGCGGGAGGCCAAGTACCTGGCTTATGAGATTTCGCAGGTTGCTGCCGAAGGGCAGGCCATCCCCACCCCGAGCCCGGCGAGTATGTCGTTTTCAGTATCCCACCTCCGTCGGGTTTAGGCTTCCGATGGATCCTTTTGTGAGAGGGCTCATGTTTTACTATGGGTTGGAATTCCATGATTTGGCTCGAGTCCATCCTCCATATCTCCGCATTTATTGTCATCTCATGAAGCCTTCCTCGCGTCACCCTCACTTGGCATGTGGTGAAGACCTTCAATGTGGCGCCGAAGATGATCGGGGGGCGTCAAGCGGAGTGTGGCGGGGCGGCCATAAGTAGGAGGGCCGATGCCCCGTGGCCCGCTGGCTCCTTCCAAGAGGAGCTCGGCCCGTGGCAGCAAGAGTGGTTCTATATTACCGTCCGAGGGCCGCAGACAAAAGCCGCCGCCCTTATTCCGCCGGGACCTCCACGACGGTTGATGTCGTGGGTCAACCAAGGGCTCAACTGGGGCCGTCAAAGGGCGTGTCCCTACTGCAGGGCGGATTCGGGATCTCCGCACGAGGAGATCGATATGGTGGTGGTGATGCAGGTTATGCTGATTAGGCGTCTCCTGCCCTGCAAACGCCGCCCTCTCCGGCTATGGGAGTTCAATCCGGAGGGCCCACGGATTCTTCAACACTTCATGGGTATGACACCCTTGGAGATGTACAAATTATTCTTCGGATCGCAAGAGGTGCGTCCGGAATTGACCGAGGATGCTGGCCTAAGCTGCAATCGCCCGGATACTCAAGTAAGTAGTTCCAAGTCCGGACATACCGTTTTGTTTGCCTTTCGATGATTCGCTTTATGACCAACTTCCTTTTACACAGGAGTGGATAGCGGAAGCAAAATTGATCGTGTCCGCCCCCCCCGAGACCGCGCGGATCCCGTGCTGGTCCGGATGCTTGAGGTTGCGCCTTCAGAGGAAGGCGAAGGGAAAGCAGGAAAGCTCTTGCCGCCTAAGGAGGCTCTTGAAAGAGGGGATCGAGAATCCCTCCCTCCAAGGGGAGAAGAGGACTGCCTCCGAGGACCGGGGCAAAAGCCCTAAGCGGGGAAGAAATCTTCGCCAGAGGGTCCTGCGTCGGGGAGGCCCCGCCGCACAGATCTCCTTAATGAGTCAGCCCTCCAACGAGCCGTAAGTAGAAAGAAATGAGTTTTATAATAAGGGACATCCCTATTTGTGCTTCGAGGATAACTAAAGTTTTTACCTTGTAGTTCGGATCTCCGCCCTTCGCAAATGAGCTCGTCTTGGGGACCTTCGTCCGGAGATGATAGAGAGCGAGACGCCTCCGTCTGGGCGCCGTCGGATAGGGCGGACGAGCCTGAAGTGTCGCCACGAGAGGAGCCCCGGTTTGGCAAAGCCGGATAGTTCGGCGCCAAGCGGTGTACGGTGAAGGATCTGCTTGAGAAGGCGTCTATCTCGTAAGATCACCACGCATTGATGAGCATGGTGAGTGAAAGGATTTCGTCCGCCGAAGGCGGGTTGCATGATGCCGTCAGGAGTTTGCTGGCGGGGTTTGAGGTACGTAAAAATGACACACCTTTTAACAGTTTTGCATATAGAATGCGCCCTGTATAGATAGTAGCCCTTGAGACTCGGTAGGTTGTCGAAATCGACAGCGTGCCGAGGATCAAAATCGCAGGTTTAAATTCCCGTCGTGCCGATGCAGGTGGCGGGTCGTCCGGGGGCCAGCCGGACTGATGGAGTTGCTGAACTAGAGCGGCAACTCGATGTTGCGGATGCGGACATCACGCTGGTCAACAGGCGACTTGATGAGTCGCAAGGTAAGTGTTACTGCGCGGTCACTTGGTAAGGGAGCCGAAGCCATCTCCTTACAACATGTGCGTGAAATGCAGATAGTGCCGCTGTCGTGGAGAGCCTTCGGGCCGAACTTGCTCGAGCCAAGGAGCAGGCCAGAAGGAGTAATGCGGCGGCCTCGAGGGCGGCCGAGGAGTTAGCGGCCGAAAGGGCCGCACATTGCCGGAGCAGGGAAGAGATGGTCGAAATGGCCAGGAAGTTAAAAGATGCTACCGACCGCAATGAGGCTCTTGGGAAGGAGCGCCTAGCGGGGCAAGAAGACCTGCGGAAGGTCACCGCCGAAGCCAAGGATGCCCGCTCTGCAATGCGGGCTATAAAGGAAGAGCTGCGCCAGGCCGGAGATATTGTAGCTGGCAAGCCTTTTCTGCTGCGCCGAAGGTTTACGGATCCAAAATATGCTCAGCTGGGCCAACTGTGGGGTTCAGAGGACCCTTATATGGACTTAGCAGCGAGTGCGGCGGATGCCGTTGTGCATTTTCGAAGCCAGAAGGATCACAAGACGGAAGAGCTGTTTTGGTCTCAATTCCATAGTCCGGAGCGTTCACTTCCGCTGACCGACCGTTTGGCCGAGTGGGCTGAGCTAAATAGGCTGTCCGGGCTTGCTATGACGGATATAGTGACCCATATCCGGCCGGATAGGCCCCAGCCGAAGAGTTACTTTGGTTTATTGCAGCAATTTCTTGGGGCGGTGCCGCATATCAAGGCGATGAAGCGGTCGGCCTGCATAGAGGGTGCGCGGATGGCGCTCGCCCGTGTGAAGACACATTGGGCAGAGATGGATGCCACCGCTGTTGCGACCCCGGGTTCGGATGATAACCGGTTACCCGCCGAGCATTATTTTGGCGAAGTGCTGCGTGGTGCTCGTGTAATAGAGTCACAGTGCTCAAAAAATGTTACGTTCGAATGAGCGTTTATATGATGTAAAACGATATTTATGATGTAAGCGCCTTTTATACTTGTGCGTTCAAGTAACAGAATATCTCCTATGCGGCCGTTCATGTATACGTGTGTATAACCTAAAAGATGGCAGTCGTCGGCTTCAGCCCCCACGCACAAGGTGCGGGGGTGTTCGCAAAAGAAAGCGCGTTTTCACACTTAATCCGACGTCTCGGTCCTGTAAAGGAGGTGGTAGCGTAGCAAACGAGGCAACCGGACTATAATCCTTTATCACTTTCACTTAGCCATGGAGTTCGAGGGTGGGGCTACGACATAGCCCTGGGGCACCGCACTCTCCAATTCGGGCGCAGATGTGTACTGGACGGAAGCGGCCCTTCGTCAAAGCGGAGGAATCCTAAACATTCCCATGGTCGATCGAGTGGTTGACCAGTCTCTCGCTGTATCATGACAGTCAGTTTTCGGCTTTCTCTACTGAGGTGCTCGCCCAGCCGAATTGGGGCACAATCGCAGTAGTTTTCCTGGAGCTGCGTTAGCCAATAATACGGAACGTAAGGCAGCAAAACACAGGAGCCGGGCAAACCCAACATTTGACCGAAGACATGATTCGGAGCTTATGCATATAAGGCCTAACTCGAGACGCCGAACACTCCCGAAGGTGTTCGGTCTTTATAATAGCGGGCAAAACAAAGCCCTAAGCCCCTTGTGTCCAGGTACGGGCAGGTTCTTCTGGCGCGGCCGATGCCAAAACGCCAGTCTCCACTCTGGTTATAATGGTAAACTAGGGGATTATAGCAACAAGAGACAGTAAGAAAGGTTTACGTAGGGTCTTAGTCTAAAAAGAGTCCTGCAACGGGTCCCTACTGCACGTCTGCGCCTGTGTCTCCGTTGTGCCGTATCCTAGACGGGTGTGCACACTGTTCATCTGTAAAAAGAGAGGAACTTGGTTGGAAAAGAAATCGTGCGAGAAAGTGCATAAAAAATTGAAATATAGATAAAGAAAGCTGAGCCTATGCTAGCTCATTATGGCTTATATGTGCAAACCCTTGTGAAGGGATGTGCGGCTAGGTAGCCCCTAGCTTATTTATTCCGGACTTGTCCAGCCGTGTCCGGGGTCTCAGGCGACCTTTTAATGAAATGATGCCACGTGGACCGGGCATTTTAAGCATAAGAGACGCGTAATGTGGTATTGCATTGAAGCGGACGAAAGCTTCCCGTCCCAGTGATGGTTGATAGCTACTTTTAAATGGGGCGACATGAAAGGTTAGCTTTTCTCGTCGGAAGTTGTCAGGTGACCCTAACACAACTTCTAGTAATAATGAAACTGTGCACCTGGCGTAAGGGCCTGGCGCCACTCTTTTGAAGGAAGTGCGGCTACGCCGAATTGCAGTATGGTCTATCCCAACTTGCGGATTGTGTCCGGATGTAGCAGGTTTAAGTCACTGCCGCCGTCCATCAAAACCTGCGTGAAATGCAGTCCGTCTGTTATGGGATCCAATATCGGGGCAGTCTATCCTGCGTTCTGGATACTTCTGGACTAATCTAGATGGTCGAAAGTGATTGGTTTTGATATCCAATCTCGGTGTTCCACTGAGGTGGACCGTGCGACACTTGTCTTAGCGAGTGCCGTGTTGGTTTTCCGTACTATCGCGTGAAGCTAGTTTACTGTTTTGACTTCTTGTGGGAAAGTCTTTTGACTTCCGGTGCTCTGCTGGTGGGGTTCGTCATCGTCCTCGCTTGGCGCGTCGAGCCCCTTGTGTCCGGCGTTGAGTCTGCCGGACTGCTTAAAAACCCAACAATTTCGGTTGGTATGGTTTGCAGGCCTGCCGGAGGTACTGTGGATTTGACATATCCGATCTAAAATTTTGTTTAAATTTGATAGCTCGTCTCTGTTCTCCTTAAGAGGCCGTGTTTTATTGTTTGGCCGCGAGCTTTTGAATCCGGCGTTGACCGCCGTGCCCTTTGGGCTTTTTTCTTTATTCCGGCGCTGGTCTTTCCTGCGCCGTGACTTTCCGTTTCCATCTCTGATCTCGGATGTACTCGGGTCGCTTGTGCTGCATCTTGCCAGCCAGCTGTCTTCTCCTGCGCAAAAGCGCGTCATGAGGCTTGTTAGCGCGGCCATTGTTCTTGGCTTCTCTTGGCCGAGGTGTCTGGCGAGCCATTCGTCTCGGACGTTGTGTTTAAAAGCTGCTAGGGCTTCCGCGTCCGGACAGTCGACTATTTGGTTCTTTTTGGTAAGGAACCTGTTCCAGAATTTGCGTGCTGACTCTCCGGGCTGTTGGGTTATATGACTCAGATCGTCTGCATCCGGAGGGCGGACATAAGTCCCTTGAAAATTTGCTCTAAACGCGTCCTCAAGCTCTTCCCAACTTCCAACAGTGTTTTCTGGGAGGCTTTTGAGCCAATGCCGAGCTGGCCCTTTGAGCTTGAGGGGTAGGTATTTTATGGCGTGGAGATCATCTCCTCTAGCCATGTGTATGTGTAGTATGTAGTCTTCTATCCAGACTCCGGGGTCTGTTGTGCGTCATATGCCTCTATGTTTATGGGTTTGAACCTGCTGGAAATTCATGATCCAGCACCTCATCGGTAAAACATAGCGGTTGTCTGGCGCCTCAGATTTGGGTGTGCCGCTGTCTTCGAACACTTGTCGTGTTGTGTTACTTCCTGGGGTCCTCTTTTTTGGCCCGTAGATGGACCTAGTTGGGCCGTCCGTTTTCCCAGGATTATAATTCGGCTTGTGTGCAGCCCCGCTTGTCGCTTTGGGCCTGTCATCTGGCCGTCTATCCGGCCAGGCGGCCTCTTTATTTTTTGATTGTGAAGGCTCTATGGCTTCCTCGTCAAATTCTGGCAGCAACTTGCGCTTCGGGTAGCTCTTAGTTTGATGGCCATTGCCATATTTGTCTGCAGTCTTGAATACTTTGCTCCACTTCATTCTGAGCGTGTCTTCTGCTGTATTGAGCTTCCATTTCGCTTTCTTCAAACTTCTTGCAGTGGCGACGAGTTTTTTGTGTATGTTCTTATGCTCCGGTGTTGTGTCCGGACTGTTGATTGCTCCGTGAAGGGGTTGATTATCCGGCTCGTCCTGTTCGTCGTCCGCTGGTTTGCCCTGCTCTATCGCTGGGTCGTTAGGAAGGCTGCTTTGATCGAGGCGGGACTTAGGGCGGCGTCTACGTCGTCGTTTTGGTTCTTTATCGGCGGGATTATCCTCTGCCGCGTCCCGTTGTTCCTCGTTATTGCTTCCCTTTGGGGTGTCCACCATGTATATGTCGTATGACGCGGTGGTCTTCCAGTGTCCTGTAGGCACTGGTTCTTGGTAGTCTCCGGCATCGTCGTCCATACCATCGATGTCTTCGGAGTCGTAGTCGAGTACGTCGGTTAAATCGTCGACGGTGGCTACGAAGTGGGTGGTGGGTGGGCTCTGAATTTCTTCGTCGTCGCGTCCCAACCATCCCGGCCGTAGTTCGCCAGGCTCCCGGATAGCGAGAGATGCTTGATGAATTTATGATATCGCCAAGGGCGAAAGTGCTGAAAGATGTCCGCGGCGGTGAATTCCATGATCGGCGCCAATCGGATTCGGTGGCGGGGCGCAGGAGGTTCGGAGTCCGGCAGGAGTCCGGCACCTCGAGTCATGAGCTTTATGCGGGACAAGGTAAGTGTTCGGCTCCATCGCCGTAGAAGTTGCAGCTCCCGAGGCGGTGTCCAGCCATCCATCCTCGATCCGAGCGATCGGCTCCGGACTATGAGTCGGAGCGGATTCGTGTGCGGCCTCTAAGGTGCTGTCCGGCGGCAGAGTTAGGTCATGCCCATCGTGACAGCGCGGCACGCTCGGCTGTGGCTCAGATCCATCGAAGACCAAGTCCCCGCGGATATGGGCCGTGAAGTTTAGGCTTCCAAACCTGACCCGACGGCCAGGGGCGTAGCTTTCGATCTGCTCCAGATGGCCAAGGGAGTTGGCCCGCAGTGCGAAGCCGCCGAATACGAAGATCTGTCCGGGGAGAAAAGTCTCACCCAGGACTGCGTTGTTGTTGATTGAAGAGGCCATCAAGCCCATCGGTGACGACACAGAGGAACTCTCAATGAAAGCACCAATGTCGGTGTCAAAACCGGCGGATCTCGGGTAGGGGGTCCCGAACTGTGCGTCTAGGCGGATGGTAACAGGAGACAAGGGACACGATGTTTTACCCAGGTTCGGGCCCTCTTGATGGAGGTAAAACCCTACGTCCTGCTCGATTGATATTGATATTATGGATGTTTACAAGAGTAGATCTACCACGAGATCAAGGAGGCTAAACCCTAGAAGCTAGCCTATGGTATGATTGTAAGGGTTGTTGTTCGAATCCTACGGACTAGAGCCATCCGGTTTATATAGACACCGGAGAGGGCTAGGGTTACATAGAGTCGGTTACAATGGTAGGAGATCTACATATCCGTATCGCCAAGCTTGCCTTCCACGCCAAGGAAAGTCTCATCCGGACACGGGGCGAAGTCTTCAATCTTGTATCTTCATAGTCTTGGAGTCCGGTCGATGATGATAGTCCGGCCAATAATAGTTCGGCTGATGATGGTAGTCCGGCTATCCGGACACCCCCTAATCCAGGACTCCCTCAAAGGGCATGTGGGAATTTGTGCCCGTAGATCTGTTAGGTCCCTTCAAATCTTTGAAGTTCGCTATGTTTCAAGAAGAGCTATTGACCGACTATTGGTGCAGCGACTTGACATCTTCTTCCCGTTCCTTCAGAGATTTGTAGATCTGGTCTTAAGGAGCGAGTGGTTTTGTGGTCTTCACATGCCTATTATGGCGAGGACGTTTGCAGGTGTCCCTTTTCTTTCATGTAGATTCAGTGTAATTTTTTTTATTTTCGGCGGACAACATAGAATCAAAGAGAAGAAGGCTAATACTATTTTCAATTTAATTTTCTACTGGTTGTTCTATGTTCAAATACATGTCCATTGTATCGGTTTTCTTTTCCTTGCATTAATCTTTGGATGTCTTTATTTAAAAAAGGTCCAAACTAACTTCTTTGGGCACACATTTTTTTAACGTTTTAGACACGTCTTCGAGTAAAAATTAGAAAAGTTTGACCAGCAATATCAATTTAAATATGTTTGCTAGAAACTTGTGAACCACATGCGTAGTTATGTTTTGGGAAGTGATTTTTCCTTTTCTTTTTAACAGGGTAAGGGATGATAAGGTCCTAGAGCCGACTTTATTATAACAAAGTTGTACAACACTACCCAAAGGAGATGAAAGAAATTAAAAATTATAAACATGTCCTCCCATTCTACGTTCACGGCCCCATAGGACAAAGAAAAAAACAATTGGATCATAAATCAACCGGTGACATCATCGAAGATGCTTTACCGCCATCTCTGACCAAATCCTTAACTTCAAAGAAGGAGCGAAGGGCCTCACAATGAAGGTTGAAGTCAAAAACGATCTTATATTGTGGGTAGGAGGAACTATTTTTGAAACCCTGCTTGAAAAACGATCTTATATTGTGGGACGGAGGGAGTAACTAACAGATCGTCCAAAGGCTAGTAAACCACCCTAGCCATCCATGTCATTCTTCAAAGACATATCCTTGTTTGATCCATATATTATACGACCAAGGTCGAGGCAGATGAAGAAGATGTATAGGAAGCAACAAAGCCATCATCATATCCTACAGCACGCCAGATCTGAAGGCCAGACCATGGATCCACCCCCTCCCCCTCTTTTACCGCCACCATGACGACGAGTAAATGGGGAGAAGGAACTCGGGTTAACCCACTCTGACGGGTTGCCGAGCTTATTCTTGAAGCTTTCATCCACCTCAGACCACCTCTTATCCATCAAGGAAATCGACCTAGAGAGGAAGAAGGCGAGCTTCTTGACCACAGTTATTGCTCCAGGCACTATTAGCATCACCTTTTTTTTTTAACATCGCTATTAGCATCACCTAATCCCCTACATGTGCGTCATCCGCCGTCATGGCCTCTGGTTGTCTACCCGGGATAGGCGTGCTTGCCCTATGTGGCATTCAAAAGTCGCCCTCAGTCTAAGCATGAGTTTTGCCATGCCTCACTCTTTCACAACTCCACAATTGATTTGGTCATGTTGGACCAAATGATCGAGATCATCTCATAGGGTCCCTAATGGCCTAACCCATCAAGCAAGAGAGAAATGGGGATACGAATCGCAACATGGATGGGTTAGTGTGATCAGCTAAACCTCACCAGGCGCGCATGAGCAGGTTTTGTTGCGTGGCAGATCCGAACGTAGCGGCTCGGATCAGGTACCACTTAAGTAACGTCAGTCCACTCTTCCGATCTACTCCCTTCGTTTCTAAATATAAGTATTTCTAGAGGAAGTCATTTCACTTCGAATGTAGTCTACCTGATATGTGGACCCAACCTGTTAGAATGGGGGTGCTACGACATAATTTGGGGCACCTTTCCTTTGAAGAAAAAATGATACAATTGTAGTACAAAGGGAGGGAGTATTATATGATTTTCGGCAGCTACCATGCAAGACCGTGGATACAATTGGGCCAGACAAGAGGAGACTCCCAACTCACACAACAACGACGCCCATCTTCCCTTGCCTTTCTCACACGCACACAACAAACACATCCATCTCCTTTTCCATTTAAAAGCAAGGCCATCTCAGCTCATCGCCCTCCCCATCAGCTCCCTCGCCATTGATCAATCATCCTCTCCACATCATAACAAGTGACAAGCAGCAGCAGCCATGGTCAAGAAGCTCGCCCTCGCCTCCCTCTTCTTCACCAGCGGCAGTGTGGACGCCACCGCCGAGAGCATGTCGTCTCCTCCGTCCATATCAGCTGCGTCCTCCCGCAGCATGGCCGCCTCGTGGCAATGGCCCTCCTGCGCGCAGGCCAGGACCGTGTCCTTCGACGGCCGCAGCAGTGTGAAGGCGGAGGCGTCCTTGTCGTCGGCGCGCGTGATCATGAACCCGGCCTACTGCGACGAGACGGCCGACAGCTCCTTCCTCTCCGCCTCCGCCTCCTCTTCTGCCTCCACCGCGTCGCCGGAGCTGGAGCCGGAGCCCTCGATGGACGAGGCGGTCATCCGCGAGATCCGAGCGTCGAGCCGGCTCTTCTTCGAGCCCGAGGCGACGAAATCCATCGTGACGACGAGCAAGCCGGAGGCGGATCAGGCGGCGTTCGGCGGGGCGACGGCGCTGGCCATCGACTCCGCGGACCCGTACGGCGACTTCCGACGGTCCATGGAGGAGATGGTGCTGAGCCGTGGCGGGGGCAGGGGCCAGGACGACTGGGGGTGGCTGGAGGAGATGCTGGGGTGGTATCTCCGCGCCAACGGCAAGAAGACCCACGGCCTCATCGTCGGCGCCTTCGTCGACCTGCTCGTCGGCCTCTCCGCCGTCAACAACAAGCACAGCGGCCAGTGCTAGCCGGCGGGCAAGCCTTCATCGACTACCTACCATGTTTACGAAGAAAACAGTGCCATGCCAATGCCATTGGTGGCATCAGCGATTCCGTGGAGGATGATTGAGCGAGAGGCGTAGGATGTGTTGTTGTTATTGAGAGCATGCATGCATGCCTGTACTATACTTGATTAAATTTTATGTAGATGTTGATAGTTGAATTATTCGACGATTGCAAATCGCCAGCCAGCCAGCCAGCTAGATAGTCAATGAGTGCTACCTCGAGCTTTCTCGCTCCCATGAGTCCCATCATGTACTGATCTGGCCAATCGTTGGACAACGCTTTCACACTGGTGTGTGACAGTGTGTGTGACTTATGTACATGGTTTTTCACTTTCAGTGAGATTTAGATGAAATTCACTGAGTTTCAGCAATCATTAATATATTTACCTTTTAGTGAAATTTTCAGCAATTTTAGTGGTACACATGAATTCAAATATTGTTCAATTTCCTAAATTGAATATTTAATTGAATTAAAGTGAATATCTCGGCATTTGGCCAAAATGCAAACCGTTGGTGCTGAAATTTTTCTGAAACCGAAAGCGAAAACCTTGCTTCTGTGCCCCTACCCCTGCCTCTCTGGCGGCTGCAACGCTACAGCGTCCCGTCTGAAGCTCGGACCCTGCCTCTTCCTCCCCTTCGCTGGCGGCAGCGCAGGCGGCGCATCTTCTCCGTTTCCAACAAGGTCCTGATATAGTGGTGAGCCCTTGCCTTGCTGTCCTTCTTCTTCTCCCAAATCAACTGTGTGAATCGACTGACCGGAGATTCAACTTGAGAAAATCATGGCATTAAACAAGTTCAAACATGTTCTGATGTTGATTACATAGTATTAGTTACACTACTAGTCTCATGCTCCGTCTGTCCGGAAATACTTGTCGGAGAAATGGATGTATTCCGAACGGACGGAGTACTACATTATGATATGCAAGGCGGCAAAAGCTTGTTTCTGTTTTCCATTCACGAAATGGAAAATTGCAATGCCCCAAGCCTCCAACACAGCCCCGGAAGATGCCAAGTGAAAAGTGTACCGCTATACGTGCTGTTTGGTTTGCTATTGCCATCCCTACCCTGACAAAGTGAGCAGAGCCATTTGGTGAGAGCGTGAAGCTTTTGTGGGTGAACATGGAAATCGCCTGGACGTACGTGGAGGTAGGTGTCAAGTCATTGGGGCTTTGCAGGGTGGGCAGGGGGGGCAGACCAAAAGTGTCCAACCGATCCATTATCTCTGCCATTGTCAGCCCGTACGTGTTTAATTCACTTCACACGCCTGGTTCTACGAATGGCTTGGTTGATTTGACCCATCGGGTAACCAGACCCAAAAATAATAATATCAGCAGCAGCACCCATGGCTCGTCGAGTGCACGAAAGATGTACTATCTCTCTCGCGCCGCTCTGCACTGCACTGCAGTCTGCAGTGTATGTGTGGGTGGCGAGACGCCAAAGCACGTCGACACAATCCCGTTTCGTACGGCGAAATCAGGCGGCACCCCGATCGGGCTCTGTTTGTCTGCATGTGTGCGGTGATTGGAGCCACTGTTTCAGTTTGGGTGGTGGTGCCCGTGGCCTGAATATTTTATCCACAGCTTAGCCCAACAGTGCTTCTTTTCCTAATAGTAGCATGCAGATCTCAGTACGAGTGATTCAGCAACACGACCTTTCACCTCACCGCCAGACACTAGTAGTGTTAGAGGATCTACAGAGGGGCGCTTCAAATCCACCTCATACGCATGGACAGCCCGGTCACTGACCGGTTACATTTTTTCAATTCAGACGGACATCTAAAATGGGCCTCAAACATTCGGACTGATCGGTCACGTTTTTTCAATCCAGGCAAACGCCTCAAACGCTCGGACTGGCTTGCACCCCTCATATCCAGCCCAAATATGGGGAGGATATGAGGCGCCGGACACGCCCGCCACGTCAGATCCGGCCCATGCTGGCCCACTCAACCCCACATATATTCGTCCTCATCCGCTCGCTGGAGCAAACCCTAGCCACTTCCCTCCGCCGCCCGAGCTCATCTTCGGCAGTTTCCGGCCTTCTCCGCAATGGCAGGCCGCAGATCGGACTCCGACCAGTCCGGATGCGTCGACTGGGGTGTCATCCCGTGTGGGTTCGACGAGACAATGGTAGTCCGCATTGCACTCCGCCGCTCCTAGGAGGACAGTGCCCGGCCGACGGACGGATCCGTCCGCCGCGACGCCATAGTGTCGGCTGACCGGGCGCTCGGGTCCTCTGGTGTTGGATCCTCGCGATCCCGGCCGGAACACCTCTCCTTCCTCATCACCGGTCGGGCCGAGTATGAGTCCCACCGGGAACGGACAGCCCGCCGTGGGAAGGAGAGGATAAGGGCCGTCGAGGCCCGTATCGAGGCGGAAATGGTCGCGGCGGTGGCGGCTGATGCGGCGGCACGGGCGGCCGCAGAGGAGGAAGCCATCCGCGCCCGCATTGTGCAAAACGGCAGCAGAGGAACACGCGCGCCTCGCCTGAGAGCAGAATCGGGCGGTCCGTGCCATGACCGGACTGACACCGAAGGAGAAGGAAAACAACTACGACGAGGACAGCTCCGGTGACGAGCAGACCCGGCTCGATCCGTACTGAGTCTTCGACCGGTACTTCCGCCAGAAGGACGACAAGGGCGCCAGGAAGGGCAATGGCAGTCGTGAATGAACTCTACCATAGCCAAACATGCCAAATTTTGATAGTACGATGGCATGTTTAGTTAGTAGTGATGGAGTAGCTGGACGATGTGTGTGCATCGACGTAATTGCATGAGTTTGTATGGATTTAAGATATGTTAATTAAGGTGTCTGGATGTGAACGATATATTTGCGGGGTGCCCGGCCAGTGCCCACGAACGCACCCGGGCGTGTCCTCAGGCTTCTAAGGGGCCGGATTTGGCAAATCCGGCTGTAAATGCTCTTAGTGCAGCTGATCAAGGTGCTTCTCGATCATTTGTGGATCGAACGGCCACGACGACGTGTCTCAGCGGTACATAGGCATTTCGTCGAGCACCTTATCTGCACTACGGCCGATGACGATCAGGACAATATCCCTAACGCCGTAACTAGGGCTGATCTATTTTCTTACGCACGTTTTGATGCCAGCTAGACTGCTTAAATTGTGACTAGTCGGCATGCAGAGCATTTATTTTTTGAGGACCAGTCTTTTTTGATACTCACACATTTATTAAGGACTAGGCTCGGTTCAAATCCTCAACTGGTTGAGAGAATGGATGTACAAACCCGACGCCTAAGTTTAAATCCTCACATAGGCGATTTTTGATTCCTATTTATTCTTGAGGACCAGGCTTTCCGGGTACTCACACATTTATAAGGACTAGGCTAGGTGCGTAACCAAGACTAAAAATCCTAATACTCATACTTAAAAAGTTGTGTGCATTTTTAGTTGGTGCAGAGGCCGAAGAAGTGAAATTATCTCCCAGTTTTTTAACGAAGAGAGCCTTGGCTTAGTGGTTGGGTATGCGGTTGTGCAATCTAACGACCCAAGTTCAATTCCTAGAATTGACAGGTGATGCACATGGGTTTTCCCCCGTTTATTGAGGATCAAGCTTGATGTGTGGTGGAACCACTCATCAAGAAATATCTTGATACTCATTTAAAAAAATATGAAGACCATATTTATCTTAGTAGTCATACTAAAATAGTTATATGCATCCCAAGTTGATGCAGAGGCCGGAAAGTGAAAATCTCTTCCACTTTTAAAGGGGAAGTGAGCCTAGCTCAATTGGTTCGGGGAGTGGATATACAAACCCATCACCTGAGTTCGAATCCTCACGGAGGCAAATTTACATTCCTATTTAATCTTGAGAACCGGCCTTTCCTAGTACTCATGCAATTTATCTAGAGGACCAGGCTTGGTTATTAACCAAGATAAAAATCCTGGTACTCATGCTTGATGGTTGTATGATTGCTTAGTTGGTGCAGATTCTGCACTATTTACAAAGCAAAAAGAGCCTTGGCACAGTGGTCGGCATGTGATTGTGCAACCTAATGACCCAAGTTTAATTCCTAGAACTGACAAATGATGCACACTTGTTTTCTTCATTATTGAGGATCAAGCTTGATCTGTGGTGGAACCACTCATTCAAAAATATCTTGATATTCATTAAAAAATCTAAGAACCATGTTTATCATGGTATTCATATTAAAATGGTTGAATGCATTTTTTATTGATGCAGAGACCGGAAAGCAAAAATCTCTCCCATTTTGAAGAAGCTGCAAGTTATGGACATGAAAACACACGCCTCGTGAAACCTAGCGCCGCTAACTTCCCTGCTCGTCTTGCCATCGCCGGAAGGGCCTGTCGAGGAAGCTCGGCTGGCTCCCAAGATGGCGGCGGCGGGGTGCTTTTCGGGCTTGTGTGCGGCGCCGATGAGCGTGGCGTTGGCCGTTGGATTAGGCGTATAGTAGTTCTTCGCGTGGGCTGCTGGATCTGATGGCGACAGTTGCCTTCGTGGAGGTGGTGGTGGTTCATCACGTTTGGGCTTGAGGCCATGGCATGTTGGGCTAGATGTCCGCGGCGTCGACCGCTGACTTTGGTGACAGGTGCCCTCCTGGCTTGCTGGATCCTTCCCCCGATCAGATGCCCAGATTGGCTGGTGGTTTGACCCACGGATGATTGTTGCGGTGCATCATGTTGTAGGTCTCCACGTCGGACCGGCGGGCTGCTAGTGTGCTCCAGCCATGATGCTTGAGGAGCAACATTCGTTTTGGGCTGGCAACAGTGGCGGTGCCATCTGCTAACTTTTGTGGTCGCCATTGAAAAATCTTTGTGAGTTTTCTCTCCAGATCCGATGGCGGCTACCAGCGGCTCGTACCGGCGGCGTTGCAGGATGCAGCCGAATGGCTCCTTTGTGGGTTCTGGCGGCTCTTACTTCAGCTAGTTTGCTTTCGATGATGAGATGCAATATATGGACAACACTTGACGCAAAGGGTATGCTTGTGGGGCGGTGTCGGCTATTTCTGACCAGGCATGTAGCTGCTGGGATAGCGGGAAAGTGTTGATGGCAACACATGATGGACTTCGATTTAATGGTACTTCTCGAGTACCTGATCTTGAGCTCCGGGGTGAAAATCCTAGTTTTTACCCAAGTTGGTTACTTATGGGATGTGTTTGCGTCGTTACCTTGTTGAAGGCATTGCTTGGACATGCTCATATTTGTTCTTCGGGGTGGAAACCTAAAGTCCGGCCTCTGATCTGAATCCAGTGACGACGGCGCTTGAGTTTCGTCTCCTTCTTGAAGGTGTTATAATTGAAGAATCTCTTTGTCTTTGTGATGTCAAGAGATAGTTGGTGTGGATATAATCGTTGTTGTAGTTTGTCGATTATTGTTGATCGCTTCAGGGTCTTTTTCTTTTCCTCGCTTAGGCTAGCTTTGGTCTTGTATGACTTTGCTGTTTGCCAAAAGGTTTATTTGTGTAAGTGTTGGTTGTGTGCATCTTTAGTTATGCAGAGGTCGGGTGTGTGCTTATTGTGTTTGTATCTTCTTGATGCTTCATTCTGGGTCAATAAAATCCACCATTTGTTAAAATAAAAGTGCAAAGCGGACAGAGCTTGTTTTCTTTTTTTGGAGAAGTTGAGCGACAGTGGCCCATTTTCTCTGACGGAGTACTATACCTGACCTGGCAAGTGATGAGCAGAGCAGAGCAGAGTCATTGCCTATTTGCTGACAGACTGAGGCTGCTGTTGGTGAACATGGACAGAAATCGCCGGGACGTGCAGGTAGGTAGGTTTCAGGTCGGCGGAATGTGCCAATCGATCAGTGAGCATGCAGCCATGCACCTGCATGCCGAAAGCCTGAACAACCACCACTAGTTACATCGAGTTCTCCAGTGGCGTACTAGTCTACTAGCCACACTGAACCACATGCAGCCGCTGATGGCGAGACGCGTGCATGCACTTACTCTTTTTTTTTTTTTTTGCGGGGCGCTAGTAATAATACTCTACACTTAGCAGGCAGACGGGCCTCCACCAGCACGGCAGCCAAAACCAGAGGCAGCTTTTATTTTCAGCCACCAGCCGCTGATATGTGATGTGACCCATGCTCCCATGATCCGATCACTATAGCTCTCTTGTGGAGTGCACAAAAGATAGATATATTGATATATCTGCACTGCATGGCCATACGCCAAACCACAATACCATGCGTACGGCGGAATCAGAAAAATCATCAGTTTGTTTCTATGCGCGCACGCACTGCAGTCTGCAGATGGATGCAGCGATCGACGCCACTGTGTCAGTCTCAAGTCTCAGTCTGTCATGAATCCAGGCCCCCAACAGTGGCAGTTGTGCCTCCTTCGCCCGTCCTCGCCTCACCAACCCAACCCTTCCACATACTCCAAACTTGCGATCGCTCTAACAGTAGAATCAAGATACTTATCAATCAAGCCTGTGAGCAACGACGGCCTTTCAGCTCAGCTCACCGCTAGGTGCCGCTGAAGGTGCATGTGTCTCGCATCAACACTCGTACATGGTGACGACGAATTAATACTGTCCAAGCAATGTGCAGCTATGTGCGGCTAGTTGTATTGTACTCCCTCCATCCTAAAATAAATGTCTCAAGCTTTGTACAACTTTTTATTAACGTTAGTACAAAGTTGAAACACTTATTTTGCGACGGAGGGAGTAGTATTTTGTGTTTTGTCTATGCACAAGTTCTAATTGTTCTGCTTTTTTTTTTTGTTACAAAGAGGGATCTCTCCCTTCAATTTCATTAGTATAAAATTGGGACACTTATTTTCGGACGGAGAAAGTATAACAAAAACAACAATGTCTTGCAAACTACTATAGCATAATAGGAAATAAAGGGGTTGTTTAGTTTGTGACTAACTTTGTCAAAGATTGTCACATCTAATGTTAGGCAAGTTTAACCAACTTAGATGAGTGTTTGGTTCAATCCACACCTTAGGCAAGCCACACTACGGCCCCATATGGCATACACACAAAGAATATGACAAGATTCCCTTACACTTACCAATTTATGGCTCTCATTTCGGTGAACTAATCTTAGGTAAGCTTGGCAAAAATGTCTGTGAAAGTGTGGCAATGCAAGGCCTAGAACCAAACAGCCCCAAAATGCCCCACAGTCCCTAACTATGACTAATATGAGGGGGGCCAAGACCAGACAAGCCAACGGGTAGAATCTTCATGCAGCTTCATCCAAAATGAGCCCTCATTGTAGCTGAAACACCCCCAACACGCCAGCCTTGCACTGCTCTAAAAACTTCACTTGCCGTCACCTCTAGCACTTTTACCACCAGCTTCCACCTTCTTCGTTTTCTCATTTTACTCTTTTCAATTTCATGAACCTTTTCCAAATTCAACTTTTTCTAAAATACTTGAACTTGAACTTTTTTTCAAAATTTTAAATAATTTTCACATTTTACTTTTTTTGAAATTACAAACTTTTCCATGTCTAAATTTAAAAAAATGTAAACTTTTCATCAAAGTAATGTTTTTTTTTTCAAAATTTCATGAAGTTTTTTCAAATTTACAGACTTCTTTAAAATCTTTTGAACCTTTTTGTTTTGAATAAGTCAATGGTCACTGGTCCATGAGTCAACTGATTGGCCAAAACGTAGCTGGGACAGACCATAGCATGCGCACGTGAGCGCTAGTGGGCTCAGCTGGCGCCAAAGGCGCTGTATAGAAGCACTCTGTACGCAGTTGTGAATCACTAGTTGAGGGTTACCCTTTGCAAAGAACACTTGCACCTTTTCTGGTGCTGAGAAGTGGCACTCTGCGTACAATTTTTCCTTTCTTTTGGTAGATTCACTCATTTAAAATGTTTTATCTTTTGAACCATGCATCCAAATGTTGAACTATTTTCATCATTGGATTTCTTGTGTCTAAATATTTAGAGCTAAATCCCTGTTAATAGGTTACGATGAACTTTCCTTTACGAAAAGACTTGAAACAATAAACAAGAATCACAAAAAAACAAAAAAAAAACCGACTTGCCACAGAAAAAAAGCAAAATATGTTCGTATGATTCAAAAATAGTTTCATGAAATTTAAAAATATTCATATGTTTAAAAGTACGTTTCATGGCATTTTATAAAATGATCTTGAAAATAAAAAAATTCTTGTTTCTTTTTTCAAAATATGATCTTAACATGTACAAAAATGTTTATCCCATTTAAAAATGTACATAAGCACTTGAAAAATGTTGGAACATTTTACATAAATGTTCATGAATTTTGATTTAAGAATGTTCACTATGTATTTAAAAATGTTCAATGTGCATTTTCCTAGTGTTCAATGTGTATTTTGGATAAATGTTCATAGTGTATTTAAAAATGGTTAACATGTATTTGAACAAAGTCGACATGTATTTGGAAAATTATGACAAAAAACAAAAGAAGTAATTGAAAAACCGAAGAAGCCCGATAGAGAGAAAACATATAAAAGCAAAAAGGTAAAATATGGGCAAAAGCTTCTAAAGCAGCTCCTTAGAGCATGTACAACCGAGCGCGGCGATGGAGCGGACGAGCACGCCTGCTCCCGCTAAGTGTACCAATGGAAGAAGGACATGTTGGGCTAAGCATTGAATGCGAACGTACACACAGGTGCAGCATACGTATCGTGGAACAGTGTTATTCGTCCAGGGTGCCGTTTCATCTGACGATGCCGTCACGGCACACCGTCCGCATGTTCCCACGGTTTTGGACGGCTAACTCACATGCACAGCTGAGTTCGTTTGGTGCACGACAGCCGTGACGTGGGATGAACATACACCATCTATGCACTTGTGCTTAAAAGATTGCGTTAAAAAAAAACTTGTGATTAAAAGAAGCTAGCAACACATTTTCTCTGAAAAATAGAAAAGGCTGGGAGCGCACTATGTAAAAAAGAGCGAGTGAACCGAATGCTCCGTTACTATTTTTCATTGGTGTTTCTTTTTTTTTTACATTTTTTGGTTTTCTTTAATCTTTTTGTGTTAAAAATGTTCATGCACGTCAAGAAATGGCCATGGGTATAAAAAATATTCATGTTTATTAAAATGTTTCGTGTATATTAAAATTTGGCCATATTTCGTTTAAAAATGTGTATCGTGTTTTCACAAAATTTCATCATTCGGATAAAAAAGATTAGGCATAAAAAATACTCATAGTGTATTTAAAAAGTATTCATCATGTAACTAGAAATTTCATTATGTGTTAACACTTTTTATACTTACATGAACACTTTTTATACGGATGCTTTGCTTGCTTGGCCGATACTTTTTGACCAGCATAACCTTTGTCCTCTTTGTTTGCTTTATTGCAATGAAAAGCTGAAAAAAAAAATGTCTACGTCCAACGCTTGGTGTGCGGGCACGATTCGCTCTTCATTGCAATCGTATCTGAACTGACGTGGGAAGCAAATGCATAGGCGTAGCTGCAAGCAAACCCCCACAAAACTAACTTGTACTACAACATTATTTAACCCTACGAAAAGAGTGCCCGGATGCCTCCAAAGAAAATACAAGCCTTGCTTTTTCTGTTGTTTATGTGAGCTACACCATGCATGTAGTAGCATGCATGCATGCAAGAAAACTCGTATACAAAATTGCCAACGAAACCAAAGATGGTTTTATTGCATTTGGGTTTGACCAAAGCGTGTTAATTAGCACCACGGTGATCGGATCCCCTGCTAGTAGTAGTTGCGGATGACCCCATGCCGAAGGCGAAACGCCGCTGCCTGTTGTCCGCGGGCTTGAGTATCTGGAAGGAGCAGGTGAGGTCGTCGTCGACGCACATGAGGGCGCCGGCGTTGTCGAACTCGCCGCAGTAGTTGGGGGCCGAGAAGGCGGTGACCATCCTCCGCCGCGGCGAAGAACTCATAGCCGTCCTCCACCACCTGGTGCGCCCGGCACACGAGGTCCAGGTCATGCCTCTCCATGAAGGCCGCCACCACGTCCGCCCGAACGTGTACGACACGCTCTCGTTGGGGCCCCACCGGCGGCGCCGCCGGGTCGGACCAGAAGAGGCGGCGTCGGGGACGTCGACGGGCTGGGGAGGCCGGGCGATGTCGCGAGGTGGCGGAGGTCCGGGAGAGCCGCGCGTGCATGCAGAGGATGCGCGAGTCGACGAGGGCGGCGACGGGCATGCAGTTGAAGCAGTCGGAGAAGTGGCGCCAGAGGCGGACGGAGTAGCGGCGCTTGCACTCGTCGTAGAAGCCGTAGACGCGGTTGACGGAGGCGCACTCGTGGTTGCCGCGGAGGAGGAAGAAGTGCTCCGGGTACCGGAGCTTGTTTATCAGTCGGCCGGCTCACGTTACTGCCCCGTCTGGCACAAACGTTATCGCTACGGCTTGGACGGCCAACGCCCCGTCACGCACAAACGTCGTCCCCCTCCTCGTTCCTCTATCTCATTAATAATCCATCGTCTACTGTATTACAATACCGCACGCGTCTTTCTCTCGACACGAATCAACGCCCAGAGATACCGGGACCAGGCGAGGACGAGCGCTCCTGTGAATTTCCGATGTACAACCACAACTCGTTCCCTCCACAACCACAAACCCAAATGTCCTAAACACATTTCAAACAAACACATGTACACTACATCGATCATACGAGATAACATAAAATCATGGCATTTCGGACATCAAACATCGAAATAGTTCATCGAAAAGGCCTGACAGAATTGAACTTTTACCTAAATAGAACATAAAACAACTATAATGTAAACAAAGCAGCGGTCAGGCGGAGTTCACCACTTCCTCGCCTTCTGCTTCCCCTTGCGGTTTCAGCGGTTGTCCACGACATACGAATCCGCAACGGGCGGCGAGTCGTCGCCCGTCTTGCCGCTGTAGTCATCGTCGAAGGAGGGTGAGGACAACCTGAGGAACCCAGCCATGCGGAGGGCGGCATGGTTCTGCTCCGCCGGCACTGACTTTTGCCGCACCACCTTCGCTGATTTCTCGACCGCCAAATAGAGAGCCGACGAGTTCTTGGCGGGCATCGGTCTATGCCGAGGTGTATGACCACCAGATTGCGGGGCGGAGCGCTGCATCGTCATCCTCGGTGTCGACAGCGGCTCCGGCGGCAGATCTGGACAACCCGCAATTGTGCCTCGCTCCGCCCTGTGCCACCGCATTCATCGCCTGGCGGTAGGCACGGCCCACCGCCTTTGCGGGCCACTGCCACGATGGCGAGCTAGGGGTGCGGGTGAGGGAGTCTCGGATTCGGGGGTCCTCGGGTGTCCGGCCCAGGAGTATGGGCCGGGTTGGATGGGTCGTACAAGATCAAGCTGAAGACCGTCCACGTGTCCGGGTGGGACTTCTCCATACGTGAACGGCGAGATTAGAGTCGGGATCTTTGGCATCGTCCGGAGTATTGTTGTCTCCGGTGCCGGTGTTGCTTTCCTTTCCGCGGCGCGATTTTGAGCGGCGCTGCTGACGTGGACGTTTCGGTGGCACCTCGATGGGCTTGTCCTCGCTCGGATCCTTCCTGCCGTCGTCGTCATCCTCTTTAGGTGTATCCACCATATACACGTCGTATGTGGAGGTGGTTGTCCAACGCCCAGTAAATAGCGGGTCTTGGCCCGGTTCGTCTCCGGCATCGTCGTCCATACGGCCGATGTCTTCGAAGGCATAATCTAGCATGTCGGTTAAGTCTTCGACAGTGGCTATTAAGTGGTAGGTGGGTCAGACGTAAAATTCCCTGCGCTCAACGCCTAGTACGGGCTGGGCGTAGTTCAGAGGTAACACTTCCGTAATGGCGAGAGATCACATTAGGTCCAAGGTCTCGTTTAGCAGCGAAGGCCGGACAGGGAATTGAGGTCTTGCGGTGCTGGGCGTGGTAGGTTCTACCAGGCCGTGCTCACTGGATGCAGGCCTTGAGAGTTCGGAGTTAGCATCCAGAGGCGGGTTCGGCTCTCCGATGACAGGGAGAGCCCTGCTTGATTCCAGGCTTATCGAAGACATAGTTGGCTCTGGGTCTCCGGCAAGGAGCTCCATAATAGGAGAGAGTCCGATGGGTTTCAAACTCCCATCTTCGGATGAGGTGGCCTGCTCTGGATCTATGGCCAGAGCGGGGATGATAGTAGGTCTTTGAGCGGCGCCTGATGACGGATCCAATGGGTTTCCTTCTTGGAGGTGAGGAACAGTGGTCGAAACCGTGAACCCTTCGAAGATCAAGTCTCCCGGATATCGGCGACGTAATTCAGGCTCCCGAATCTGATCCGATGACCAGGGGCATGGCTGTTGATCTGTTCATGGTGACCAATTGAGTTGGCACGCAGAGCAAAGCTTCCAAACACAAAAAGTTGGCCGGGGAGGAAGGTTTCCCCGGAAACAGCATTGTTGTTGATGATTGAATGAGCCATCAAACCTTCTGCCACGACACAGCGGAACTCTCAATGAAAGCACCAATGTCGGTGTCAAAACCGGCCGATCTCGGGTAGTGGGTCCCGAACTGTGCGTCTGAGCATCGAACGTAACAGGAGACAAAGGGGACACGATGTTTACTCAGGTTGGGGGTTCACGGTTTTGACACCCGAGCTCCGCCACAGCCGTGCGAGCGCGAGCCCCGCTCCGGCCATCGCGCTCTCCGCTCCGCGCCGCCATGCGTACTCCGCTCCGGCCGCACGGCGCGAAGCTGCGCCACGCCGCGTCTTGAGCTCGAGCCCGCGCCGAGCACGCGCGCTCCATGCCGGGCCATGCGTGCTCGCTTCGGCCGCGCAGCTTCGGCCTTGACGGAGACGTGGTTGGACCGGGAGACCGTAGGGAGCGCGGCTTCAAGGCGGATCCGGGAGGGCGCGCGCGAGGAGACCGGGATCCGGCCGGAACAGCAGCGTGGGCGAGCTCCCGCGGCATCCGGCCGGAGAGGCGGTGAGCTATGGTGGAGCCCAGCGCGCCCGTCGAGCAGCAGTCGCGGCGAGCTCCGGGTCTGGCCGGAGAGGCGGCTCGGATGGCGCGGTGGAGCCCAGGCGCCCGCTCGGCCGCGCTCGCCCGTCTGGAGCCGGTGCAGGCCGCGACGGCGGATGGGCGAGGAAGGGCTGGTGGAGCGTGGAGGAGAAGGGGCGGCGGGCATGCGGGAGAGGCACATGGTGGACCTAGCCAGAAAAGAAAGGAGAGAGAGAGAGAGAGAGAGAGATTAGAGGCTGGCAGTGGGCCTTTTGCAGCCAAAAAGCAGTGCCGACTCTCTCAGCTGCTCCCCGATTCCTTGGGTTTCTGTTGCGTGCGCCGGCCGTAGTTTTCGTTAAATCCGGCGAAAAAGGAGACTCTTGGAGTGCGACTGGAACACTTTTTTATCACCGGTGCCAAAAAAAATGCTCCTGGGGGCCGTCCCGTGGGCGCGGCTGAAGATGCTCTAATGGCTAAACCCTAGATGTCTAGCCTATGTGAATTATGATAGCCTCTACGGACTAAACCCTCCGGTTTATATACACTGGAGGAGCCTAGGGTTGTACAGAGTCAGCTTGCAGAGGAAGGAAATCATACATCCGGATGCCAATCTTGCCATCCACGCAAAGGAGAGTCCCATCCGGACACGGGGAAAGGTCTTCTACCTTGTACCTTCACGGCCCATTAGTTCGGCCCATGTCACACAGCCCGGACACCCGAGGACCCCTTAATCCAGGACTCCCTCACCCTTCTTATAAGAATTCTTCTTGAAGTTGGTAGGATGTGACGGCTTGTTCTTTGCATCAAACTTGTCTTTGCTCTGAGATTTGTTCTTGTTGTTTATTAACTTGTTGGGCTCGAAGTTCTTCTTATGTACCATGTGGGCACTAGAAGGTCCCTCAGCAACTCAAGCACGTTTGTCTTTTTCTCTCGCCTTCTCTTCAACATCAAGAGTACCAATGAGATCCGAAACGAAAAACTCTTGTCTCTTGTGTTTCAGGGAAGTAGCGAAATTGTTCCACGAAGGTGGAAGCTTGGCAATGATGCCTCTGGCAACAAATTTGTCCGGCAACAAACACTTAAAGTACTCAAGTTCCTTGGCGAGTGTCTATATCTCATGAGCTTCCTGGTCAACTTGTAGTCACATAATTTCCCCATGACGTACAACTCGCTGCCGGCGTCCAAGGCCCCAAACTTGGCCTCGAGCGCAACCCACATGTCCTTGCCGTTGTCAAATTACATATACTAGTCCACAATGGAATAGCCAAGAACACTCTGAAGGATCCCGCTTTTAAAGAGGGTATCGATCTTCTCAAAAGCTTCATGATGTGCATGATTAATATTGCCCTCAGGCTTGCCCTTAGTGGCGTCATAGCAATACATGGTCCGAAACCAGTAAACTGCTCTCGTGCGCCACCTCTTATATTGCACCCCCTTGAAGGTAGGCGGCTTCAAATGCGCAGCAAAACCACTCGGAGTAAATTGCCTATATTCAGGTTTTTGGATTGTCGAATATATGAGCAAATTAGTATGAGATTTAATCCTAATAAAAGAAAATAAAACAGAGATTGGACTAATCATGCGAACTAGCATAGTAGATGAACATATCGAATCTAGGGCACATACTATAAACATGAATTCTACCATGATCTCGAACAAGAAGGACAGAATCACATACGGTGCAGCGGGAGCAGGACCGCCGGCATTGATGTTGTCGCCCACGTCGTTGAGGAAGAGGTTGCCGAGGTCGAGGAAGAAATCGTCGTTGGCGAAGTCGTCGCTGCCAGCAGTCGCATTCCCCAAAAACCTGATCGCCCTCTCCCATACAGGATCTCGAGAGGCGGGGTTTCGGAGGCTAGCTGTCCCCGGCGATGGAGAAGACTTGCTTGCTGTCCCTTCTCGCGGTGCACACCGGAAGGAGGGATGGAGAAGATTTGTGTGGCGTGACGTGCTTAGCTTTGTCCTCGGCTCGGCTCATTCTCGCGGAGTAGCGCGCTGCGCGAGCAAGGATGAGGAGCGGCGTGTAGGTCTTCTCTTCTCATGCTCATACAAGTGGTAGAAGAGCTCACCTTATAAAGAGGTGTAACTCTCTCAACTTCCGGGGTGCGACTAAACTTTATTCCCACTCACATCACTTACAAGCTATGCATGAATGGGCCAAGAAAATTTCAGAATTTTAGTTGGGCTTTGGGCCAAAGGCCTACTAACAAATTCCAACAGGTATGAGGAGCCCGATTGGGCGGCGATTTCTTGTCCGAACGGTGACGGAGCAACCCACTTGGGTGTTTGGGGCAGAATGGGGATCCGGTTGTAGATGCTTCTAGAAGCTTGTTTGCAAATTTTTGTTGGTAGCTTATCAAGCCAACCACATACGAAGATGATCAATCCATTCAGTTCACATTTAAATGGCCAATTCAAGCATTTACATTTTTTTTTTTAACATCAGTACAGTATTTCATATACACGCGCATACACTCACCTATATGTACGCATACACGCACACCCTATCTATATGAGCATCACTAAAAGACTGAGCCCGCATATCATCTTGGGATTCATGAGGTCACCGTAGGCGCCTTGTCGTTGACGGGACGTCTTCTTCCACTGAATGTGCATCGCCGGAAATCTTGAAATTAACACGAGCATCAGGATTTGAACCCTAATGACTGGGGATACCACAGTCTCTCTAACCATCCAACCACAGATTGGTTCGGAAGCATTTATAGTATGTGAAAACCTCTACACAACCGCTCGGCCAAGTATTTTCAAAGTCTAGTAGTTGAATAAACGAATAAACCTGCAAGAAGTTTGGAATACTGTATGATTTTACACGTCCGTGGCGTGTCGTTGGAGGCGTGCAGGGATCCATCCTTTGTTTGTTTTCTTTTCGAGCAATGCAGAGATGTACCTGCCGCAACGCGCTGCACGGCTGGCGGTCAGAGCGGGCCGTAAATAAGGAGCTGTGCACATTGAACGGGCAGGTAGCAGCCGCCATCACTTCCCTCCATGCATGGGTCAGTCAGGGCACGGCTGCGGCGGATCAGTGCATCACATGCCCATTCATTCATTCACAGCGGCACGGCACAGGGCATCTAAATCTAATTCTAGTTGGTGAGAGTACGTATTAAACACCCAGCAACCAAACGATACGTACGACAAAGCCCTCCTTAATTAACTCCACGGACATTCCGCCCATGACGCATCTACTAACTAGCAACAGTACGAGCTTGATTAACTCTGTTCACGAAAGCATCAACCGAACGATGACACGTTCGCTTTGCCCAAAGCATGCAAATCGATCCATCTACCGAAAGCGAAAGAACAAAAGCATATTGAGCAGCACCGTCCCTCTTTTCTATCCCTACTACTACTACTTTCTTTCACGCAGAAAGCAAACGGGAGTTGAGTAGACCCAGTCGATCCTATATTTTGATGAGATGAGATCTTACATAAAGATTCGTGTAATTTTTTTATTTAATATTTTCCTTTCATTTTTTAATATTCTCTCACTTAACTGAGAGCTCGTTTCGAGAGACCCGAACGCCGCACTGTTGTTTGGCTTGGATCAGCCCCCCCTGACGCTTTAGAAATTTTTGAACCTAATTGTAAACTTTTGAGTTTTTGGAGTAATACAAGAATGTATTCGCAAAAACAAAAAAAGCAATGGTCGACCGATCGAGCAGCAATTGTAAATGTAATGCAGGATGGATTCTCGCCCGGCCGGGGTGAACAAGTGGTTTTTATTTATTTATTGCTAATTGAAATCCTCAAATCTAATAAGCGCGGGGCTCTGGATCCGGACGCTGCCTGCACGAGCGGGCAGCTTTAATCTGTCACTAACTTTTCCACTGGATTGGATTCCGTACAGCACGTAAGCGAGCGACCATGCAGTGCATGCCTTGCTCTCGTGGCTTAATTAAGTGATTAAGCAGGAGCCGGTAACTACACAGCTCCCGCGCTCCACTCCAGCTCGCCGCTGCGAGGAGGAAGGAGCCTACGCCGACGAGGAGCACGGCTGCGGCCGGAACCCGAGCCGGTTCTTCTCCAGGTCGTACTCCACCTGGTAGTTCTGCTGCTGGAAGCTGCCCAGGATGATGGCCGGCCCGCCCCCGCCCGACACCCCGGCGCCGCCGCTCGCGCTCGACACGTCCGACACCACGGCCAGGCAGATCGCCTCGGGGGCGTCGCCGGACGCACGGCCCGCCGCCAGGAAGTAGTTCTCGATCGGGAGCCGCATCTCGGCGCCCCCCGTGAAGCGGAGGGACAGCTCGGGGAGGTCCATGGTCTTCGCGCCCGCCGGGAGCGCGAAGCAGGGCCGCAGCCCGAGCCCCTCCTCCACGTCCTTGGACCGGTTGTACCTGCCCCCCACCGCCGCCACCATCGCCGCCGCCACCGGCTTGAACACCGTCGGGTCAAGGTAGGAGAAGGTCGTGCCGGAGTCGATGATGGCGCCGCCCCCGCCGCCGCCGGACACGGGCGCGAAGGCCCGCGCCGGGAGCGCCACGCTCTTCCCGCCCACCGCGATGCCGGTCAGCGACAGGTAGTAGTACACGGAGTAGGGCGGCCTGGCGCCCGCGTTCTTGAGCAGCGGCGCGTACTGCATCGCCTTCGCCTTGCCGGCGGAGGAGGCGCCGAGGACGAGCTCGCCGCTGACGGCGGCGTCGTCGTCGAAGCGGCGGGAGAGGAGGCAGTAGGAGAACTTGGTGACCCCGAGCTGCGCGGGCACGGACGGCGCGCCGCGGCCGAACCCCGCGAGCCCCGACGGCGGCTGGTGCACGGACGCGAGGCTGCAGCCCACGGCGAAGTTGCGCCTGGCAGCGCCCCGTGGAGACATGCGCAGCGTGTCGGAGACGAGGAGCCCCGCGGTGGAGCCGGAGCCGTAGACGACGAGGTAGGGCGGGCAGACGTTCTTGGCGGTGGCGGAGCAGTTGGCGGTGCTGGGCCTGCAGGGGGCGGAGCTGCGGGCGCAGTCGGAGAGGTGGGACTTGGAGTGGATCCAGAGGCAGGAGGGGCTGCTGCAGGAGACGACGAGGGAGGAGGAGGAGCTCTTGGGGTGGAAGACGGGGAAGGAGCCGGCGGCGGCGGTGGAGCAGTTCTGGCACTGGTAGTTGGAGGTGCAGGGCACCCATGTGAGGTGGCTGCCCGTGTCGAGCAGCACCGGCAGCGGCTGCGGCGGCGTGCCGAGGGAGAGGGAGAAGGCGTAGCCGCCGTAGGAGTGCGGGTACAGCGCCGCGCGCGCGGGGGAGGAGGCGGAGGCGGAGGCCTGGCCTTGGTGGTGACCGTGGCCGGCTCTGAGGCGGGAGGCGCGCGCGAGGGAGGCCTGGGCGAGGCGGGAGAGCGGGTGGTGCTGCGCGGCGGCGGGCGGGAGCGGCGGGAGGTGGCGGTAGAGCGCGATCCTGGTGGGCGTTGCGAGGAGAGGGGCGACAAACAGGAGGAGGAGCAAGCACGGGAGCGGGGGCATCGGCATCGGCATCGGCATGGCGATGAGTGAGAGTGAGTGCCGAATGCACGGGGGGTTTGGGTGGGTTTTAAGCAGAGCGCGGCGGGGCTGGGTTGGCTTGCCTTGCTTGGGTTGGAGAGATGAGTATATGTGCCTTGCTTGGGTTGGAGGGAGGAAGGGAGGATCGGATTGACGGACGGTGGGGAGCCATGGCCATGATGACTCGAAGGATTGGATAGGACTAGACTGGACTTGATGGGTCACGGGCGCGCGGCAGGGACGGCACGGCGCGTGCCGCGTGGAAGGAAGCGGTGCGGTGGCCATCGTCGTCGCGCGTAGGCGTAGGCTGGCTGTCGGTCACCGTGGCAGGACAAACGGGCGGTGCACCGCTGCTCCGACCGATCGACGTCCAGGGAAGAAATTCTCCGGTCGTCCGTGACTGTTCAGACACGGTCGGGTCCGCAGTGTTGACGCTCATGCACCGGCATGCACGCACACATCCACCGTTACTCCTCTGCTGGAAAGGAACAGGAGGATGTGACGACTGACAGACAGCGGGAGCTAGTCGATCGATCGATCCATCGTGTATGAATTTCTTCTTTTCATAAGGAAGGAAGGAAGGAAGGAAGGAAGGAAGGCATCCAAGGACGGCGATCTCATGCGTGTGAAGGGAAGGCAGTGGCTGACACAGCCGTAAAGAGATGATGATGCTATTTCCGGGCGAATTGAATGTAGATCTACCTACCATGCCCGCCCCAACTAGGTACGTACACCATGAGGGCCTCCGTGAAATCATGCACAACCAGGACAAATTTCGTGTTTTGACCCTTTCCTAGAACCTATTCGAGATCTGACTCTAGTTTAAAATATTTTCAAGATCTGGCCCTTTTACTAACGCCAGGCTCCATGGCGGTAGGGTGTAACAGCCTACCGCCAGAGACATTGACGGTAGGAAACATTCCTACCGCCAAACAGACTGACGGTAGCCTGTACAACCCTACCACCAAGGTCATCGAACCACAAAGTCTTTCTAGAACCCGCAAAAAACAGGTCTTTAAAGTCACAACGAATCACACCACCAAAATCAAGAAAAAAGGATGAACACAAACTAACCAGATCCGTATAAATGAATTTGCAAGGACATGCACCTAAAATCCATAAGGGTTGAGCACACAAAACCTATAAAGGCACGGACTCACCATCCGAGAAAACAGTCACAATAGGAGAAGAATCGTACAGTAGTATTTTTATTCTCAACGGCATCGCACCGTTCGCAGAATGTTGTCGATGAATACCCTACAAATCCCCCTATGGCGGCTTTCCTCTCAAACCCTCTAAGCTTCTTTCAAGTTATTTTAGATTAGATAATAAAAACACTTTTTGAACTAATAACTGTATTATATTAATTAAGAAAAACAAGTAAAAAAATCCATATCTAAGAGTGTTGGACCCACTTTTATAGAGAAGACCTTTACAAAACTTAGAAGTATATATCTAAGCCCCAAAGAAGAATCCTTCTGAATTAACTCCGCCATTTTTTAGGTAAACCGTAGAACAATCGTTTTACGGTATTTATTAATCAAAAAACTAAATACAAAGTATTCCAAATACAACAGTCAACCAATGCCCGCTGTAGAAAACATAAAACATCACAAGATTGTTCCTGGTCCAGGTACTGGGCTACCCAATTTCTAATCCTGTCTGATTTACTGTGTTTTGCCTTGAGTTCTGCTGCCCATAGACTTTCTCTGAGGTAGTATTTCCAGGTGTTAATGTGAGGTGCCGCTAATCTGAAGATTTTTTCATTCCTCACTGACCATATACTCCAGCAGGCAAATATGGTGATGTCCAATGCGATTTCACCAGCGAGGTGGGGCAGTGCAAGGGTGATCTCATCATAGGCTGAAATACCTCTAGGCTTGCCATGAAATAGGAAATTCCAACATTTGAGGGCAAAAGGGTAGTCCCAAAAAATATGCAAAAGAGATTCCTCGGTCTTGTGCGAGAAAAGAGCACAATTTTTAATCTTCTAGATACATGCTTTTCCAGGACAACATGTTTCTAGTATTCAACCGGTTATGAAGTAACATCCAGAATAATATCTTGTGTCTAAGTCTACATGAGGTGCTCCATTGCAACCGGAAGCAGTTGCGTCATAATCACGTGGCAGTCATGAGATTTTAGGTTCTCGAACTTTTTCTCTGGCATATTTATTATTCCCTTTATATTCGACGAGAAGCCAGTCGGGACCTTCATACTGAGCAGGCATATAAAGAAGATTTATTTCTCTCATTTCGTAAGAGCGTAGCTGGCAGGACCTTCATACTGCTTCGGAGGCATGCCCTCTTTTTCGTGCAAGCGTTTCTGGTCCTCCCGTGCCTCAGGTGTATCTTTTGTCTTCCCATACACGCCCAAGAAGCCTAGCAGGTTCACGCAAAGGTTCTTCGTCACGTGCATCACGTCGATCGAAGAGCGGACCTCTAGGTCTTTCCAGTAGGGTAGCTCCCAAAATATGGATTTCTTCTTCCACATGGGTGCGTGTTTCTCAGCGTCATTCGGAACAGCTAGTCTGTCGGGACCCTTTCCAAAGATTACGTGTAAATCATTGACCATAGCAAGTACGTGATCACTGGTACGCATGGCGGGCTTCTTTCGGTGATCTGCCTCGCCTTTGAAATGCTTGCCTTTCTTTCGACATTGATGGTTGGTCAGAAGAAATCGATGATGGCCCAGGTACACATTCTTCCTGCAGCTTCCCAGGTATATACTATCGGTGTCAAGTAAACAGTGCGTGCATGCGTGGTATTTCTTGTTTGTCTGTCCTGAAAGGTTACTGAGAGCGGGCCAATCGTTGATGGTCACGAACAGCAACGCCTTTAGGTCAAATTCCTCCTGTTTGTGCTCATCCCACGTACGTACACCGTTTCCATTCCACAGCTGTAAAAGTTCTTCAACTAATGGCCTTAGGTACACATCAATGTCGTTGCCGGGTTGCTTAGGGCCTTGGATGAGAATTGGCATCATAATGAACTTCCGCTTCATGCACATCCAAGGAGGAAGGTAATACATACATAGAGTCACGGGCCAGGTGCTGTGATTGCTGCTCTGCTCCCCGAAAGGATTAATGTCATCCGCGCTTAAAGCAAACCATACGTTCCTTGGGTCCTTTGCAAACTCATCCCAGTACTTTCTCTCGATTTTTCTCCACTGCGTCCCGTCGGCATGTGCTCTCAACTTCCCGTCTTTCTTACGGTCCTCACTGTGCCATCGCATCAACTTGGCATGCTCTCCGTTTCTGAACAGACGTTTCAACCGTGGTATTATATGAGCATACCACATCACCTTCGCAGAACCCTCTTCACGGAGGCTCGTAAATCAACATCACGAGGTCATCTCGTCGATCTTATACCGCAATGCACCGCATACCGGACATGCGTTCAGATCCTTGTATGCACCACGATAGAGGATGCATTCATTAGGGCATGCATGTATCTTCTGCACCTCCAATCCTAGAGGGCATACGACCTTCTTTGCTGCGTATGTACTGTCGGGCAATTCGTTATCCTTTGGAAGCTTCTTCTTCAATATTTTCAGTAGCTTCGAAATCATTTATCGAGCACAGCATTCTCGCCTTCCCTCGCAGCAATTCCAAAGATGGTACCGAGCTTTGTGTTGCCATCTTCGCAATTGGGGTTCAACCCTTTTTGTGATCCTCTAACATGCAATCGAACTTCAGCTTCTCCTTTTGACTTTCGCGTTGCGTCCTTGCATCGACAATGATCCGGCGGAGATCATCATCATCGGGCACATCGTCTGGTTCCTCTTGATCTTCAGCAGCTTCGCCCGTTGCAGCATCATCATGCACATCGTCTGGTTCCTCTTGATGTTCAGTAGCATCACCGTATTCAGGGGGCACATAGTTGTCATCGTACTCTTCTTCTTCGCTGTCTTCCATCATAACCCCTATTTCTCCGTGCCTCATCCAAACATTATAGTGTGGCATGAAACCCTTGTAAAGTAGGTGGGTGTGAAGGATTTTCCGGTCAGAGTAAGACTTCGTATTCCCACATATAGGGCATGGACAACACATAAAACCATTCTTCTTGTTTGCCTCGGCCACTTCGAGAAAATCATGCACGCCCTTAATGTACTCGGAGGTGTGTCTGTCACCGTACATCCATTGCTGGTTCATCTGCGTGCATTATATATAATTAAGTGTGTCAAAAATCATTACAGAACATCATGAATAGATAATTAAGTGACCAAATTAATATAAGTTCATCATCACATAAAAACCAAAGTACATACATAGTTCTCATCTAACAACATAAAGCTCTGCAGAGCATCTAAATTAATTAAACCATACATTGAAACTTTGTAAAACATTACAATGCGAAAACAAATGCGATCATAATCGCAACCAAGGTAACAACTGATCCAACGGCATAATGATACCAAGCCTCGGTATGAATGGCATATTTTCTAATCTTTCTAATCTTCAAGCGCATTGCATCCATCTTGATCTTGTGATCATCGACGACATCCGCAACATGCAACTCCAATATCATCTTCTCCTCCTCAAGTTTTTTTTTTATTTTTTCCATCAAGAAATTGTTTTCTTCTTCAACTAAATTTAACCTCTCGACAATAGGGTCGGTTGGAATTTCCGGTTCAACAACCTCCTAGATAAATAAAATCTATGTCACCTTGGTCGGCATAATTTTCATAAACAATAAATGAACCAATAGTTATGAAAAGATAATATATACCACATCCGAATCATACACAGGACGAGGGCCGACGGGGCGGATACCAAATGTTGGAAATATGCCCTAGAGGCAATAATAAATTAGTTATTATTATATTTCCTTGTTCATGATAATCGTTTATTATCCATGCTATAATTGTATTGATAGTTAACTCAGATACATGTGTGGATACATAAACAACACCATGTCCCTAGTAAGCCTCTAGTTGACTAGCTCGTTGATCAACAGATGGTTACGGTTTCCTGACCATGGACATGGGATGTCGTTGATAACGGGATCACATCATTTGGAGAATGATGTGATGGACAAGACCCAATCCTAAGCCTAGCACAAAGATCGTAGTTCGTATTCTAAAGCTTTTCTAATGTCAAGTATCATTTCCTTAGACCATGAGATTGTGCAACTCCCGTATACCGTAGGAATGCTTTTGGTGTACCGAACGTCCTGGCAACGAATCGGGTGGCTATAAAGGTGCACTACAGGTATCTCCGAAAGTGTCATTGGGTTGGCACGAATCGAGACTGGATTTGTCACTCCGCGTAAATGCAGAGGTATCTCTGGGCCCACTCGGTAGGACATCATCATAATGTGCACAATGTGACCAAGGGGTTGATCACGGGATGATGTGTTACGGAACGAGTAAAGAGACTTGCGGAAGCGAGATTGAACAAGGTATCGGGATACCGACGATCGAATCTCGGGCAAGTACAATACCGCTAGACAAAGGGAATTGTATACGGATCGATTGAGTCCTTGACATCGTGGTTCATCCGATGAGATCATCATGGAACATGTAGGAGCCAACATGGGTATCCAGATCCGCTGTTGGTTATTGACGGAGAACGTCTCGGTCATGTCTCGCATGGTTCCCGAACCCGTAGGGTCTACACATAAGGTTCGATGGCGCTAGGGTTATAAAGGAAGTTTGTATGTGGTTACCGACTGTTGTTGAGTCCGGATGAGATCCCAGACGTCACGAGGAGTTCGGAATGGTCCGGAGGTAAAGATTTATATATGGGAAGTCCTGTTTTGGTCCTTTGAAAAAGTTTGGGTTTTTTGAGAGCGTCTGGGACCACGGGAGGTCGAGGTCCACCAAGTGGGGCCACCAACCCGGAGGGCTGCATGGGCCAAGTGTGGGAGGGACCAGCCCGGGTGGGCTGGTGCGCCCCACAAGGGGCCCAAAGCGCAGGGAAGAGTGGGAGGGGGCAAACCCTAGGGCAGATGGGCCCTAAGGCCCACCCCAGGCGCGCCTCCCCTCTCTTCCCCTGTGGCCGCCACCCAGATGAGATCTGGGGGCTGCCGCCACCCCTTGGGGAGGGAACCCTAGAGGGGTGCAGCCCCTCCCCTCCCCCTATAAATACATGAGGTGTGGGGGCTGCCCAAGACATGAGTTTTCACCTCTCCAGGCGCAGCCGTACCTCTCTCCCTTCTGCTCTTCCGCGGTGCTTGCCGAAGCCCTGCAGGATTACCATGCTCCTCCACCACCATCACGCCGTTGTGCTGCTGCTGGACGAAGTCTTCCTCAACCTCTCCCTCTCTCCTTGCTGCATCAAGGCGTGGGAGACGTCACCAGGCTGTACGTGTGTTGACCGCGGAGGTGCCGTCCGTTCGGCACTAGGATCTCCGGTGATTTGGATCACGACGAGTACGACTCCTTCAACCCCGTTCTCTTGAACGCTTCCACTTAGCGATCTACAAGGGTATGTAGATGCACTCTCCTTCCCCTCGTTGCTGGTTTCTCCATAGATAGATCTTGGTGACACGAGGAAAATTTTGAATTTCTGCTCGTTCCCCAACAAATGGCATCATGAGCTAGGTCTATTGCGTAGATTCTTTGCACGAGTAGAACACAAAGTAGTTGTGGGCGTTGATTTTGTTCAATATGCTTACCGTTACTAGTCCAATCTTGTTTCGACGGTATTGTGGGATGAAGCGGCCGGACCGACCTTACGTACACTTACGTGAGACAGTTCCACCGGTGACATGCACTTGGTGCATAAGGTGGCTAGCGGGTGCCAGTCTCTCCCACTTTGTCGGAATGGATTCGATGAAAAGGGTCCTTATGAAGGGTAAATAGCAATTGACATATCACGTTGTGGTTTTGCGTAGGTAAGAAACGTTCTTGCTAGAAACCCATAGCAGCCACGTAAAACATGCAAACAACAATTAGAGGACGTCTAACTTGTTTTTACAGGGTATGCTATGTGATGTGATATGGCCAAGAAGAATGTGATGAATAATATGTAATGTATGAGATTGATCATGTTCTTGTAATAGGAATCACGACTTGCATGTCGATGAGTATGACAACCGGCAGGAGCCATAGGAGTTGTCTTAATTTATTGTATGACCTGCGTGTCATTGAACAATGCCATGTAATTACTTTACTGTATTGCTAACCGGTAGCCATAGTAGTAGAAGTAATAAGTTGGCGAGACAACTTCATGGAGACACGATGATGGAGATCATGGTGTCATGCCGGTGACGATGATGATCATGGAGCCCCGAAGATGGAGATCAAAAGGAGCAAAATGATATTGGCCATATCATGTCACTATTTGATTGCATGTGATGTTTATCATGTTTATGCATCTTATTTGCTTAGAACGACGGTAGTAAATAAGATGATCCCTCATTAAAATTTCAAGAAAGTGTTCCCCCTAACTGTGCACCGTTGCGAAAGTTAAATCGTTTGAAGCACCACGTGATGATCGGGTGTGATAGATTCTTACGTTCACATACAACGGGTGTAAGCCAGATTTACACACGCGAAACACTTAGGTTGACTTGACGAGCCTAGCATGTACAGACATGGCCTCGGAACACAAGAGACCGAAAGGTCGAGCATGAGTCGTATGGTAGATACGATCAACATGAAGATGTTCACCGATGATGACTAGTCCGTCTCACGTGATGATCGGACACGGCCTAGTTGACTCGGATCATGTAATCACTTAGATGACTAGAGGGATGTCTATCTGAGTGGGAGTTCATAAGATGAACTTAATTATCCTGAACAAAGTCAAAAGATCTTTGCATATTATGTCGTAAGCTCGCGCTTTAGTTCCACTGTTTAGATATGTTCCTTGAGAAAATATAGTTGAAAGTTGACAGTAGCAATTATGCGGACAGTAGAAGGCTTATGTCCTTAATGCACGCTCGGTGTGCTGAACCTCGAGCGTCGCTCGTGGATGTTGCGAACATCGACATACACGTCTTGATAACTACATGATAGTTCAGTTAAGCGGTTTAGAGTTGAGGCACCAAATACAATTTGAAGCGTCACGAAACATATGAGATGTTTCGAGGGCTGAAATTGGGATTTCAAGCTCGTGCCCACGTCAGGAGGTATAAGACCTCCGACGATTTTTTTAACCTGCAAACTATGGGAGAAAAGCTCAATCGTTGAGCTTGTGCTCAGATTGTCTGAGTGCAACAATCACTTGAATCGAGTGGGAGTTGATCTTCCTGATGAGATAGTGATGTTTCTCCAAAGTCATTGCCACCAAGCTGCTAGAAGCTTCGTGATGAACTATAACATATCAGGGATAGATATGATGATCCTTGAGCTATTCGCAATGTTCGACACATGAATGTAGAAATCAAGAAGGAGCATCAATTGTTGATGGTTAGTGAAACCACTAGTTTCAAGAAGGGCAAGGGCAAGAAGGGTACTTCATGAAGCGGCAAATCAGTTGCTGCTCAATTGAAGAAACCCAGGGTTGAACCCGAACCGAGACTAAGTGCTTCGTAATGAGAGGAGCGGACTTTCAAGCAGGATTACCCTACATACTTGGTAGATGAGAAGGCGGGCAAGGTCGATAGAAGTATACTAGATATACATTATGTTAATGTGTACTTTACTAGTACTCCTAGCACCACCAGGGTATTAGATACTGGTTCGGTTGCTAACTGTTAGTAACTCGAAATAAAAGCTACGGAATAAAAGGAAACTAGCTAAAGGTGAGCTGACGATATGTGTTGGAAGTGTTTCCAAAGGTTGATGTGATCAAACATCGCACGCTCCCTCTACCATCAAGATTAGTATTAAACCAGAATAATTGTCATTTGGTGTTTGCGTTGAGCATAGACATGATTGGATTATGTCTATCGCAATGCGGTTATTCATTTAAGGAGAATAATGGTTACTCTATTTATTTGAATAATGCCCTCAATGGTCTTGCACCTAAAGGAATGGTTTATTGAATCTCGATCGTAGTGATACACATTTTCATGCCAAAAGATATAAGATAGTAATGATAGTACCACTTACTTGTGGCACTGCCATGTAAGTCATATTGGTGTAAAACGCATGAAGAAGCTCCATGTTGATGGATCTTTGGACTCACTCGTTTTTGGAAAAGTTTGAGACATGCGAACCATCTCTATTGGTGTATACGCATGAAGAAACTCCATGCAGATGGATCGTTTGGATTCACTTGATTTTGAATCACTTGAGATATGCAAATCATACCACATGGGCAAGATGACTGAAAAGCCTCGTTTTCAGTAAGATGGAACAAGATAGCAACTTGTTGGAAGTAACACATTTTGATGTGTGCAGTCCAATGAGTCTTTGAGGCATCTGATGAATATCGTTATGTTCTTACTTCATAGATGATTCGAGTAGATGTTGAGTATATTTACTTGATGAAACACAAATCTGAATTATTGAATGGTTCAAGTAATTTCAGAGTGAAGTTAAAGATCATCGTGACAAGAGGATAAAATGTCTATGATATGATCATAGAGATGAGTATCTGAGTTACGAGCTTTGGCACGCAATTAAGACATTGTGGAAATTGTTTCAAAATGAATACCGCCTGGAACACCATAATGTGATGGTGTGTCCGAACATCATAGTTGCACCCTATTGGATATGATGCGTACCATGATGTCTCTTATCGAATTACCACTATCGTTTATGGGTTAGGCATTAGAGACAACCACATTCACTTTAAATAGGGCACCACGTAATTCCGTTGAGATGACACCGTATGAACTATGGTTTAGAGAAACCTAAGCTGTCATTTCTTAAAGGTTTGGGGCTGCGACGCTTATGTGGAAAAGTTTCAGGTTGATAAGCTCGAACCCAAAGCGGATAAAATGCATCTTCAAAGGACACCCAAAACAGTTGGGTATACCTCCTATCTCAGATCCGGAAGCAAAAGTAATTGTTTCTAGAAACGAGTCCTTTCTCGAGGAAAAGTTTCTCTCGAAAGAATTGAGTGGGAGGATGGTGGAGACTTGATGAGGTTATTGAACCGTCACTTCAACTAGTGTGTAGCAGGGCACAGGAAGTTGTTCTCGTGGCGCCTACACCAATTGAAGTAGAAGCTTATGATAGTGATCATGAAGTTTCAGATCAAGTCACTAACGTACCTCATAGGGTGACAAGGATGTGTACTGCTTCAGAGTGGTACAGTAATCCTGTCTTGAAGTTCATGTTGCTAGAAAACAATGAACCTACGAGCTATGGGGAAGCGATGGTGGGCTCATATTCCGACAAATGGTTAGAAGCCATGAAATCCGAGATAGGATCCATGTATCAGAACAAAGCATGAACTTTGGTGGACTTGCCCGATGATCGGCAAGCCATTGAGATAAATGGATCTTTAAGAAGAAGACGGACGTGGACGGTAATGTCACCGTCTATGAAGCTCGACTTGTGGCGAAGAGTTTTTTCACAAGTTCAAGGAGTTGACTACGATGAGATTTTCTGATCCGTAGCGATTCTTAAGTCCGTCGGAATCATGTTAGCATTAGCTGCATTTATGAAATCTGGCAGATGGATGTCAAAACGAGTTTCCTTACCAGTCTTCGTAAGGAAAGGTTGTATGTGATACAATCAGAAAGTTTTGTCGATCCTAAGGATGCTAAAAGGTATCTTGGCTCCAGCGATCCTTCTAAGGACCTGGAGTAAGCATCTCGGAGTTGGAATGTGCGCTTTGATGAGATGATCAAAGATTTTGGGTTTATAAAAGTTTATGAGAAACTTGTGTTTCCAAAGAAGTGAGTGGGAGCACTATAGAATTTCTGATGAGTATATGTTGTTGACATATTGTTGATCAGAAATGATGTAGAATCTCTGGAAAGCGATAGGGTTGTTTGAAAAGTGTTTTTCAATGGAAAACCTGGATTAGGCTACTTGAACAATAAGCATCAAGATCTATAAGATAGATCAAAATGTTTAATAATACTTTCAAATGAGCACATACCTTGACATAATCTTGAAGGTGTTCAAGATGGATCAGTCAAAGAAGGAGTTCTTGACTGAGTTGTAAGGTATGAAGTTAAGAGTTAAAGCTCTACCACGGCAGAAAAGAGAGAAAGAACGAAGGTCGTCCCCTATGCCTTAGACGTAGGCTCTACAGTATGCCATGCTGTGTACCGCACCTGATGTGTGCCTTGCTACATATCTGGCAAGAGGGTACAAAGGTGATCAAGGAGTGGATCACCAGATAGCGGTCAAAATTATCCTTAGAGGAATAAGGATATGTTTCTCAGTTATGGAGGTGATAAAGAGTTCGACGTAAAGAGTTGCGTCGATGCAAGCTTAACACCTATCCGGATAGCTCTGAGTAGAGATATCGGATACGTATAATGGAGCAACAATTTGGAATACCTCCAAGTGGAACATGGTAGCATCATCTACGATATGACATAAAGTTTTGCGAAATACATAGGGATCTGAATATTGCAGACCCGTTGACTACAACCTCTCTCACAAGCATAAACATGATCAAACCCATAACTCATTGAGTGTTAATCACATAGTGATGTGAACTAGATTATTGATTCTAGTAAACTCTTTGGATGTTGGTCACATGGCGATGTGACCTGTGAGTGTTAATCACATGGCGATGTGAACTAGATTATTGACTCTAGTGCAAGTGGGAGACTGTTGGAAATATGCCCTAGAGGCAATAATCAATTAGTTATTATTATATTTCCTTGTTCATGATAATCGTTTATTATCCATGCTATAATTGTATTGATAGGAAACTCAGATACATGTGTGGATACATAAACAACACCATGTCCCTAGTAAGCCTCTAGTTGACTAGCTCGTTGATCAACAGATGGTTACGGTTTCTGACCATGGACATTGGATGTCGTTGATAAGGGATCACATCATTTGGAGAATGATGTGATGGACAAGACAATCCTAAGCCTAGCACAAAGATCGTAGTTCGTATGCTAAAGCTTTTCTAATGTCAAGTATCATTTCCTTACACCATGAGATTGTGCAACTCCGGATACCGTAGGAATGCTTTGGGTGTACCAAACGTCCTGGCGAATCGGGTGGCTATAAAGGTGCACTACTGGTATCTCGAAAGTGTCATTGGGTTGGCACGAATCGAGACTGGGATTTGTCACTCCGTGTAAATGCAGAGGTATCTCTGGGCCCACTCGGTAGGACATCATCATAATGTGCACAATGTGACCAAGGGGTTGATCACGGGATGATGTGTTATGGAACGAGTAAAGAGACTTGCCGGAAACGAGATTGAACAAGGTATCGGGATACCGACGATCGAATCTCGAGCAAGTACAATACCGCTAGACAAAGGGAATTGTATACGGGATCGATTGAGTCCTTGACATCGTGGTTCATCCGATGAGATCATCATGGAACATGTGGGAGCCAACATGGGTATCCAGATCCCGCTGTTGGTTATTGACTGGAGAATGTCTCGGTCATGTCGGCATGGTTCCCGAGCCCATAGGGTCTACACACTTAAGGTTCGATGACGCTAGGGTTATAAAGGAAGTTTGTATGTGGTTACCGAATGTTGTTCGGAGTCCCGGATGAGATCCCGGACGTTACGAGGAGTTCCGGAATGGTCCAGAGGTAAAGATTTATATATGGGAAGTCCTTTTTGGTCACGGAAAAGTTTGGGTTTTTCGATAACGTCTGGGACCACCGGGAGGGTCCTGGGTCCACCAAGTGGGGCCACCAACCCGGAGGGCTCGTGGGCCAAGTGTGGGAGGGACCAGCCCAGGTGGGCTGGTGCGCCCCCCAAGGGGCCCAAGGCAGGGAAGAGTGGGAGGGCAAACCCTAGGCAGATGGGCCCTAAGGCCCACCCAGCGCCCCCTCTCTTCCCTCTGGCCGCCACCCAGATGAGATCTGGGGCTGCCGCCACCCCTTGGGAGGGAACCCTAGAGGCGCAGCCCTCCCTCCCCTATAAATACATGAGGTGTGGGGGCTGCCCAAGACATGAGTTTTCACCTCTCCAGGCGCAGCCCTACCTCTCTCCCTTCTCCTCTTCCGCGGTGCTTGGCGAAGCCCTGAAGGATTACCACGCTCCTCCACCACCACCACGCCGTTGTGCTGCTGCTCGACGGAGTCTTCCTCAACCTCTCCCTCTCTCCTTGCTGGATCAAGGCGTGGGAGGCGTCCTTTGGGCTGTACGTGTGTTGAGCGCGGAGGTGCCGTCCGTTCGGCACTAGGATCTCCGTGATTAGGATCACGACGAGTACGACTCCTTCAACCCCGTTCTCTTGAATGCTTCCGCTTAGCGATCTACAAGGGTATGTAGATGCACTCTCCTTCCCCTCGTTGCTGGTTTCTCCATAGATAGATCTTGGTGACACGTAGGAAAATTTTGAATTTCTGCTACGTTCCCCAACACCAAAATCATCGCACTATATAAGATGCAATAATAAAAGTAAGAAAATAATACAAGTATCTATCTAAACATACAAGTAAGAATATTTTTCCTTTCAGAAAGAAGATAAGAACAAGAGGCTCACCACGGTGGTGCCGGCGATGAGATCGGCGCGGGTGATCGACGGTGGTGAAGACGGGGACGGGGCGTGACGGACCGCTAAACCTAGAAAAATATTAAGGAAAATGGAGCATGGAGGTCGAGCTTGGAGAGGAGAAAGCTTAAGTAGTGTGGATCCGGCATTCCATCGAACAACTTGTGTGCATAGGAGGTGAGCTAGAGCACCACCAAGCCCTCTCCCCCTCGGCGGCCAGAAAAAACAGAGCAGTGTGCTCTGCTCTTACCCGAGGGGGTATATATAGGCACCTCATTGGTCCTGGTTGGTGGCATGAACCGGGACTAAAGGTGAGCCTTTGGCCTCGGTTCAAGCCACCAACCGGGACCAATGGTGGTGGGCCAGGAGCGAGGCCCATTGGTCCCGGTTCGTCCCACCAACTGTGACCAAAAGGGCCAGACGAACCGGGACCAATGCCCACGAGGCCCCGGCCGGCCCCCTGGGATCACGAACCGGGACAAATACCTCCATTGGTCCCGGTTCGTGGCAGAACCGGGACTAATGGGATGACCCGGCCTGGACCATTGCCCCCTTTTCTACTAGTGTGGTTATGTTGCTGTCCTATTGTGCCCTCCGTGTCGCGCAAGCGTGAGGGATTCCCGCTGTAGGGTGTTGCAATACGTTCATGATTCACTTATAGTGGGTTGCTTCAGTGACATAAGCATAAACCCGAGTAAGGGCGTTATGGCGTATGGGATAAAGGGGACTTGATGCTTTAATGCTATTGTTGGGTTTTACCTTAATGATCTTTAGTAGTTGTGGATGCTTGCTAGAGTTCCAATCATAAGTGCATATGATCCAAGAAGAGAAAGTATGTTAGCTTATGCCTCTCCCACATAAAACTTGCTATCAGTCTAGTAAAGTAGTCAATTGCTTAGGGACAATTTCACAACTCCTACCACCACTTTCCCACACTCTCTATATTTACTTTATTGCTTATTTATCTAAACAGCCCCTAGTTTATATTTACATGCTCTTTATTATCTTGCAAGCATATCCAACAACACCTACAAAGTACTTCTAGTTTCATACTTGTTCTAGGTAAAGCGAACGTCAAGCGTGTGTAGAGTTGTATCGGTGGTCGATAGAACTTGAGGGAATATTTTCTCTACCTTTAGCTCCTCATTGGGTTCGACACTCTTACTTATCGAAAGAGGCTACAACTGATCCCCTACACTTGTGGGTTATCAAGACCTTTTTCTGGCGCCGTTGCCGGGGAGTCATAGCGTGGGGTGAATATTTTCGTGTGTGCTTGTTTGCTTTATCACTAAGTAATTTTTATTTGCTGTTATAAGGTTTTCTCTATCTTTAGTTATGGATATGGAACACGAAATACCAAAAAAATTAGGTGTACTTGCTACTCATGGAGATGGGGAACCTCCTAAAACCCTCGATGCTCATTATGTAAAAGAAATTATGTGCTACTTTGATAATCCTGAGAAAACCCCATTCAATTATGTTATGGGAGACACGTTGGATCAACGTGAATACTTTAGGGATTATCGCTTGACACAAAAAGGGAAACTATTATGGGATCGAATTTATATGTTGCGTTGGTATGCTCGGGATCTATGCTTGAGACATGATTATACTTGTTGCTCTAGGATGAAGGTCCACACCTTCCCTTTTCATGCAAATTTAATGATAATGAAACCTTAGCTTCTTATGTTAATGGTATATATGATTACTATGATGTGGAACGAATAGAAGAGTTCGTTGCTTTTATGGGTGCTTATGAAATTGAATCTTTGTTTAAAGAGTTTGAAGATTTTTATGATTCAGTTTATAGACCTGAAAATTTTTCTATACTTAAATATTGCTATGAGAATTATGAATATAATTCCGATATTGATGCATTTATTGAGGAAGTCTCCGCTGTCCAAGAAGAGACTAATATTTTGCAGCAGTCTATGGAAGAAGAAATTGATGAAACTGTGAGCTCATTGGATGAAAAAGATGAGGAGGAGAGCGAAGAACAAAAGGAGGAAGAACGGATTAGCTACCCGTGCCCACCTTCTAATGAGAGTAACTCTTCAACTCATACATTGTGTAATTCTCCTTCATGCTTACCGAAGGATGATTGCTATGATCCCTTTAATTCGTTTGAAATACCCCTTGCTTGTGGCCAAGATGCCAATATGAATTATACTTATGGAGATGAAACTTGCTATAGTTCCTTATGTTAAACATGAAATTGTTGCTATTGCACCCACGCACGATAGTCCTATTATCTTTTTGAATTCTCCAAACTACACTATATCGGAGAAGTTTGTGCTTATTAAGGATTATATTGATGGGTTGCCTTTTACCATTGCACATGATGAATTTGATAGATATAATATGCATGTGCTTGCTTCTCCTACTTGCAATTATTATGAGAGAGGAACTACATCTCCACCTCTCTATGTTTCCAACACGATAGAATTACAAGAAACTGTTTATACTATGCATTGGCCTTTACTATGTGTGCATGAATTCTTCTTTTATGACATGCCGATGCATAGGAAGAGAGTTAGACTTCGTTGTTGCATGATAAATGTTACTTTGTGCTCACTACTAAATTACAAATCATTGTTAATTAAAATTGGCTTTTGATATACCTTGGGATCCGGGTGGATCCATTACTTGAGCACTATATGCCTAGCTTAATGGCTTTAAAGAAAGCGCTGCCAGGGAGACAACCCGGAAGTTTTAGAGGGTCATTTATTTCTGTTGAGTGCTTTCATAAAGTTTAAAAACAAAAAAAATAAAGAAGGGAACCCAAAACATTTCAAAAAGGAAAGTGAAAGTGAGAAAGACAAGCATTGTTGAAGTGGGGGAGCTCCTTGAACTTTGTTCATGCTCATGGAAACTTTGTGAATCTTAATTACAGAAACTTTGTGAATCTTAATTACAGAAACTTTTCATCAAAAATAATTATCCCCTTGTACAATTCCATTGTATTATAAAAATAATGTGCCAAGGTTTGCCTTTAGGATGTTTACAATGCTTGTTGGTTTGTGCGGTGCAGGACAGAAACTTTGGCTGTAGTGCGTGATTTTACATGTTTTACTTGAATGTCAAATGGTTATGATTCTCTTTCCACTGTATTTCTATACAAATTTTTTATTTTTCCTAAGGTTGGTAGAATTTTTGGGGATCCAGAAGTATGGTGAATGTTCAGATTGCTACAGACTGTTCTGTTTTTGACAGATTCTGTTTTTGATGCATAGTTTGCTTGTTTTGATGAAACTATCAATTTCTATCAGTGGATTAAGCCATGGAAAAGTTATATTACAGTAGATACAATGCAAAAACAAAATATGAATTGGTTTGCAACAGTACTTAAAGTAGTGATTTGCTTTATTATACTAACGGATCTTACCGAGTTTTCTGTTGAAGTTTTGTGTGGATGAAGTGTTTGATCGAGGAGGTCTCGATATGAGGAAAAGGAAGAGAGGCAAGATATCAAGATTGGGGATGCCCAAGGCAACCCAAGTAAATATTCAAGGAGACTCAAGCGTCTAATCTTGGGGATGCCCCAGAAGGCATCCCCTCTTTCTTCAACAAGTATCTGTATGTTTTCGGATTCGTTTCGTTCATGCGATATGTGCAAGTCTTGGAGCGTCTTTTGCATTTAGTTTTCACTTTTCTTTTATGCATCATGCTGGTATGAGATAGTCCTTGGTTGATTTATAGAATGCTCATTGCACTTCACCTAAATCTTTTGAGTATGGCTTTATAGAATGCTTCATGTGCTTCGCTTATATCATTGAAGTTTGGATTGCCTGTTTCTCTTCACATAGAAAACCGCCATTTGTAGAATGCTCTTTTGCTTCACTTATATTTTTTAGAGCGTGGGAATATCTTTTGTAGAAAGAATTACACTCTCTTGCTTCACTTATATCTATTTACAGAGATGACAGTATTTGGTCATTCACATGGTTAGTCATAAAATCCTACATAAAACTTGTGGATCACTGAATATGATATGTTTGATTCCTTGCAATAGTTTTGCGATATAGAGATGATAATATGTGGTAGGTACTAGTAGATGGTTGTGTTTAGTAAGGATTTTGGTGTTAAAGGTTTGTGATTCCCGAAGCATGCACGTATGGTCTACTAACTATGTAACCAAATTGGCGCGCATTGTATTTTGATTGTTTATCTTTGCGTGAAGGTCGGGGGCGCGATGGTTAACTTCTACCAACCTACCCCCTAGGAGCATGTGCATAGTACTTTGTTTTGATGGCTAATAATTTTTTGCAATAAGTATGTGAGTTCTTTATGACTAATGTTGAGTCCATGGATTATACGCACTCTCACCCTTCCATCATTGCTAGCCTCTTCGGTACCGTGCATTGGCCTTTCTCACCTCGTGAGTTGGTGCAAACTTCGCCGGTACATCCAAACCCCATGATATGATACGCTCTATCACACATAAAACTCCTTATATCTTCCTCAAAACAGCCACCATACCTACCTATCATGGCATTTCCATAGCCATTCCGAGATATATTGCCATGCAACTTCCATCATCATCATATACATGACTTGAGCATTCATTATCATATTGCTTTGCATGATCGTAAGATAGCTAGCATGATGTTTTCATTGCTTGTCCATTTTTTATATCTTTGCTACGCTAGATCATTGCACATCCCGGTACACCGCCGGAGGCATTCATATAGAGTCATATATTTGTTCTAGTATCGAGTTGTAATATTGAGTTGTAAGTAAATAAAAGTGTGATGATCATCATTATAGAGCATTGCCCAATGAAAAAAAGAAGAAAAAAAGAAGAAAAAAGGAGAGGCCAAAGAAGCCTAAATAAAAAAGGGGCCAAAGAAGCCCATTCAAAAAAAGAAAAAAAAAGAAAAAAGGGGGCAATGTTACTATCCTTTTACCACACTTGTGCTTCAGAGTAGCACCGTGTTCTTCATATAGATAGTCTCTTGAGTTATCACTTTCATATACTAGTGGGAATTTTCATTACAGAACTTGGCTTGTATATTCCAACAATTAGCTTCCTCAAATGCCCTAGGTCTTCATGAGCAAGCAAGTTGGATCCACACCCACTTAGTTTTCAGTTTGAGCTTTCATACACTTATAGCTCTAGTGCATCCGTTGCATGGCAATCCCTACTCCTCGCATTGACATCAATTGATGGGCATCTCCATAGCCCGTTAGATTAATTAGCCGCGTCGATTTGAGACTTTCTCCCTTTTGTCTTCTCCACATCCCCTCCACCATCATATTCTATTCCACACATAGTGTTATATCCATGGCTAACGCTCATGTATTGCGTGAGAGTTGAAAAAGTTTGAGAATACTAAAGTATGAAACAATTGCTTGGCTAACACCGGGATAGGCATGAGGGGTACCTTGTGTTAAGAAAAGGGAGCACACAAGACTATATGATTTTGTAGGGATAACGTTCTGAAGCATTGATATTTTGAAAGACATGATTGTTTGTTGGGATGCCCTAAGTATTATTGTTTTTATGTCAAATGATAGACTATTGCCTTGTATCACTCGTGTCTTAATATTCATGCTAGGATTAGATATATGATCAAGATTATGCTAGGTAGCATTCCACATCAAAAATTATCTTTTTTATCATTTACCTACTCGAGGACGAGTAGGAATTAAGCTTGGGGATGCTGACACGTCTCTGTCGTATATATAATTTTTGATTGTTCCATGCCAATATTATTCAACTTTCATATACTTTTAGCAACTTTTATACTATTTTTGGGACTAACATATTGATCCAGTGCCCAGTGCCAGTTCATGTTTGTTGCATGTTTTATGTTTCGCATAAACCCCATATCAAACAAAGTCCAAACGGGATAAAAACTGATGGAGAATATTTTTGGAATATTTGTGATTTTTGGGAAGAAGAATCAACGCAAGACGGTGCCCGAGGGGGCCACGAGGTAGGGGTGCGCCCCAGGGGCCAGGCGCACCCTGACCCTCGTGGGTACCCCGTAAGGCGGTTGACGCTCTTCTTTTGCCGCAAGAAAGCTAATTTTTGGAGAAAAATCTGGGCGAAGGTTTCAACCCAATCGGAGTTACGGATCTCCTGATATAAAAGAAATGGTGAAAGGGCAGAATCTGGGAACGCAAAAACAGAGAGAGACCGAGAGACTGATCCAATCTCGGAGGGGCTCTCACCCCTCCCATGCCATGGGAGCCAAGGACCAGAGGGGAAACCCTTCTCCCATCTAGGGAGAAGGTCAAGGAAGAAGAAGAAGAAGAAGAAGGGGGCTCTCTCCCCCTTGCTTCTGGTGGCGCCGGAACACTGTCGGGGGCCATCATCATCACCGCGATATACACCAACACCCCTGTCATCTTCACCAACATCTCCATCACCTTCCCCCATCTATATTCAGTGGTCCACTCTCCCGCAACCCGCTATACCCTCTACTTGAACATGGTGCTTTATGCTTCATATTATTATCCAATGATGTGTTGCCATCCTATGATGTCTGGGTAGATTTTCATTGTCCTACCGGTGATTGATGAATTGCTATGATTGGCAAAGGGAATTGTATACGGGGTTGCTTGAATCCTCGACATCGTGGTTCATCCGATGAGATCATCGAGGAGCATGTGGGAGCCAACATGGGTATCCAGATCCCGCTGTTGGTTATTGACCGGAGAGCCGTCTCGGTCATGTCTGCATGTCTCCCAAACCCGTAGGGTCTACACACTTAAGGTTCGGTGACGCTAGGATTGTATGAATATGAGTATGCAGCAAACCGAAAGTTGTTCGGAGTCCCGGATGAGATCCCGGACGTCATGAGGAGTTCCAGAATGGTCCGAAGGTAAAGAATTATATATGGGAAGTCGAGTTTCGGCCATCGGGAAAGTTTCGGGGTCCACCGGTATTGTACCGGGACCACCGGAAGGGTCCCAGGGTCCACTGGTGGGGCCACCTCTCCGGAGGGCCCCATGGGCTGAAGTGGGAGGAACCAGCCTGGTGGGCTGGTGCGCCTCGGCCCCCTCTGCGCCTAGGGTTGGGAACCCTAGGGGGGGCGCCCACTGCCTTGGGGGCACTCCACCCCCTTGGCCACCGCCCCCTAGGAGATCCCATCTCCTAGGGCCGGCGCCCCCCTAGGGACCCTATATATAGAGGGGAGGGAGGGCAGCCGCACCTTGCACTTGGCGCCCCTCCCCGCTACACCTCCTCCTCCTCTCGTAGTTGCTTGGCGAAGCCCTGCCGGAGCCCTGCTGCATCCACCACCACGCTGTCGTGCTGCTGGATCTTCATCAACCTCTCCCTCCTCCTTGCTAGATCAAGGCGTGGGAGACGTCATCCGCTTCGTACGTGTGTTGAACGCGGAGGTGTTGTCCGTTCGGCACTTGGTCATCGGTGATTTGGATCACGACGAGTACGACTCCCTCAACCCCGTTCACTTGAACGCTTCCGCTCACGATCTACAAAGGTATGTAGATGCACTCCTATCACTCGTTGCTAGATGAACTCATAGATGGATCTTGGTGAAACCGTAGGAAAATTTTTATTTTCTGCAACGTTCCCCAACAGTGGCATCATGAGCTAGGTCTATGCATAGTTCTCTATTGCACGAGTAGAACACAATTTGTTGTGGGCGTAGATGTTGTCAACTTTCTTGCCGCTACTAGTCTTATTTTGCTTCAGCGGTATTGTGGGATGAAGCGGCCCGGACCGACCTTACACGTACGCTTACGTGAGACAGGTTCCACCGACTGACATGCACTAGTTGCATAAGGTGGCTAGCGGGTGTCTGTCTCTCCCACTTTAGTTGGACCGGATTCGACGAAAAGGGTCCTTATTAGGGGTAAATAGAAGTTGACAAATCATGTTGTGGCTTTTTTCGTAGGTAAGAAAACGTTCTTGCTAGAACCCTATTGCAGCCACGTAAAAGATGAAACAACAATTAGAGGACGTCTAACTTGTTTTTGCAGCAATTGCCTTGTGATGTGATATGGCCAAAAGTTGTGATGAATGATGAATGATATATTGTGATGTATGAGATCATGTTCTTGTAATAGGAATCACAACTTGCATGTCGATGAGTATGACAACCGGCAGGAGCCATAGGAGTTGTCTTAATTATTGTATGACCTGCGTGTCATTGACTCAACGCCATGTAATTACTTTGCTTTATCGCTAAACCGTTGGCTATAGTAGTAGAAGTAATAGTTGGCGAGCAACTTCATGGAGACACGATGATGGAGATCATGATGACGGAGATCATGGTGTCATGCCGGTGACAAGATGATCATGGAGCCCCGAAGATGGAGATCAAAGGAACTATATGATATTGGCCATATCATGTCACTACTATATAATTGCATGTGATGTTTATTATGTTTATGCATCTTGTTTACTTAGAACGACGGTAGTAAATAAGATGATCCCTTATAATAACCTCAAGAAAGTGTTCTCCCTAACTGTGCGCCTTTGCTAAAGTTCGTCGTTTCGAAGCACCACGTGATGATCGGGTGTGATAGATTCCTACGTTCACATACAACGGGTGTAAGACAGTTTTACACATGCAAAACACTTAGGTTAACTTGATGAGCCTAGCATGTACAGACATGCCCTCGGAACACAAGAGACCGAAAGGTCGAACATGAGTCATATGGAAGATACGATCAACATGGAGATGTTCACCGACGATGACTAGTCCGTCTCACGTGATGATCGGACACGGCCTAGTCGACTCGGATCATGTAACACTTAGATGACTAGAGGGATGTCAAATCTGAGTGGGAGTTCATTATATAATTTGATTAGATGAACTTAATTATCATGAACATTAGTCTAAAATCTTTGCAAAATGTCTTGTAGATCAAATGGCCAATGCTCATGTCACCATGAACTTCAACGTTCCTAGAAAACGAAGCTGAAAGATGATGGCAGCAACTATTCGGACTGGGTCCGGAACCCGAGGATCATCCTCATAGCAGCCAAGAAACAATATGTCCTAGAAGCACCGCTAGGTGAAGCACCCATCGAGAGAACCAAGGCGTTATGAGCGCTTGGCAGTCACGCGTTGATGATTACTCCCTCGTTCAGTGCGGCATGCTTTACAGCTTAGAACCGGGCTCCAAAAGCGTTTTGAGCAACATGGAGCATATGAGATGTTCGAGGAGCTGAAAATGGTTTTCCAAGCTCATGTCCGGGTCGAGAGATATGAAGTCTCCGACAAGTTCTATAGTTGTAAGATGGAGAAAAATAGTTCTGTCGGTGAGCACATACTCAAAATGTCAGGTTGCACAACCGCTTTGTCCCACTGGACATTAACCTCCCGAGCGAGGCGGTCATTGACAGAATCCTTGATCGCTCCCACCGAGCTACAAGAGCTTTGTGATGAACTACAATATGCGGGGATGGTGAAAACTATTCTGAAGTATTTTCAATGCTGAAGTCAGAGGTAGAAATCAAGAAAGAACATCAAGTGTTGATGGTCAATAAAACCACTAAGTTCAAGAAGGGCAAGGGTAAGAAGAACTTCAAGAAGGACGGCAAGGATGTTGCGCGCCGATAAGCCGATTGCGGGAAGAAGTCAAAGAATGGACCCAAGTCTGAGACTGAGTGCTTTTATTTCAAAGGAAAGGGTCACTGGAAGCGGAACTGTCCCAAATACTTAGCAGACAAGAAGGCCGGCAACACTAAAGGTATATTTGATATACATGTAATTGATGTGTACCTTACCAGTACTCGTAGTAACTCCTGGGTATTTGATACCGGTGTCATTGCTCATATTTGTAACTCACAGCAGGAGCTGCGGAATAAACGGAGACTGGCGAAGGACGAGGTGACGATGCGCGTCGGGAATGGTTTCAAGGTCGATGTGATCGCCGTCGGCACGCTACCTCTACATTTACCTACGGGATTAGTTTTAAACCTCAATAATTGTTATTTACTGCCAAGTTTGAGCATGAACATTGTATCAGGATCTCGTTTAATACGAGATGGCTACTCATTTAAATCCGAGAATAATGGTTGTTCTATTTATATGAGAGATATGTATTATGGTCATGCTCCGATGGTCAATGGTTTATTCTCAATGAATCTCGAACGTAATATTACACATATTCATAGTGTGAATACCAAAAGATGTAAAGTTGATAACGATAGTCCCACATACTTGTGGCACTGCCGCCTTGGTCACATAGGTGTCAAGCGCATGAAGAAGCTCCATGCTGATGGACTTTTAGAGTCTCTCGATTATGAATAATTTGACACATGCGAACCATGCCTTATGGGCAAAATGACCAAGACTCCGTTCTCCGGAACAATGGAGAGAGCAACCAACTTATTGGAAAACATACATACCGATGTGTGCGGTCCAATGAACGTTGAGGCTCGCGGAGGATATCGTTATGTTCTCACTCTCACTGATGACTTGAGTAGATATGGGTATGTCTACTTGATGAAACACAAGTCTGAGACCTTTGAAAAGTTCAAGGAATTTCAGAATGAGCTAGAGAATCAACGTGACCGAAAAATAAAGTTCTTACGATCAGATCGTGGAGGAGAATATTTAAGTCACGAATTTGGTACACACTTAAGGAAATATGGAATCATTTCACAACTCACGCCGCTGGAACACCTCGGTAAACGGTGTGTCCGAGCGTCGAATCGCACTCTATTGTATATGGTGCAATCTATGATGTCTCTTACAGATTTACCGCTATCATTTTGGGGATACGCTCTAGAGACAGCTACATTCACTTTAAATAGGGCACCGTCTAAATCCGTTGAGACGACACCGTATGAATTATGGTTTGGGAAGAAACCTAAGTTGTCGTTTCTAAAAGTTTGGGGATGCCATGCTTATGTCAAGAAACTTCAACCTGAAAAGCTCGAACCCAAGTCGGAAAAATGCGTCTTCGTAGGATACCCTAAGGAAACCATTGGGTATACCTTCTACCTTAGATCCGAAGGCAAGATCTTTGTTGTTAAGAACGGATCCTTTCTTGAAAAGAGTTTCTCACGAAAGGAGTAAGTGGGAGGAAAGTAGAACTCGATGAAGTACTACCTCTTGAACCGGAAAGTAGTGCAGCTCAGAAAATGTTCTGTGGTGCCTACACCGATCGGAGAGGAAATTAATGATCATGATCAAGGTACTTGAATCAAGTTGCTCTTGAACTTCAGAGGTCCACAAGGACACGTTCCACACCAGAGTGGTATGGCAACCCTGTCACGGAAATCATGTTGTTAGACAACGGTGAACCTTCTAACTATGAAGAAGCGATGGCGGGCCCAGATTCCAACAAATGGCTTGAAGCCATGCAATCCGAGATAGGATCCATGTATGAAAACAAAGTATGGACTTTGACAGACTTGCCGATGATCGGCGAGCCATAGAAAACAAATGGATCTTTAAGAAGAAGACGGACGCGGATGGTAATGTTACCATCTATAAAGCTCGACTTGTCGCTAAAGGTTATCGGCAAGTTCAAGGGGTTGACTACGATGAGACTTTCTCTCCCGTAGCGAAGCTGAAGTCCGTCCGAATCATGTTAGCAATTGCCGCATACTATGATTATGAGATATGGCAAATGGACGTCAGAACGGCATTCCTTAACGGCTATCTTAAGGAAGAACTGTATATGATGCACCCGGAAGGTTTTGTCGACCCTAAGAATGCTAACAAGGTATGCAAGCTCCAGCGATCCATTTATGGGCTGGTGCAAGCATCTCGGAGTTGGAACATTCGCTTTGATGAGATGATCAAAGCGTTTGGGTTTATGCAGACTTATGAGCAGCCTGCGTTTACAAGAAAGTGAGTGGGAGCTCTGTAGCATTTCTCATATTATATGTAGATGACATACTTTTGATGGGAAATGATATAGAACTTTTGGACAGCATTAAGGCCTACTTGAATAAGAGTTTTTCAATGAAGGACCCTGGAGAAGCTGCTTATATATTAGGCATCAAGATCTATAGAGATAGATCGAGATGCCTCATAGGTCTTTCACAAAGCACATACCTTGATAATATATTGAAGAAGTTAAAAATGGATCAGTCCAAGAAAGGGTACTTGCCTGTATTACAAGGTGTGAAATTGAGCTCGGCTCAATGTCCCACCTGACAGAAGATATAGAAGAGATGAGTGTCATCCCTATGCATCAGCCATAGGGTCTATTATGTATGCCATGTGTGTACCGGACCTGATGTAAACCTTGCCGTAAGTTTGGTAGGAAGGTACCAAAGTAATCCCGCAAGGAACACCGGACAGCGGTCAAGAATATCTGAAGTACTGAAAAGGACTAAGGACATGTTGCTCGTTTATGGAGGTGACGAAGAGCTCGTCGTAAAGGGTTACGTCGGCGCTAGCTTCGACACAGATCTGGATGACTCTAAGTCACAAACCGGATCGTGTATCGTTGAATGGTGGAGCGAGAAGCTGGTGTAGATGCAAGCGAGGCGTCGTGGTGGGATCTACATGTGAAGCGGAGTACATGGCAGCCTCGGAGGCAGCGATGAAGCAATTTGGGTGAAGGAGTTCATCACCGACCTAGGAGTCATACCCAATGCGTCGGGGCCGATTAAACTCTTCTGTGACAACAGTGGAGCTATTGCACTTGCCAAGGAGCCCAGGTTTCACAAGAAGACCAGGCACATCAAGCGTCGCTTCAACTCCATTCGTGAAAATGTTCAAGATGGAGACATAGAAATTTGTAAAGTGCATACGGATCTGAATGTCACAGATCCGTTGACTAAACCTCTTCCACGAGCAAAACATGATCAACACCAGAACTCTATGGGTGTTCGATTCATCACAATGTAACTAGATTACTGACTCTAGTGCAAGTGGGAGACTGTTGGAAATATGCCCTAGAGGCAATAATAAAAGGATTATTATTATATTTCCTTGTTTGTGATAATTGTCTTTTATTCATGCTATAATTGTATTATCCGGAAATCGTAATACACGTGTGAATAGATAGACTACAACATGTCCCTAGTAAGCCTCTAGTTGACTAGCTCGTTGATCAATAGATAGTCATGGTTTCCTGACTATGGACATTGGATGTCATTGATAACGGGATCACATCATTAGGAGAATGATGTGATGGACAAGACCCAATCCTAAGCATAGCACAAGATCGTGTAGTTCGTTTGTTATAGCTTTTCCAATGTCAAGTATCTTTTCCTTAGACCATGAGATCGTGTAACTCCCGGATACCGTAGGAGTGCTTTGGGTGTACCAAACGTCACAACGTAACTGGGTGACTATAAAGGTGCACTACAGGTATCTCCGAAAGTGTCTGTTGGGTTGACACGGATCGAGACTGGGATTTGTCACTCCATATTACGGAGAGGTATCACTGGGCCCACTCGATAGTGCATCATCATAATGAGCTCAAAGTAACCAAGTGTTTGGTCATGGGATCATGCATTACGATGCAGTAAAGTGACTTGCGTAACGAGATTGAGCGAGGTATTGGGATACCGACGATCGAATCTCGGGCAAGTAACATACCGATTGACAAAGGGAATTGTATACGGGTTGCTTGAATCCTCGACATCGTGGTTCATCCGATGAGATCATCGAGGAGCATGTGGGAGCCAACATGGGTATCCAGATCCCGATGTTGGTTATTGACCGGAGAGCCGTCTCGATCATGTTCGCATGTCTCCGAACCGTAGGGTCTACACATAAGGTTCGGTGATGCTAGGGTTGTATGAATATGAGTATGCAGCAAACCGAAAGTTGTTGAGTCTGGATGAGATCCGGACGTCACGAGGAGTTCCGGATGGTCTGGAGGTTAAGAATTATATATGGGAAGTCGAGTTTCAGCCATCGGGAAAGTTTGGGGTCCACGGTATCGTCATGGGACCACCGGAAGGGTCCCGGGTCCACCGGTGGGGCCACTTATCCGGAGGGCCCCATGGGCTGAAGTGGGAGGAACCAGCCTGGTGGCTGGTGCACCTCCCCTGGGCCCCCTCTGCGCCTAGGGTTGGGAACCCTAGGGAGGGGCGCCTGACTGCCTGGGGTGCACTCCACCCCTTGGCCGCCCCCCCCTAGGAGATCCCATCTCCTAGGGCGGCGCCCAGGGACCCTATATATAGAGGGGAGGGAGGCAGCCGCACCTGCACTTGGCGCCTCCTCCCCAGGTACACCTCCTCCTCCCGTAGTTGCTTGGCGAAGCCCTGCCGGAGCCCTGCTGCATCCACCACTACGCCGTCGTGCTGCTGGATCTTCATCAACCTCTCCCTCCTCCTTGCTGGATCAAGGCGTGGGAGGCGTCATCCGCTTCGTGACGTGTGTTGAGCGCGAGATCTTTGTCTGTTCGCACTTGGTCATCGGTGATTTGGATCACGACGAGCACGACTCCCTCAACCCGTTCACTTGAGCGCTTCCGCTCGCGATCTACAAAGGTATGTAGATGCACTCCTATCACTCGTTGCTAGATGAACTCATAGATGGATCTTGGTGAAACCGTAGGAATTTTTTTATTTTCTGCAACGTTCCCCAACAGCGACGACATCGGCGCGGGCGATCGACGGCGGTGAAGACGGAGACGGGACGTGACGGACCGCTAAACCTAGACAAATATTGAGAAAAATGGAGCTTGGAGGTCGAGCTTAGAGAGGAGAAAGCTTAAGTAGTGTGGCTCGGGAATTCCATCGAACACCTCGTGTGCATAGGAGGTGAGCTAGAGCACCACAAATCCCTCTCCCCTCGCCGGCCAGAAAAAATAGAGCAATATGCTCTGCTCTTACGCGAGGGGGTATATATAGGCATCTCATTGGTCCCGGTTCGTGGCTTGAACCGGGACGGTTCAAGCCACCAACCGGGACCAATGGTGGTGGGCCAGGAGCGAGGCCCGTTGGTCCCGGTTCGTACCATCAGCCGGGACCAAAGGGGCCAGACGAACCGGGACCAATGCCCTCGCGAGGCCCGGCAGGCCCCTGGCCTCACGAACCGGGACCAATGCCCCAACGAGTCCCGGTTCGTGACTGAACTGGGACTAATGGGCTTATCTGGCCCGAACGAAAGCCCTGTTTTCTACTAGTGTGGGTAGCATTCATGATCCTCTAGGCCAGGTGTTGGTGGCAATACTGGATAGTTGTCCATTACACTTTGGTAGCATCATCTTTTTGAGCAGCAGGGCGATGAGCCGATAGGTCGTTGCCCACTCACTCGGCTTGGTATCTTGATGCCACTTGGAGAGCTAGAGAGAGCAATGTCAGTTTGGAGTAGTCCTAGCCATGGGCAGCCCGGTCCGGTCGGCCCGACCCGACCCGGCCCAAAAAAGCTTGACCCGGCCTGGCCCGACCTTGTCCACGGGTCGGGCTTGGGCCTAGGTTTTGAGCCCGAAGCATGGGCTGGGGCGGGCCCGTTGTTTTCGCCGTTTAAGGAAGAGGCCCGGCCCGTGGCCTGAGGCCCGACGGGCTTTTAGCGTGATGGGCCGGGCTCAGGCCCTATTTTTAGGCCCGAGAGCCGGGCCGGGCTGGGCTCGGGCCTAGTTTTTTTGCGCCGGGCTTCGATTGTCCTGGCCCAAAGCCCGGCCCGGCCCGAGGGATGGTCAGGTATAGTTTTGAGTATCTGGCTACGGCTAGCAGCGGTGGCGAAGGATGGGCGAAGCAAGCACTGGACGCTGGGGATTCAGGGTCAGGTCACCACCACCCAACACCAATAGTGGCCGCATGCACATGTGCAAACAAACAAACAAACTCGCCATGCCTAATTCCCACTAAAGTAGCCGTGTATGCATCGCTAGCGATTCAGGTTCAGGCCACACCACCCAGGGCATGCTGACCCGAAGGATTGTATTATCGCGCAGGAGCAAGGCGGAGGCGGCATGGCTCGGGCCGACATCGTCGCCGTGCGCATCCCTGTTTCTACCAGCGAACGCCTTCTTTTCAATAAAGCTCTAAATTCTCTGCAAAAAAGTCCCAAGCACGTTGCTGTTTTTTTTTTGAACGAAAGGGGTTTCCCCTGCCCCATTTTTATAGAATGACGCAGAAAAACATCCAGTACAACCAGTTATCAGAACCAACTACGAAAACATGCTAAAACGAAACTACGGCTGAAACTCCTATAGCCAACATGACGGAGAGCAGAAGTTCTCTCACCATCCCAGATAGGTTCTAAAACATAAGCCACTTTTTTAGATTTTTATTACAGAGCCCAAATGAGAAAAAGGAAAAAATAAGCAACATAATCTCGTCTGGGAACATGACTCGTCCTTTTTCCTCCTTACTCAACTGGCCTCCTCTTTGATCATCACTACGCAATCCGAAGAAGTTCTCCACGTCGCTTGTCCAAAAGGAGGATGCAGCGTTGTAGCCGTGTTGCTTGTGCATCGTCGCGGAGAACCTTCCGTTGGTGCAGATAGCAGCTTAGCTTGGCAAGAATGCATTTCACGTTTTTCCATTCACGTTTTTCCATTTACGCCCCTGAAAACAGAAATCATTTCTCAATCTCCGCAGGCTCCACTAGGAGCAGATATCACCAAATTCAACACAGCAATCCTCTTATGTGAATACTAGAAGGCAAAAATATTCTCAAAGTAATCATGTCAATTTCAAAGAATTCAGAGATAAAACCCCATACTTGATGGGCCATCACACAGTCAAACAAAAGATGTTGGACAGTTACATTTTCAGCACAAAATAAACAAGGGGGATCGTCTACTTCCCTCCTTTTTGCTAGGTTGTGTCCCTAGTAAGAATCTTATTATATGCACATACCAAAGAAAGACATGGATTTTCTGTGGGCATAAAATTTCCACAGCTTATCACTGATTGCAGAAGCTATCACACCAAAATTAATCTGAGAATAAAAGGATTTCACTGAGTATACACCATTAGGCTCTAAGGCCTAGATGGTGTGTCAATATCATCTACCAGGGGGTATTGTTTAATCAAAGTAACTAGTTGTTCCCATAGATCCATACCAGCCTGATCAACTTCTAAAAGTCATTTTCAGATCTGTTTGATTACATATGTTAAATAGGTCCCAGAATTGCACCTTAAGGGAACAATCCCCTGCCTAGGTGTCATGCCAGAAACTAATGAGTTCACCATTCCCCATTTTCTACCTGTAGAAGGTTTTGACCGCAGACAGGGCCCAAGTGATGCTCTTCTAGAAAGTTGAGCCCACTTCACCTTTTGGCCAGAGGAGATTGGGAGAATTCACTCTATATTTATGCAAGATAATTTTCTTCCAATCTGCCTTAGAATTATCAAAAAATCCTTTTCCTCGTGAAGCCAGCAAGGCCATATTAAATTCTTTTATGTTGGGAATCCCCAAGCACCCAAATTCCTTTTTCTTAGTAATCAAACCCTAGCTGGCCAAATGCTACTTGTGTTGATCACCCAAAATTCCCCCAAAGAAAGTGGGACATCTAGGAATTGATAGCATTGATCGCCCACTTTGGAAATTTGATCACAGACGTAAGATAAGCAGGAATACAAACCACACATGCACGCCATACGATTCTATGTGGATCGCCTGCAATACCAGTGCCCAGCGACGTACGCATACACTCATCTAATTGTTGGGCTCCATCTACTTGTATGCCTATCTACATGCAGTGCATACAAGCTACTAGGCATAGATTCCACATTGAGGAGTCATCCACGAACCGCATGACGCCCATCTTTGGAAATGTGCAAAGAATGGAGTCCATTTGACTGTCCACCTCTACCAAATCTATGAACTAAAAATGACTTTCCCCCCAATTCCACCAAGTCGTCCGTTGCGAGACTTAACCCAACATTAGGGCACATGAGCTAACGATAGCCATGCCCCACCTTCTGGGTGGAATTGCCACAACATGGACATTCTTAGCAAAAATTATTGCAATAGGATACTGGCTAGTAGGATTTGGGAGACATTATAGAATTACTACTTCTTCAATGAAAATTATTCCACGATGACTAAGCAACAAACAAATCACTTTTGTCAAGAAAAACAGAATAGAAGAGAAAACAGACAACCTAGAAAGAATTTGCTTCTTGGCTTGTTTCAGTCACCACCGGAGGAGACACAACCTAACCTTGAGCACTGAACGCACGAGGAAGAAGGTCCCGGGTTTCTCCCTCCCGCCGCCATTGAAGCGGTCGAACGGAGGTGCAGAACCCTAGAAACCACGGTGTTTGAGCCCCTTCCAGGTATCCTCTCTTTAGATCATGGTGTGCGGTGTTTTATCCGTCCCCACCCATGTAAGAGCAGTTCTAGTTATAGTATTCATTCATGCATCTGATGGTGCCCCATTCCTTTTGTATTGATCGGACGACTATTTTCTGACATCCTTAGTTTGAACTGTTAGCAGTTCATGTTGCATCATGTGACCACCTAATCTAGCAGTCCAATTTTGATCCAATTTTTTTTACTTTTGTGGGGATATTGAAGCAAGTTTGATTTTTTTTAGGGGTTGAAGCAAGTTCGATAGAAATTCAATCAGAGCACGAACACCAAAGTACACACACATGGCCTTGGGCTGTATTTGTTTTCGAGATGCACACGCATGGGCTGTTATCTTAGAGAAAAGCGTACGTGGGCTGTTGGTTGTTTTTTGGAACGATGCTATTGGTTGTTGCTCTCCGAAGCCCATGCAGGTCCGAGAACAACTCTCTTTCACGCGACCTTGAGCTACCAAAAAAGGAAAAATCTGACGCAGGCCTCGACTTCCGCCGCCGCATATTCCCCACCTCCGTCTGCTACTGCTCCGCCGACCTCCGTCTGCTACTTCTCCGCCGACCTACGACCGCGCCAGCAGACGACGGCGAGCGACGCACCTCTCCGACCCACCGTGGCATCCGGAATCACTTCACGTCCCAGTCGTCGGTCGACCCGCTTCGCTCCGGACTCATCCCCGGCCCTCGATCTGGGTCCAGGGTTTTGGGACGGGGGATCGACCCGCAATCCCGAGTCCCGACCCGCCAATTTTCCACAGTATCATCCACCTATCCGGCCTCCGGGATGGCAGATCAGTGCAAGCTTTCAGCTGCTGCTATAGCTGAATCTGAAGGGAGGTCGTACGTGTTGAAGCTATATGGATACACAAGTGCGAAGAGGCTACTCAAGTGCGGCGAGTGCGTCACTTCTCCACCTTTCACTGCCGGAGGGCACAACTGGGTTGTAAGGTTTTACCCAAACGGTGACTTGGCAGAAGATGGTGATCACTACAAGGTTGTTCACCTGGTTCTTGATTCAGATAGTATGAATGTGAAGGTGAAAATCCGATCGTTTATAGATGTAAACGATTTGCAGCCATTCGACCTTAACATATATGATCATATCTTCCCACTCAAAGGTTCCTCCATTCGCGGCCTCTTTGACCGGGCTGCTGTTGAGATGTATGTAATAGATGACTGTTTAAACATGGTGTTTGATATAAGTGTCATCAAGAATACTCTTGTTGAAAAAACAATGGGTCATCAATTTGTTGTGGTTCCACCAAGCAACTTGCACCGGCATTTCGGCGACCTCCTAGAGAGCATGGATGGAGCGGACGTGACCTTTCATGTTGGTGGTCAGAAGTTCATGGCTCATAGTTATGTGCTCGCTGCTAGGTCATCCGTGTTCAAGGCGGAGCTCCTTGGCCCCATGAAGGAGAAAGTTGGCAGTCCGATTGAAATCCATGAGATGGAAGCTGTTGTGTTCAAGTCCTTGCTCTATTTCATATACACTGATTCACTGCCTGCTCTTGAGATGGCTAGCAACCAAAGTGAGGCACGTCTAGATGTGACGACGGCTGGCCATCTCCTCGTGGCAGCGGATAGGTACAACGTCGAGAGGCTGAAACTGATATGTGAGCACAAGTTATGCAACCACATTGATGTGAACATGGTGGCAACCAGTTTGGCCTTAGCTGAGCAGCATAGCTGTAGTGGACTCAAGGAAGCCTGTCTACAGTTCCTCGCTTCTCCCATCAATTTGGAGGCGATGATGGCAAGTGATGGCTACGAGCATCTGAAAACCAGTTGTCCATCTGTCCTCAAAGAGCTGGTTGCTAGGCTACTGCCGGATACAATGAAAGCGGCCAAGGATATTATCATGACCATTTAGTAGTATGGCTCACAATCATCGCGCATAAGTTAGTTTAGTATGTAAGCATGCTTCAACTTAGTTCTCTTTGTATGGTTGCACGTGTGCCTCGTCCAAAAAATGGCATCTATCTATGACTATATTGCAAGTAGAATGGGATTGATTGGGCTTTTCCAATGTTATTTAGTACTTAGTAGTAAGACTTCGACTGTTCAATCTATTGTGAAGCTCTGCTGATGTTCTTGTTGTTTTCCAATGTTATTTAGTACTTAGTAGTAAGACTTCGACTGTTTAATAACTCTGCCTCTCTCTCTCTCTCGTGGTCATACAGCTAGATTGGTATTCTGAATTTAGAAAGGTGCACGTACGCACGTGGTGAAAGCAGCCTGTGTACGTCTAGGAAATTGTTAAGAATTGGCCCGCCGGCTTGATTGTTCCGCAACAAAAAAAAAGGGAATGGGAGTCAAGATGTGGATTAAAAAAAGTTGTCTTATCAACAACATGAACGTGTATGCCGTATGCCTGCATGTCTGTCGTCAAAATTGTAGTACCTGAGGGTACATATGTTTAGTGGAGTGCGCGTAGACAGAGGGAGGGAGAGACGCGAGCAATCCATCGTGGAGAACGTCTTGCTGTCGCAGTGTGATCTGCTCATCACCAACGAGCAGGATGTTGTAGAGTAGTGTACCTAGTACTACGTAGCAGCCAGCGTTTGATTTGAGCTTCAGTTTCAGTGCATGCTTTGTGCGTGTGTAACTGTTACAGGGTGACAATGGCACCTTTTTTTTTTAGTTGGACAATGACACTTTCTTGATCGAGTTTCTTCTTCTTCTTCTTCTGTTGTGAGGCCGCCGGCCGGCAGTTTGGCAGCAAGCAGAGCCTGTCCAATTTGCACGGGACGAAGCAGAGCCGTCAAGATTCGGATCAACACTAGGGCGCTTATTTATTACTATCTTGTAATAATATCTACTCGACTCGTAGTGGCCTAGTGGTTAGAAAGGTAGACAGGCATGAATAACGAACTGAATGAATAATTATAGAGCAGTCCGTCGCTGTCTGCCGGGCCGGCCACCAACCGTGCCGGTGCAGGTGCAGGAGCGCCCGAGGAGAGGAGAGGAGACCGGCGACGAGTCGTCCGATCGATCTCCACTCTCCGCCCAGCACATCGAGGTTTGGCGTGTGGTACGTACGTCAGTGGCTCCAGTCGGCCAAGTTCACCGGAGACGGTGGAGTCGTGCAGCTCCACCGGTGGTCAGGCGCAGGCACATCTTCTCGACTGTCGGCACGTATCCGTATGATTCCTGCATCCTGCCGACGGCCGACTGCCCTGCCCGGCCGGAAAAGCAACGGCGCCGGCTCGGCTTGGGACTACGACTAGGAGGAACGTCCCTTGGTTCGCAACTGGACTGGGTCTGAATGAACCTCACTGGCGGGTCCTTCCGGTCCACATCCGGCGCGCCCATGAGTAGGCTAGTGACGATGTGGTGACTGGAATTGCTGCCAATGAGCAACTCTAGACGTAACCCTGTATCTCAATGTCGTGGTAGCAGATCATGGTGATGTAGCCGTGATCAAGGGAGTCGTGGTCGGTGGTGTAAGTCGTCGTGGATGGTGAAGCCGCACAAAGGCTAAGGCGCAAAAAAATGCGCTATGACATCAGACGGTGTCGTCGATGATGAGACCACCGGTTTTGCCAGGACCTAAGCAAATCCATCGAGCACACATCAGTTTTGCTAGGACGGTGTGGATTGTGTCAATACAGTCGCGCCGTCGTGGATGATGCCGACGATGTCGTCGTCGTGATGCGGTCATTGCCGTCGTCGAAATCGCGTGCTACAAAAATGCCTGTCAAAGGACGTTATGTGTTCATCTTGTGGACAAGATGGCAGCGGTGCGTTGACAAAGATGTTGGTAAAGACCACATCGACGAAGACCTTGACGATAAAGTGTCAACGATGGCATTGCAGCGACGAGTCAACGATAATGCGTCGCTTAAAGGCGTCCCTCGTGGCGGTGAAGTGTCAATGCCGTGTCGTACCTGAGAAGTCGATGAAAAATTGCATCTCCTTCCACACCGGCCTAGCGTTCTCCTTCCACACCGGCCTAGCACGTGGATAGTGCATGTTGATGTCGTTTGTCGTAGATGTCCTCGATGAAGATTTTTCTTTTTCTAGACCTGATGTACAGTTTGATGTCAATGCGAAAAGGTTCGGCTCAATGTAGAGGTGTCGGTGCAGATCGCTCGGTGTTGGTGTGATCGTTTGGTCGTGTGGAGAAGCATAGGCGGCCTCCCGATCCAATGCATCCGTCTGATGCGGTTGTTTGGTTTCATTGTACATGTCCGGACGCAGTTTGTCATTTAATGCTTTCCCGTATCAACCTGTCAACGCGTCCGAACTCCAGTTTTCCCGCAAACTAGATAAAAAACAAAAGGGGACTTTACGGGAGTCGGGACATCCGTCTGTCTTATGAAAATGCACCACGTACCGTCTCTACTTTGCGTCTGAAGCCACTCATAAGGATAGATTGTGTGTGCATGCGTACGTATAGATAATCGTATGTGTATGTGAGCACCTGTGGTTTTTTTTTTTTTGGAAGATCACAACTCAAGAGGGAACACAACTGTTTGGTTGGTTCCCAACTTTTGTCTCTGGTTGACTTGATCGATTTGAAAACGGAAATAATGTGTCGACAAAAGAAAAAGGGACTAGAACGGGCTCGCCTAGCTACCGAATCTTTTTCATTGGTAATGCTACTGCGACAGGACAAACTTGTTTTTGGGGTTTGAGTTTGCAAGGACGAGAAGGAAGGAGACAGGACAGGCGAGGGCGAGACGACTGCATGCTCACTCATTTGATAATTTTCTTTCAGATTCCATTGGAATTCGGTGACGTGCACGCAAGTAGTCTGCAACGACACTTGTGCTAAATTGTATACTCGGTTTAATCAATCGATCAAATCAGAGTGTGTTTCTTCTGGTTTTGTTTAATAATAACTCGTCCTCGATTATGGGCCGTGTTCCAGAATCCTGAGCAAATACAAACATCCTGTGGAGAAGAGTACACGCACGAACCCCTGAATGAAAGAAAAAGCCTGCGAAACCCTTTGTTTCGGCGACCTGCCTCGCCTTTTCTCAACCAACACACGCTGGCGGAGTACTTCAATTCCCTAACTGTGCCTAAGTACTAAATCAGTATACTTAATAGGGAGTGCTAAATTAGTGAGTAGTACACTAATGATGGGGCGATTGCTTGCAGGAGTGGTCTGTTGGCCGCCGATTGCTGCTACTGACTGACTAGTTTAGAAGTACTACTAATTGATTATTAAGGACAGCTTCAACGTGGATTAGGATTATGAAAACGCCACCTCGGTTCTCCACCCATTCGGCTCTAGAACCTTTTGTACATTCATGCCCACTGATTGCATGTTGATGTTGCTTCTCGTAGATGTCCTCGTGTTCGCTACGGCGGTTGGACAGGATCCGCCGCCACCGACCCTGGCTCGGACGGCGGCGATGACGACAGTAGTAGTGCCGGTGAGGGGCCTACAAGGTGATGGTCCACTAGTATGCATAATTTAGTTTAGTAGGTTTGTTTCAAACTCGTTAAATTCCGTCAGGTTCGCATGTAATACATCGAACTTGCTGAATCCCATCCCAATTTCACGCGAAGCATTTGTTGATTATGGTGGAGATGCCGTAATCTGTCCGCACAAAAGTAGTCAGAAAGGGTAGTGCTGATCTGGCCTGGGTCCGACCGAGCTGGAAACATAGTGTGTTGACCAAGACTCTACACTGCGGAGTCGTCAGCCTGCCTGCAACCTTGTGCGTCGTCCAGCTCGTTCGTCGCCGCAGGGGAAGGAGTTGTGCCTGCGTGCTGCGATTCTTCTTGGTCTTTTCTTTCCCCTTTCCCCCATGCCGGTCAAACACCAGGTCCACGCACTCCCACCTAACGCGCCCCGGCCGGCTCCACCACACTGGAGGCCCAGCTGCTGCCGATCAGACGCCCATTTCGAATCCAACGGCCACGATGCGCCCCTGCTCTGCTCTCTCTGTTTTCTCCTCTGCAGACTGAAGTTGTATTTCTTTTACAAAAAAAGAAGGATCACCCCGAGGTTCTGCCTCAGGCATGCAGCCATAGGCTGCAGTTGTATGAGGCTGGTCATAGTGGGAGTAACATAAGTAATAACATAGATGCCACATAAGCAAAAGTGATGATGTATCAAGTAGTTAATGAGGAGAGAGACAAAAGAGAGTAATATAATACGTTACCATCACCAAGCGGTTCCCAATGCTAAATGAGTCTATGAAGTAATAAATGAAGTAATGCATGACACTACATATATGTTACTACCCACTATAGAGATAGTAACATAGCCTAATAACATATTAATCATGAACCAACGAAAGAAACAAATGTTATTATTATCCAAATCACAGATTAAATCAGTATGTACAGATCGATCGACTACAGACACACCGACATGCAGGAGCTAAGCTAAGCTATAGCACGGAGGATCAACAATTAACGCAAGGCGACCACCAGCCTGTAGAGCACGCCGGCCAAGGCGTGCTGGCCCTGCCCGTTGCCGAAATGGACCTCTCGGGTTGGGTGGGTGCAACCAAAGAACTCATAGGGATAGTATGTGCGTGTGGTTATGTATGCATGAGTGTATGTTTGTATGTATCTCGTCCGCGTTTATACCGTGTTTATAATAAAAGCACAACTCAACAAGGAACAAAACTGGTTTTGTCTCTCACTTAATTAGTTAAACGATTGATCGATCTGGAAATTGAAATGACGTGTCGAGGAAAAAAATAAAAAAAGATGAACTAGAGCTAGCTACCGACTCTTGTGCATGGGTAGTGCTACTGGGATGCGACAGGAGAAACTTGTTTTGGGGGTCGAGTGTCCGAGGAGCAGCAAGGAGACATGACAGGCGACACGTACGACCGGCTGCTCGCAGATTTGATAGGCAATTTTCTTTCAGATTCCATGGAATCGGGCCGGTGACGTGCACACAAGTACTACTAGCAGTCTGCAACGACGATAGTGGTGTTAAATTGCATACCCGGTTTAATCAACGAAACGATCAAATCAGAGCGGCCGTGTTTCTTCTGGTTTTGTTTATTGACTCCTGGTGCTCAATCATGCATGCATGCATGCGTCCGTCGTGTTCCAGAATCCCGGAAAACCACTTCAGAAAGGCTCATGAGTGAGTGAAACCCTTTGATTCGGCAAGCTGCTTTTCTCAACCAACAGATGCTGGCGGCATAGCGTGTGGTCGACGGAACAATAATTTGACTACTCCAATTCTGCATATAATTGTGCGCAATGCTTGTTATACTCTATAGTAATACTGACGAGCACTTTAGAGAGTGCTAAATTAGTGAGTATTATTAGTCATCTGAGGCGGCTGGTCCAGTCCAACTCCTAGACGAAGTCCTCAAGAGGAAAAACGGCGTCGAGAAAAGACGGGATTCAACAATGCTACACACACGGATGTTCACGGGCGTTTTACGGGACTGGTGTTGGCATGGCAAAACTGGATTGGTTTAAGGGAGGACGCGCGGGCCCCACCCACCTGAAAAACAAGGGGGGGGATGAAAAGTATTATTGGAAAGGCCCGTAACCATCCTGTAATAGGCCCCCCGTGTGTTTAGCATTTTTGGACGGGATTTCCCCCGAAGCATGTTGGGTAGAGAGAGGGGTTTGCAACACCAATGCCTCCGACAAGGACGGTGCCTGTGCCTGTAGGTCCCACCATCGACGACATGGACCACGACCAACCTACGACTTCCACCGACAACCTCCCTCACCCAACCCCATGACCAAACCAGCCCATCCGGCCTACCACCTCCACGACACGTGAGTACCGTGCACATCTCGCCCTCGCAGCCCAGACACGGAACGCAGCAAGGACCTCCCCCCCACAGGTTGTCAAGAACCCAGATCGGGTTCTGCTATCTATGGATCTTCGTCTGATCGTGCTCTCCGGCACTAGCACACCACCCACGTGCACCGAACGCCATTGCCTTCCCACAACCACCATTGTAAGGTCAAGTCCTCTGACAGATCCGCACCTCGCAGGGCTAAAAACAGCCCAGAAAAGGCACATCCTTGCCCGCCCTTGTACTACCGCAACCATCCCGCGTCGGCCACTGCGTGCACTCCATTGTTTCCTCCTGGTCCACCGCTCCGCGCGGATATGCACTGAACTCGCCACGAGAGTGATGACATTCGGTCACCAGCCCGCAATGCACTAGACATGTCTGGCCATAGCTCCCGCCCGACACCCATGCATGGCCATGCACCAGCGACGAGCGTGCACACCACTATGCCATCTAGCCGTGCCGACTTGCACTGAGTCGACGCTGCATCGTCTCGCCCACCGGTGTGCATAGATGCCCCACGCAACCTGCCTCACGAGCGGGAAGGGAAGGCCCCCCTCCACATGAAGGAGGGATTCAGGTGGGTTGAATGTCCGATGACTAGGGTTTTCACCCAAAGTTACAGACGAGGAGTGACGCGGGGCGTTTTTCTTAGTGGGTCAGCTGTGCTGCTACTCCAGATGACCGCTAGTAGTACTCCCTTTGTTTCTTTTTACTCCACGTATTAGGTTGTTTGAAGTGAAACTTGCTAAAGTTTGGCCAAATTTATATAAAAAATGTCAACATATACAGTGCCAAAGAAATTTAGTATAAAAATATATTTCAAAATGGATCCATTGTGTATGTTAATAATTTTATGTACAAACTTGGTCAAACAAGCGTACGTAAAAAAACGTATAGATTAGAGCATCTATAGAGAACCTCCTCAAATGTCCATGGACGAGCCAGCTCAATGACCAGACTGGAAAGAGAAGGGAAAAAGTGATCCAACCAGACCCATCATATTGTCCCTATACGTCTGGTCTGTCCGCAAACCCTTATATTGGGACGACATGTAGGGAGGATATATATGAGGGCGCGTGGACCCGCCTGGTCTGTCCACCTTGAAGGACGCGGCTCATCCCGAACCACCATTACTCTTTTTCCCTCTTCATCTCTATCAATCACATGCAAGTGATCGGACATACGAGTAGAAAAATGAGGACTATGACTACATGAACGAACAAATAAGGCCTCAAAACAGAGACGGTCAAACACTAATCGGGAGCGTTTGCGGACGTTTGGGCGGGCGAATTTGCTAAGTCTGGTAGTAGATGCCCTTTTTCTAGAGCGGAGGCGCTTGCCCGACCTTAGGATGAGGATGTAGTTGCTCTCATCAATATATGATGTAGATGCAAAAATAACTAACTTTTGCATTTTTCAGGCTCAAAATCCCGTCCCAACAGATGATGTAGATGCAAAAAAAATTACATCTCCACCTCCAGGAGATGTAAAACAGTCGGTTGGGTGCCAACCGCCTTCATTTTCATTCCCCTGTCCATCCCTGGTGATTCTGGCCGGAAACGTTGCCGCCGTCACCCGTCCGTCCATCCCCGACCCCGTCTGGCATCCCTGCCGCCCACCGAGGACCGCTGATTTGAGTGTGTCCCGCCGCACTTCCGCCGCCACGCCGCTCGCTCACCGCACCACGTTGCTGCCAGATCCGGCCGTCAACCACCCCTGCCGCCCCTCCGCTGCTCCACCGCCTCGAATCGCCGCTCGATTCCCCACAGTCGCCGCCCCGATTCGCCATCTCCGCCGCCTCGAATCGCCACCCAATTCCCCATAGTCGCCGCCCCGATTCGCCATCTCCGCCGCCTCGACGCTCCTCGAGTGTAGCCCCCAAGCAAAGCCGCCGTCCGCCCTGAAGCTCCCCCGATGCCACTACCCCAGCCGCTCCGACGCTCCTAGACCGCCGCACATGCGCACAGCCGCCGCCGTCCTGGCACTCCCCAACGCCCCGACACTCCTGGACCGGCGCCCATGTGCACAGCTGCCGCCAGCCACCCTGTTTCTAGTTTTACATCTCCAATTTGCATCATCTATTGGAGTTGCACTCTTTTTAGGATGAAAGATGTAAAATGCACTTTTTGATGATGTAAATTCTACATCTCGTAATTTTACAAATTTGCTTGGAGATGCTCTTACTATTCTATGAGCTGGAAACCCAGTGTTGTTGACCAAGGAAGAAAACACCGTGGAGTCATCGTCGTCGGCCTGCAACTTTACTTTTGTGTGTCCAGTTCAGACGCGCTTGTGGTCAGAGGTGGAATTCTGCCTGCTGCTGCTGCTGCTGCTGAGATACTTGTCCCCCTGCATACTTGTACCCCAGGCCGCGCGTTCAAACCCAACCACCATCCCTCCCTCTCGTGACTTCTTTCTTCCAGTGCTAGCTGGTGTGCGCCGGTCAAACGCCAGGTCCACGCACGCGGCCGGACCACAGTGCAAGGAAGTCCCAAGTGTGCGTGGGTGCCGATCCGACGCCCATTTCGAATCCAACGCCGGCGATGCGAACCAGAGCACCTGCCCTGTTTTTCTCCTCTGCTCTGCTCCTCTGCGGCTGACGCCGACGACGACGACGACGATTCTCCAAACAAATGTCGGACGATTATGAATGGAACACACGGACGGAATTGATAATGAACCAACGAATGAAGACATGTTATTATTTGCCCATCAGACCATCACGGATTAAACCACTAGCTGTATGTACACGCACAACGAAAAGGAACAAGCTAAGCTAAGCTATCGGATCGGATCGGAGGATCAGCAATTAACGCAAGGTTAACCGCTCTACAACTACTCATCGCTCGGGTCGGGTCGGGTCGGGTCGGGTCGGGTCGGTTCATCTCAGCGCCGCCACGGCCCGCCTGTTGTTGCCTCGCCCGCCGGCGCCGTTGCCGCTGCCGCACTTGTTCTTATTGTTGTTCCTGTTGCCGTTGCCGTTGCCGTTGCCGTTGTCGGCGGGCGCGGGGGCCGCGGCGAGGTCGAGCTCCAGCTCCAGCCCGTAGAGCACGCCGGCGAAGCTGCCGACGCCCTGCCTGCTGCTGCCGGCGAAGTAGACCTCCCGGATGCGGCGGAAGACGTCCCAGGTGAGCGCGGCGTCCGACCCCGCCTGGTGGGACATCCCCGCGGCGCGCTCCACGCCCAGCTGCGCCGCCAGGGCGTCCAGCCCGCCGTAGAGCCCGGCGCAGCTGCCCATGACGTGCCGCGCGTCGTACACCTGGTCGCCGAAGAAGACGCGCACCAGGCCCAGGAACTCGGGCAGCGTGCGCGGCAGCTTGCGCCCCATGAGCAGCTTCACCAGGTACCCGAAGTCGTAGGCCGAGTGGAACGTCACCCACGTCGGCGCCCCCGCGCCGCCCGAGCACACCAGCCCCGACGACATGAGCAGCGCCGCGAACACGCGCGCGTCCACGCCCTGCCTCCGCTGCCTCGCGAAGTCGAGCCCGTGGCCCGCCAGCAGGGCCACCGAGCTGGGGTTGTGGCGGTGCACGCGCGGGTCGAACTCGCGCAGGTTGATCTCGAACGCCACCGCCGGCGGCGCGTCGGGGGACGCCGCGAACGCCAGGCCCACCTGGATCAGGTGGAGCGCGTCCACGTTGGCCTTGAGCGCCGCGTAGCGCTCCGACGGGGTCAGCGTCGCGTGGTGCTTGCTGGGGCAGTGGATCACGCCCGGGAACTCCGTGTCCATGGACACGTACGGGAACCGCTCCGCCACCTGCCGGATCGCCTGGAACTCCGACTCCACGTTGCTCGCCCACACCTGCCGGATCATCAGCCTCCCCTCCCCCCCGGCGGCGCCGGCCTCCGTCTGCAACTTCATCGCGGCGGCGGCGGCGGCGGCGGCGGTTTAATCTTTCTTCGCTCTATGTGATCGGATCGAGTGGCGGTGGGTGGGTTCAGCGGGGCTCCGAGGTCGATCGATCGATCGATCTTCTTGCTGTAGTCGGAGTTGGATTTGGGGGATTTGGGCGAGGACGGCGAGGGTTTTATAGGGTGGGATTCGGGGAGGGAGGGGGATTCCAGCCGGGCGCTGCGAAAGGAAGGAGAAGGCGGCGGGGGCGCGCCGAGATTCGTGCACGGCGAAACGGACGGCCGATGCGCGGGGTGACAGCGCGTTTATGGCGTGCGCGATTTCCCAATCATTGTTGCTCCAAGCGTGTCAAGTCTGACCAGACGAGGAAGGTACTACTATATATTTCCCTTCTTTTTTTGGTCGTCTTGGCTATGTATCTGTGTATGTATCTGGATGGGATTCAAGAGAGGTGGACTCGGTCTGCACTAAACAATGGCATTAGGTTTTGTATTTTAACATGTGATGTTATGTAATGCCGCCTTCCGGAATTACGCAGGGTTTTACTCGCAACGCTCTCGCTTTTAATGGGAAAAGATTGTTGGGCTTTAACGCCAAACACTTATCTGCTTTGGTCGGTACTCGGTGGTGTAGTTCTACGTGAAGGGATACATGTACTTGTCCACGTGGACTACGCATTGGGACATTTGCCGAACGAAAATATGGCGCTCGGTTTTCTATTCTGACACGTAAATTGGTTTTCTGAAATTACGCAGTGTTTTACTCGTAACTCCCTTGCATTACTAGGAAAAGATTGGAGAGATTTGACGCCAAGTCGCCGACCATTATCTAGTTTGGTCGGTAGTGTCTATCTTCGTGAAGGGATAGTTGTGCATGTCCATGTGGAGTACGCAAGGACATTTGTCGCACAGAAATATGACGCTTGGCACATAGAGCGGTTTTAAAAAACAAAGCAGTGTTTTACTCGAAATGATGTCACATTAATGGGAAAGATTGTTGAAATTTAACGCTAGACCTTATCTAGTTTGGTCGGTGTTGAAATTTAACGCTTGTATTTCTCTTCCTTTTCTTGGTCGTCTGGCTATGTATCTATGTATCTGGATGGAATTCAAGAGAGGTGGACTCGGTGTGCACTAAAATATGACACTAGATTTTGTATTTTAACAAGTAATGTAATGCCGCCTTCCGGAATTTCGCACGGTTTTACTCGCAACACTCTCGCTTTCAATGGGAAAGGATAGTTGGACTTTAACGCAAACACTTATCTGGTTCGGTCGGTGTACTCGGTGTTGTCGTTCTACGTGAAGGGATACATGTACTTGTCCACGTGGAGTACAACTGGGACACTTGCCGCACGAAAATATGGCGCTCGGTTTTCTATTCTGACACGTAAAGGGGGTTTATGAAATTACGCAATGTTGTACTTGTAATGCCCTCGCATTAATAGGAAAAGATCGTTCAGATTTAACGCCAGACCTTATCTAGTTTGGTGGTGGTGCCTTTCTTCGTGAAGGGATATATGTACGTGTCCACGTGGAGTATGCAGGGACACTTGTCGCACGAAAATATGACGCTTGGCACATAAAGCGGTTTTAAAAACAAAGCAGTGTTTTACTCGAAACGATGTCACATTAATGGGAAAGATTGTTGAAATTTAACGCTAGCCCTTATCTAGTTTGGTCTGTGTTGAAATTTAACTCTTGTATTTCTCTTCCTTTTTTTGGTCATCTCGCTATGTATCTATGTATCTGGATGGAATTCAAGAGAGGTGTACTCGGTCTGCACTAAAATATGGCACTAGGTTTTGTATTTTAATATGTAATGTAATGCCGCCTTTCGGAATTTCGCACGGTTTTACTCGCAACGCTCTAGCTTTCAATGGGAAAAGATTGTTGGGCTTTAACGCAAACACTTATCTGCTTCGGTCGGTACTCGGTGGTGTTGTTCTACGTGAAGGGGTACATGTACTTGTCCACGTGGAGTACACATTGGGACACTTGCCACACGAAAATATGGCGCTCGGTTTTCTATTCTGGCACGTAAAGGGGTTTATGACATTATGTGGTGTTGTATTTGTAATGCCCTCGCATTAATAGGAAAAGATTATTCAGATCTAACACCAGACCTTATGTAGTTTGGTCGGTGGTGCCTTTCTTCGTCAAGGGATATATGTACATGTCCACGTGGAGTATGCAGGGACACTTGTCGCACAAAAATATGACACTCGGTGCTCTATTTTGACACGTAAAGCGGTCTTCTGAATTTCCGCAGTGTTTTACTCACAACGCTCTCGCATTAACAGGAAAGGATTTTTGAAGTTTAACGCTAGCCATTATCTAGTTTGGTCGGTGGTGTCTACCTTTGTGAACGGATATATGTGCTTTTCCACGTGGAGTATGCAGGGACACTTGTTGAACGCAAATATGACGCTTGGTTTTCTATTTTGACACGTAAAGTGTTTTATGAAATTACGCGGTGTTTGACTCGTAACACCCTCGCATTAATGAGAATATATTATTGAAATTTAACACTACCCCTTATCTAGTTTGGTCGGTAGTGTCTATCTTCGTGAAGGGATACATGTGCTTGTCCACGTGGAGTACGCAGGGACACTTGTCGCATGAAAATATGACGCTCGGTGTTATATTCTGACACGTAAAGCTGTTTTATGAAATTATGCAGTGTTTTACTCATAACGCTAGCCATTATCTAGTTTGATCGGTAGTGTCGTCTTTGTGAAGGGATACATGTACGTGCCCACGTGGAGTGCGCAGGGACACTTGTCACACGGAAATATGATGCTCAATGTTCTATTTTGACACGTAAAGCAGGGTTCTAAAATTATGCAGTGTTGTACTCATAATGCTCTTGCATTAATAGGAAAATATTATTGAAATTTAACACAGTGCCTTATCTAGTTTCGTCGGTAGTGTCGTTCTTCGTGAAGGGATACATGTGCTTGTCCACATGGACTACGCAGGGACACTTGCCACACGAAAAATATGCTTGGTGTCATATTCTGACACGTAAAACAGTTTTCTGAAATTACGCATTGTTTTATCATAACGCTCCTGCGTTAATTGGAGAGGGTTGTTGAAGTTTAACGCAAGCCCTTATCTAGTTTGGTCGGTAGTGTCGTCTTCGTGAAGGGATACATGTACTTGTCCACATGGAGCACGCAGGGACACTTGTCACATAGAAATATGATGCCCGGTGTTCTATTTTGACACGTAGAGTGGGTATTTAAAATTATGCAGTTTTTTACTCATAAGGCTCTCGCATTAATAGGAAAAGAATGTTGAAATTTAACACAGTGCCTTGTCTGTTTGGTCGGTAGGGTCGTTCTTGGTGAAGGGATACATATACCTGCCCATGTGGAGTACGCAGGGACACTTGTCGCATGAAAATATGACGTTCGATTTTCTATTTAGACACGTAAAGCGGGTTTCTTAAATTACACAGTTGTTTACTCATAACACTCTCGATTTAATGGAAAGATTGTTTTTATTTAACGTGGATACCTTTTTGGTTTGGTCGATAGTGTCATCCTCGGAGAAGGGATAACTGGACTTGTCGACATGTCGTGCTAAAATATGACGTTTAGTTCTGTTTTTCTACAAATTTACATAGTGTTGTATTCCCCTTGTGTTGATGAAGAGATTGATGGCATTTGGTTCCAGGACTTATTGATTTGTCCGGTAATGGAGAGTTTCCAGAAGGGATTCATGCACTTACAAGGCCGATGTACTAAGTGATACATATCACACTGGAATATATGATGCCTATTGTTCAATGATACGTATCACAGTGAAATATGATGCTCGGTGTTCTTTTTAACACACAAAGTTGGTTTTTTGAATTACGCAGTGTTTTACTTATAACACCCTCATTTAACTGGAAGAGATTGGCAAAATTTATGACAACTCTTATCTGCTTTGGTCGGTACTGTTGTTCTTTGAGAAGGGATATGTACAGTTGTCAACATGGAGTACAGAGCGGCACTGGTTGCACGAAAATTTGACGGTCGACTTTGTTTTTAATGGGTTTTAATGCTTGCAACACTCATACTTTCAAAATTTTGTTGATACATAGCAGCACCACTTACTTTATTTTTGTTGGTACCGTTGAGTTTTCACTTGCATTCTTGAAGTGCAGAGTGTAACTTGTCACATTGAAGGAGAAGTGGTGGATCTTTCCTTCCGTGTGAGTTAGATAGTGATAATTATGCATTTTGATTATAAATGTATAGCCAACCACAATGTTATATTCTACCATGAATCTTTAGATCCATCATAATTCCATGTCTAAGATAAGAACATGGTGCGTATGGATTTGTGAAAATATTTCACTTGTAACACCCTCGCCGCCTTAGAAATGTCATTACAACGTCACATGTCTAAGATAAGTAAGATCATGGTAAGTTTCTCTGGAATTGTGGAGCATTTCTAGTAACGCTAAGTCGAAAATAACTCTCTACCCATGGTGGTAGGTACGCACGGCCTCAATTTTTATCTCTAATTATTTCGGACCATGGAAAATAACTCTATAGCATTCGCCGTCTAGAAAAGCACATAGTGATTTCTCCGGAATTGTGGAGCGTTTCTAGTAACGTTATAGCTTCATAATGCTTTGTGTCTAGATAAGCACATAGTGAGTTCCTCAGATGGTGCGCAATGTTTTACACGCAACGCTCTTCCTTACCAAAAAGTCAGTTGATATATAGCGTCAAAGCTTGCTCTATGTACTAGTTGCTACCATTCACCTATATGTGAGTTGAACAAGATGATGCGGCAACTCCTACTGTTGAGAGGGAAATTTATAACTATGTGTTTTCTTTACAGAAACAATTTTTTTTAATAGAAAATGGAAAATCAAAGAATCGCAAAATTTTGGAAAAGTGATTAGGTAGACAGCTGGGAAGCTACAATACAATGTCTGCGTGGACCAGACTGAAGCAGAGCCCATGTTTTTATGCCCTCACGGCCCAAACTTTCTCTCAAACCTAGTGTGTTGGTCCGCCCAATTTTGCTTCGACCTAGTTGCGGAATGTTGATTTGGCTACCACAATTGGGAATGTCATCTTCAAGCGTTGTAGAAGAAAGGCTAATGGTGGTGGCTCATGAGCTAGATCATTTTAGTTTTCATAATAAAAGTTCTTGTATTTGAGATGGTGATCCCCTAGTTTTCTCCTTGTATAAACATGTGGATGATGTAAAGCTAGCCATGACATCCTCCCCTCAGAAAAAACATGCATCATTTTTTTAGACAACCTTGCTAAGCTTTATTGCTTCAAATTGTTCATGGGTACAAATAATGAATCATGAGGCGTGCTGAGCCATCCATGGCAACCGATACTTAACGAAAGAGAATGCTTAGCAAGATTGTGAGCTTTGAAGTTGAAATTCCTCAACTCATGAGTAAAAGATCATCAAGCTATTTGACGACCATTCCTTGATCTCTTTGATGATGGTCCGGTATCTCCCAAGATAACCTTCTTTGATATCATCAAACACATTTCTTGCAGTTTAAGGCAACATAGTTATTCTGCAAAACTGGATCGACCGATAAGGGGAAAGCCATTCTACAAGCAAGAGCTTCAAACCTGGCAGCGTCACCTACCCCGTTAAAGGTGACAACCAAAGAACCCAAATAAGCTTCAGTATGATCGTTGCATGTGGTTGTAACTGCACCTCTCTTGATCACCAATGCACCATCCACATTAACTTACACCTCCTTGCTACGATTATTTTCAGAGTGGCTACGACCTACAATTCACAGAGATATGACCGCACAAACCTATCCGTCGAGTATGTGCTTTAGAACACCGCTTTGTGTATAGCTCTCCATGCGCCGACTAGATCGCCCACAATGTTACTATCAAGTTTCTAAACTTGTCGTGGGATAACGAGATGTTCAGCTCAAAACTCCAGTTCTTAGCACACAACTCGTGGTTCATGGTCATTTTATCAATAAGGTCTTCGTCGGCTAGCACCCCGACGTAGCGGCCCATGGTGCGGTTCCTCAATGAATGACGCTGATACGTCTCCAACGTATCTATAATTTTTGATTGCTCCATGCTACTTTATCTATTGTTTTGGACTATAATGGGCTTTATTTTCCACTTTTATATTATTTTTGGGACTAACCTATTAACCGGAGGCCCAGCCCAAAATTGCTGTTTTTTTGCCTATTTCAGTGTTTCGAAGAAACGGAATATCAAACGGAGTCCAAGCGGAATGAAACCTTGAGGCGTGATTTTCTCACGAGCGTGATCCAGGAGACTTGGCTCCAAGGAGTGCCAGAGGCGGTCACGAGGTGGGGCGCGCCCCCCGGCGCGCCCCTGCCTCGTGGGCCCCCTGACGCTCCACCGACGTACTCCTTCCTCCTATATATACCTACGTACCCCCAACAGATCGGGGATGGAGCCAAAAACCTAATTCCTGAAGGAAATATGCCCTAGAGGCAATAATAAAGTTATTATTTATTTCCTTATTTCATGATAAATGTTTATTATTCATGCTAGAATTGTATTAACCGGAAACATGATACATGTGTGAATACATAGACAAACTAAGTGTCACTAGTATGCCTCTACTTGACTAGCTCATTAATCAAAGATGGTTATGTTTCCTAGCCATGGACAAAGCGTTGTCATTTGATTAACGGGATCACATCATTAGGAGAATGATGTGATTGACTTGACCCATTCCGTTAGCTTAGCACTTGATCGTTTAGTATGTTGCTATTGCTTTCTTCATGACTTATACATGTTCCTATGACTATGAGATTAGGCAACTCCCGTTTACCGGTGAACACTTTGTGTGCTACCAAACGTCACAACGTAACTGGGTGATTATAAAGGAGCTCCAAAGGTACATGTTGGGTTGGCGTATTTCGAGATTAGGATTTGTCACTCCGATTGTCGGAGAGGTATCTCTGGGCCCTCTCGGTAATGCACATCACTTAAGCCTTGCAAGCAATACAACTAATGAGTTAGTTGCGAGGTGATGTATTACGGAACGAGTAAAGAGACTTACCGGTAACGAGATTGAACTAGGTATTGGATACCGACGATCAAATCTCGGGCAAGTAACATACCGATGACAAAGGGAACAAAGTATGTTGTTATGCGGTTTGACCGATAAAGATCTTCGTAGAATATGTGGGAGCCAATATGAGCATCCAGGTTCTACATTGTTCTCGAACCCGTAGGGTCCGCACGCTTAAGGTTTCGATGACAATTATATTATGAGTTTATGAGTTTTGATGTACCGAAGGAGTTCGGAGTCCCGTATGAGATCGGTGACATGACGAGGAGTCTCGAAATGGTCGAGACGTAAAGATCTATATATTGGACGACTATATTCGGACATCGGAAAGGTTCCGAGTGATTCGGGTATTTTCGGGAGTACCGGGGAGTTACGGGAATTCGTATTGGGCCTTAATGGGCCATACGGGAAAGGAGAGAAAGGCCTCAAAAGGTGGCCGCACCCCTCCCCATTGGCTAGTCCGAATTGGACTAGGGAAGGGGAGCGCCCCTTCCTTCCTTCTCCTTTTCCCTTCCCTTTCCTTCCCTCCTACTCCTACTACTTGGAAGGGCTCCTAGTTCTACTAGGAAAGGGGGAATCCTACTCCCGGTGGGAGTAGGACTCCCCTAGGGCGCGCCATAGAGAGGGCCGGCCCTCCCCCTCCTCCACTCCTTTATATACGGGGGCAGGGGGGTACCTCTAGACACACAAGTTGATCTTCGTGATCGTTCTCTTAGCCGTGTGCGGTGCCCCCCTTCACCATAATCCTTGATAATATTGCAGCGGTGCTTAGGCGAAGCCCTGCGACGGTAGACCATCAAGATCGTCACCAGGCCGTCGTGCTGACGGAACTCATCCCCAACACTTTGCTGGATCGGAGTCCGGGGATCGTCATCGAGCTGAACGTGTGCTAGAACTCGGAGGTGCCGTAGTTTCGGTGCTTGATCGGTCGAGCCGTGAAGACGTACGACTACAACAACCGCGTTGTCATAACGCTTCCGCTGTCGGTCTACGAGGGTACGTAGACAACACTCTCCCCACTCGTTGCTATGCATCACCATGATCTTGCGTGTACGTAGGAAATTTTTTGAAATTACTACGTTACCCAACAATTCCACCGCCGCAACTTCCTGTATCCACGAGATCCCATCTTGGGGCCTGTTCCGGAGCTCCGCCGGAGGGGGCATCCACCATGGAGGGCTTCTACATCAACACCATAGCCCCTCCGATGAAGTGTGAGTAGTTTTCTTCAGACCTTCGGGTCCATAGTTAGTAGCTAGATGGATTCTTCTCTCTTTTTGGATCTCAATACAATGTTCTCCCCCTCTCTCGTGGAGATCTATTCGATGTAATCTTCTTTTTGCGGTGTGTTTGTTGAGACCGATGAATTGTGGGTTTATGATCCAGCTTATCCATGGAAAATATTTGATTTTTCTCTGAATTCTTTTATGTATGATTAAGTTATCTTTGCAAGTGTTTTCAAATTATCCGTTTGGTTTGGCCAACTAGATTGGTAGTTCTTGCAATGGGAGAAGTGTTTAGCTTTGGGTTCAATCTTGCGGTGACCTTACCCAGTGACAGAAAGGGTTGCAAGGCACATATTGTATTGTTGCCACCGAGGATAACAAGATGGGGTATTTATCATATTGCATGAATTTATCCCTCTACATCATTTCAACTTGCTTAAGGCGTTACTCTGTTTTTAACTTAATACTCTAGATGCATGCTGGATAGCGGTCGATGAGTGGAGTAATAGTAGTAGATGCAGAATCGTTTCGGTCTACTTCTCTCGGACGTGATGCCTATATACATGATCATTGCCTGGATAACCTCATAACTATGCTCAATTCTGTCAATTGCTCAACAGTAATTTGTTCACCCACCATAGAATATCTATGCTCTTCAGAGAAGCCTCTAGTGAAACCTATGGCCCCCGGGTCTATTCTCATCATATCAATCTCCATCACTTTATTTACTTGCTTTGCTTTTACTTTTTACTTTGCATCTTTATACCAAAAATACCAAAAATATTATCTCTATCAGATCTCACTCTCGTAAGTGACCGTGAAGGGATTAACAACCCCTAAGCGTTGGTTGCGAGTAGCTATCGTTTTGTGCAGGTACGAGGGACTTGCGCGTAGTCTCCTACTAGATTGATACCTTGGTTCTCAAAAACTGAGGGACATACTTACGCTACTGTGCTGCATCATCCTCTCCTCTTCAGGGAAATCCAACGCAAGCTCGAGACGTAGCTAGAAGAATTTCTGGCGCCGTTGCCGGGGAGGCTTACGCAAAAGTCGACATACCAAGTACCCATCACAATCCCTATCTCTCGCATTACATTATTTGCCATTTGCCTCTCGTTTTCCTCTCCCCCACTTCACCTTTGCCGTTTTATTCGCCCTCTCTTTCCCAATCTCCTCCTCCTCTTTTTCCCTTTGCCTTTTGTTTGCTCATGTGTTAGTTTGCTTGTTCATTGCGATGGCTCAAGATGCTACCAAATTGTGTGATTTCACCAATACCAATAATAATGATTTCCTGAGCACTCCGATTGCTCCTCTTGCCAATACTGAATCTTGTGAAATCAATACTGCTTTGTTGAATCTTGTTATGAAATATCAATTCGCCGGCCTTCCTAGTGAAGATGCCGCTACTCATCTGAATGGCTTCGTTGATTTATGTGATATGCAAAAGAAAAAAGATGTCGATAATGATGTCGTTAAATTGAAGCTATTTCCTTTTTCGCTTAGAGATCGTGCTAAAGCGTGGTTTTCATCTTTGCCTAAAAATAGTATTGATTCTTGGAACAAGTGCAAAGATGTTTTTATCTCTAAGTATTTTCCTCCCGCTAAGATTATCTCTCTTAGGAACGATATTATGAATTTTAAGCAACTTGATCATGAACATGTTGCACAAGCTTGGGAGAGAATGAAATTAATGCTACGTAATTGTCCTACTCATGGTTTGAACTTGTGGATGATTATACAAAATTTTTATGCCGGATTGAATTTTGCTTCTAGAAATCTTTAGATTCGGCCGCGGGAGGCACTTTTATGGAAATCACTTTAGGAGATGCTACTAAACTCCTAGATAATATTATGGTTAATTATTCTCAATGGCATACTGAAAGATCTACTAATAAAAAGGTGCATGCTATAGAAGAAATCAATGTTTTGAGTGGAAAGATGGATGAACTTCTGAATTTATTTGTTAAGAGTGTTTCTTCTGATCCCAATAATATGCCTTTATCTACCTTGATTGAGAATAATAATGAATCTATGGATGTGAATTTTGTTGGTAGGAATAGTTTTCGAAACAACGCGTATATAGGGAATTTTAATCCTAGGCCTTATCCTAGTAATCCTTCTAATAATTATGGAAATTCCTACAACAAATCTTATGGAAATTTTAATAAGATGCCCTCTGAATTTGAGAGTAGTGTTAAAGAGTTTATGACTTCGCAAAAGAATTTTAATGCTTTGCTTGAAGAGAAATTACTTAAAGTTGATGATTTGGCTAGGAACGTTGATAGATTTCTCTTGATGTTGATTCTTTAAAGCTTAGATGTATTCCTCCTAAGCATGATATCAATGAGTCTCTCAAAGCTATGAGAATTTCCATTGATGAGTGCAAAGAAAGAACCGCTAGGATGCGTGCTTCCAATGATGCCTTTATTAAAGCGTGTTCTTCTAATTCCTATGAAAATCAAGATGAAGATCTAAAAGTTATTGATACATCCCCTATTAAATCTTTGTTTTGCAATATGAATCTTGATGAAACTGAATATGATCCTCCTTTACCTAGAAGGCGCTCTAAGAATTCTGAGTTTTTGGATCTTAATGATGAAATTGATAAAAGTGGGATTGAAAGAAATAGAAATCTAGATGTTGCTAAACCCACTATATTGGATCTCAAGGAATTTAATTATGAAAATTTATCTTTAATTGATTATATTTTCTTGTTGCAATCCGTGCTAAATTCTCCTCATGCTTATAGTCAAAATAAGGCTTTTACCAAACACATTGTTGATGCCTTGATGCAATCTTATGAAGAAAAGCTTGAGTTGAAAATTTCTATCCCTAGGAAACTCCATGATGAGTGGGAACCTACTATTAAAATTAAAAATAAAAATTATGAGTTTCATGCTTTGTGTGATTTGGGTGCTAGTGTCTCTACTATTTCCAAAACTTTGTGTGATTTGTTAGATTTCCGTGATTTTGATGATTGCTCTCTAAACTTGCATCTTGCGGATTCCACTATTAAAAAGCCTATGAGAAGAATTAATGATGTTCTTATTGTTGCAAATAGGAATTATGTGCCCGTAGATTTTATCGTTCTTGATATAGATTGCAATCCTTCATGTCTTATTATTCTTGGTAGACCTTTCCTTAGAACGATTGGTGCAATTATTGATATGAAGGATGGAAATATTAGATTCCGATTCCCTTTAAAGAAGGGCATGGAACATTTTCCTAGAAAGAAAATAAAATTACCATATGAATCTATCATGAGAGCCACTTATGGATTGTCTACCAAAGATGGCAATACCAAGATCTATCCTTGCTTTTATGCCTAGCTAGGGGCGTTAAACGATAGCGCTTGTTGGGAGGCAACCCAATTTTATTTTGTGTTTTTTGTTTTTGGTTCTGTTTAGGAATAAAATAATCCATCTAGACTCTGTTTAGATGTGATTTTATCTTTTAATTAGTGTTTGTGCCAAGTTGGACCTATTGGATCTTCTTGGACAATAGTTATTTGATCTTGCTGTAATTTCCAGAATCTTTGTGCTCAGTGCCCGAATTGTTAAAAATCACCAGAACGTGATAAAATACTGATTCCAATTGCTCCTGATCAATAAACAACCAGGTCTTCTAATTTTGGTAGAATTTTTTGGGTTCCAGAAGTTTGCGTTAGTTACAGATTACTACAGACTGTTCTGTTTTTGACAGATTCTGTTTTGCGTGTGTTGTTTGCTTATTTTGATGAATCTATGGTTAGTAAAATAGTCTATAATCCATAGACAAGTTGGAATACAGTAGGTTTAACACCAATACAAATAAATAATGAGTTGATTACAGTACCTTAGGGTAGTCTTTTGTTTTCTTTCTCTAACGGAGCTCACGAGATTTCTATTGAGTTTTGTGTTGTGAAGTTTTCAAGTTTTGGGTGAATTCTTTTGATGGATTATGGAACAAGGAGTGGCGAGAGCCTAAGCTTGGGGATGCCCATGGCACCCCCAAGATAATCCAAGGACACCAAAAAGTCAAAGCTTGGGGATGCCCCGGAAGGCATCCCCTCTTTCGTCCGCTTCCATCGTAATTTACTTGGAGCTATATTTTTATTCACCAACATGATATGTGTTTTGCTTGGAGTGTCTTGTATGATTTGAGTCTTTGCTTGTTAGTTTACCACAATCATCCTTGATGTACACACCTTTTGAGAAAGCCATATATGAATTGAAATTTGATAGAATAATCTGTGTGCTTCACTTATATCTTTTGAGCTTGATAATTTGCTCATAGTGCTTCACTTATATCTTTTTGAGCGTAATAATTTTTGCTCTAGTGCTTCACTTAGATCTTTTAGAGCACTGTGGTGGATTTTTTTTAAAGAAACTTGATCTCTCATGCTTCACTTAGATTATTTTGAGGGTCATTAATAGCATGGTAATTTGCTTAATGTTAATATACTTGGTGTTCAAGATATGTGAAACTTTCTTTTGAGTGCGTTGAATACTAAGATAAGTTTGATGCTTGATAATTGTTTTGAGATATGGAGGTAATAATATCAAAGTCATGCTGGTTGAGTAGTTGTGAATTTGAGAAATGCTTGTGTTAAAGTTTGTAAATCCCGTAGCATGCACGTATGGTTAAAGTTGTGTAACAAATTTGAAGCATGAAGTGTACCTGGCTTGTGCATCCTTATGAGTGGCGGTCAGGGACGAGCGATGGTCTTTTCCTACCAATCTATCCCCCTAGGAGCATGCGCGTAGTGCTTGAATTTTTTATGGCTTCTAAATTTTTGCAATAAGTATATGAGTTCTTTTGACTAATGTTGAGTCCATGGATTATACGCACTTTTACCTTTCCGCCGTTGCTAGCCTCTTCGGTACAGTGCATTTCCCTTTCTCACACTGGGAGTTGGTGCAAACTTCGCCGGTGCATTCAAACCCCGTGATACGATACGCTCTATCACACATAAACCTCTTTATATCTTCCTCAAAACAGCCATCATACCTACCTATTATGGCATTTCCATACCCATTCCGAGATATATAGCCATGCAACTTTCCACCGTCCCGTTCATCATTATTATGACATACATTACTTTTGTCATATTGCCATTGCATGATCATGTAGTTGACATCTTATTTGTGGCAAAGCCACCATGCATTATTTTTCATACATGTCACTCTTGATTCATTGCACCATCCCGGTACACCGCCGGAGGCATTCATATAGAGTCATACCTTGTTCTAGTTTCGAGTTGTAATCCTCATGTTGTAATCAATAGAAGTGTGATGATTATCATTATTAGAGCATTGCCCAAAAAAAAAGAGAAAGGCCAAAATAAAAAAGGAAAGGCCCAAAAAAGAAAAGAAAAGGGCAATGCTACTATCTCTTTTTCCACACTTGTGCTTCAAAGTAGCACCATGTTCTTCATGTAGTGAGTCTCATATATTGTGCTTCAAAGTAGCACAATGTTCTTCATGTAGTGAGTCTCATATATTGTGCTTCAAAGTAGCACCATGTTTTTCATATAGTGAGTCTCATAAGTTGTCTTTTTCATACTAGTGGGAATTTTTTGTTATAGAACTTGGCTTGTATATTCCTACGATGGGCTTCCTCAAAATGCCCTAGGTCTTCATGAGCAAGCAAGTTGGATGCACACCCACTAGTTTTCTTTTGTTGAGCATTCATAGCTCTAGTGCATCCGTTGCATGGCAATCCCTACTCCTCATGTTGACATCAATTGATGGGCATCTCCATAGCCCGTTGATTATCCTCGTCAACGTGAGACTTTCTCCTTTTTTTGTCTTCTCCACACAATCCCCATCATCATACTCTATTCCACCCATAGTGCTATATCCATGGCTCACGCTCATGTATTGCGTGAAGGTTGAAAAAGTTTGAGATTATTTAAGTATGAAACAATTTCTTGGCTTGTCATCGGGGGTATAGAAGTTGGGAACATCTTTGTGTGACGAAAATGAAGCATAGCCTAACTATATGATTTTGTAGGGATGAACTTTCTTTGGCCATGTTATTTTGAGATGACATAATTATTTTGATTAGTATGCTTGAAGTATTATTATTTTTATGTTAATATGAGCTTTTGTCTTGAAATCTTTCGGATCTGAATATTCATATCACAATTAAGAAGATTTACATTGAAATTATGCCAAAGTATCACTCCGCATCAGAAATTCTTTTTTATCATTTACCTACTCGAGGACGAGCAGGAATTAAGCTTGGGGATGCTTGATACGTCTCCAACGTATCTATAATTTTTGATTGCTCCATGCTACTTTATCTATTGTATTGGACTATAATGGGCTTTATTTTCCACTTTTATATTATTTTTTGGACTAACCTATTAACCGGAGGCCCAACCCAGAATTTTTGTTTTTGCCTATTTCAGTGTTTCGAAGAAAAGGAATATCAAACAGAGTCCAAACGGAATGAAACCTTCGGGAACGTGATTTTCTCACCGAACGTGATCCAGGAGACATGGACCCTACTCCAAGGAGTGCTAGAGGCGGTCACGAGGATGGGGGGCGCGCCCCTCCCCCTGGGCGCGCCCCCTGCCTCATGGGCCCCCTGACGCTCCACCGACGTACTCCTTCCTCCTATATATACCTACGTACCCCCAGCAGATCGGGGACGGAGCCAAAAACCTAATTCCACCGCCGTAACTTCCTGTATCCACGAGATCCCATCTTGGGGCCTGTTCCGGAGCTCCGCCGGAGGGGGCATCCACCACGGAGGGCTTCTACATCAACACCATAGCCCCTCCGATGAAGTGTGAGTAGTTTTCTTCAGACCTTCGGATCCATAGTTAGTAGCTAGATGGATTCTTCTCTCTTTTTGGATCTCAATACAATGTTCTCCCCCTCTCTCGTGGAGATCTATTCGATGTAATCTTCTTTTTGCGGTGTGTTTGTTGAGACCGATGAATTGTGGGTTTATGATCCAGCTTATCTATGGAAAATATTTGATTCTTCTCTGGATTCTTTTATGTATGATTAAGTTATCTTTGCAAGTGTTTTCGAATTATCCGTTTGGTTTGGCCAACTAGATTGGTAGTTCTTGCAATGGGAGAAGTGTTTAGCTTTGGGTTCAATCTTGCGGTGACCTTACCCAGTGACAGAAAGGGTTGCAAGGCACGTATTGTATTGTTGCCATCGAGGATAACAAGATGGGGTATTTATCATATTGCATGAATTTATCCCTCTACATCATGTCATCTTGCTTAAGGCGTTACTCTGTTTTTAACTTAATACTCTAGATGCATGCTGGATAGCTGTCGATGAGTGGAGTAATAGTAGTAGATGCAGAATCGTTTCGGTCTACTTTTCTCGGACGTGATGTCTATATACATGATCATTGCCTGGATAACCTCATAACTATGCTCAATTCTGTCAATTGCTCAACAGTAATTTGTTCACCCACAGTAGAATATCTATGCTCTTGAGAGAAGCCTCTAGTGAAACCTATGGCCCCCGGGTCTATTCTCATCATATCAATCTCCATCACTTTATTTACTTGCTTTGCTTTTACTTTTTACTTTGCATCTTTATACCAAAATACCAAAAATATTGTCTCTATCAGATCTCACTCTCGTAAGTGACCGTGAAGGGATTAACAACCCCTAAGCGTTGGTTGCGAGTAGCTATCGTTTTGTGCAGGTACGAGGGACTTGCGCGTACTCTCCTACTGGATTGATACCTTGGTTCTCAAAAACTGAGGGAAATACTTACGCTACTGTGCTGCATCGTCCTCTCCTCTTCGGGGAAATCCAACGCAAGCTCGAGACGTAGCAGACGCCAAGTGTCCTGTACACCACACAATGAACAACTCGTCGCGGCTGCCATATTGTGATGATGGAGGAGATCAGTTGCCCGAAGAGATTTTCTGGCCCATCGTCAAACAAAAACTTGAAGGTTAGCAGGAAGTAAAATTTTCCATACAGAAACCCAGCCACATTCCTCGTTCGTAGCATTTGAGTGACCATCTTGTTTCTCTAGCGAATTTTCTGTGCCCATTTCGGTGGTAACCAAGATCATGTATGCCAAACACATAATAGTTAATCTCTTTCACTTTGGGTGCCATCCCGAGAAATATGCTATATTTCAGGTACACTCAAAACCTACCTCAAATGTACCCGATGTTTTCTTTATAAAATTGCTTCGCATCAACCGGGAGCAAAATCTACCTCACAAGTTCGACATCCTGTACTATAGATGAAGGAATGACATGTTCAGAAATGATCTTAGGCGGATTTTGGACTAGCGAAGTGATAGGCCAAATGAGAGATTCCATAGGGGGTCCAAATTTGAGTCTAAATTAATCGTTTATATATTGTCCATTCCAAATCCTTTGGATCAGCCCCTTGATACGTCTCCAGCGTATCTATAAATTTTAATTGTTTCATGCTATTATATTATCAATCTTGGATGCTTTATATGGATTTTTATGCTATTTTATATCATTTTTCAGACTAACCTATTAACCCAGTGTCCAGTGTGAGTTCCCAATTTTGCTTGTTTTTGGCTTTTCAGAAAATCTGTACCAAACAAAGTCCAAACACGATGAAACTTCACGGTGATTTTTTCTGAACTAGAAGGGACCCTAGAAGGTTCGGGGGGAAGCCAAAAGACCTACGGGAGAGCCACGAGCTCGCAGGGCGCGCCCCTGAGCTTGTGGGCCCCACGCAGCTCCGTTTGAGCTAATGCCACCTCTATAAATTCACAAATATTCCTAAACCAACAGAGAGCCACCCGAAACACTTTTTCCGCTGCCGCAACCTTATGTTCTTTCGCAATCCCATCTGGAGGTCTTTTCCGGTACTTTGTCGGAGGAGGAATCGATCACGGAGGGGCTTCTACATCATCCTTGCTTCCTTTAAATGATGCGTGAGTAGTTCACCACAGACCTATGGGTCCATAGCTAGTAGCTATATGGCTTCTTCTCTCTTTTTGATCTTCAATACATTGTTCTCCTTGATCTTCTTGGAGTTCTATCCGATGTAATCTTCTCTTGCGGTATGTTTGTTGGGATCAGTTGAATTGTGGGTTTATGATTAGTTTATTCATTGAAAATAATTGAGTCTTTTCTGAACTTTATTATGCATGATTGTTATAGCTTTGTATTTCTCTCTGGTCTATCCATTTGGTTTGGCCAACTAGATTGATTTATCTTCCGTGGGAGAGGTGCTTTGTAACGAGTTTAATCTTGCAGTGTCCTCACCCAGTGACAGTGACAGAAGGGGTAGCAGGGAGGATTACCCTGGTGTAGGCATGTTTAACTAACATTCCTCTCCTCATGATCTCTTTCCACCCCCTGCCAATGGGTGTTAGGAAGAAAGCTAATTTCTACAGGGCAATTTTGGTGTGGCAGGAAGATGAAAAGAAATACTACTTAGTTAATTGGAAAATAGTTGCCTCCCTAAAGACCATTGTGGATTGGGAATTCTAAACCTAGAAATAATGAACAAAGCAATGCTAGCTAAGTGATTCTGAAAGTTGGAAATGGAGGAAGGGTTGTGGCAGTCGGTGCTAATTAACAAATATGTTCCTGATGGATGCATTTCCAGAACCAGGAAAAAAAGGGGATACACAATTTTGGGGATGGTTACTTGATATTAAAGATATTTTCTACAAACATGCAAGAGAGATTTTAGGTGATGGGAGGAATACCAGATTTTGGGAAGATATTTGGGTAGATGAAAAAGCTTTAAAAGATGAGTATCCAAGACTTTACTATCTATGCTTTGATCATAACATCACGGTAGCAGAGGCTATTAGTAAAGGGTGGACAGGGTTTAGATATAGAAGAACTCTGTATGGGGAATCCAAGGAGCTTTGGAATAATCTGAAAACTAGATGCATGGAGGTTAAAATAGGGGCAGGAAAAGATAAAATAGAATGGATGTTGACTGGAGATAAGAAATTCTCTGTCAAATCACTATATAGAAAAATGATTGCAAAAGGGTGCAACTTTCTGTAAAAATTCTTGTGGAAAGTGAAAGTACCTGCTAAAATCAAAATTTCCCTGTGCTTAATAAACAGGAAAAGCATTCTAACTAAAGATACACGGTTGAAAAAAGGATGGAAAGGTCCGGAAGAATGTGCATACCGTGGTAAAAATGAGACTGTGGATTATCCATTTTTTGGATGTGCTGTTGCTTCTGTGGTCTGGAGTTTGATTAGATGTACCTTTGAGCTATGACCTACTCCCACTTCAATTGAGAGTGCTTTGGGAGGTGGGTCAAAACTTTTTGCAAGAATGATGAAAAGCTGGTGCTGGTTGGCACTGCTGCCTTGTTTTGGGCTATTTGGAAATGTAGAAATGAAATTATATTTGATAGCAAAATTTGCAATGATCCCATGTCGTTGATACAACTGATACTTTATTGGTTGAACTCATGGTCTATTTTGCAGATAAAATAGCGAAACAAAAAGGTATTTGAGGGGGTGATGAACCTCGACTGCTGCTGGGAGCTTCTGTCATTTGGTTTTCTAAATACTATTGCCTAAACTGTTGCTGGTTTTCTGGTCATCTTGTTCCCTGCGGTTTGTTCTGTGGCAGAAAAGATGGCTGGATATGATGCTGCGATCTTTATGTTCGTCTGGTTGAGTCTAGTGAGGAAGTACTTCTTCTGTCCCATAATGTACGATGTTTTCTGACACTAGTTTAGCGTCAAAAAACGTCGTATATTATGAGACGGAGGGAGTAGTTATGTTGAACTGGTCCCGGTTCCTTGTAGCTCGAACTTGCTACGTGTTTCCCGTAATGGAAATCAGAAGGGAAGCCCTTCTTTTGCTGAAAAAAAATAAAGCATACACACACACACACACGAGATGCTGCCCCGGAAAGGTCCAAGTTGAGTGACCGTCGATGGCTACAATCGGGTGCGCCGGACGTGGACAGGACCCGCCGGCCGGGTTCATTCAGAGCCAGCCCTGTTGCGAACCAACGGCCCGTTCCGGGTCCTAGCCCCTGACCAGAACAACATGCGTGCATGTCCCAAGCAGAGCCGGCGCCGTTCTTTTCCCGGCCGTCGGCGGGAATCATACCGCCACGTGCCAACAGCCGAGAAGATGTGCCTGAGCCTGACCGCCGGTCGAGCTGCACGACTCCATCGCCTCTGGTGAACTTGGCCGACTGGAGCCACGCGCCAAACGGACCTCGATGCGCCGTCTGGAGAGTGGAGACCGAGCTGAGGAGTCGTCGCCGTGGTCAGCCACGCACACCGGCACACGCCGTCGCCTCGGTCAGCAGTCGGTCACACCCCCGTGCGGCTCCATGCCCGCGTGCGCTGCCGCCTGGAGAGTCTCTACGCACTGCCCTCCAAGTCACTCACACGAGGAGGTGGTGGCCGCGGTGAACGGGTCAGCTGGTCAAGAGTCTCCCGCTCGTCTCGTGAGTGCGCTCAACTAACTAGTCTGTCTCCACCGGGCCGGGCCTCCGTGATTGACCCGGCCGCTGAAACGATTGATTAATCCACGCCGGCCGCCGCGGACGTGGGCGAACCGACGACCGTCCGTCAGCGAGCACAGCACCGCTAGCTCCATCTCCGCGCGTTCGTTCGTTGGGCGAGTCTCCGGTCTCCTCTCCTCGGGCGCTCCTGCACCTGCACCTGCGCCGGCACGGTTGGTGGCCGGCCCGGCAGACAGCGACGGACTACTCTATGCTTATTCATGTCTATCTAACCACTATGGCACTTAGTAGATGTTATTAGAAGACAATCTTGACTGTGTTTTGATCCTAATCCTGACTCTCTGTTTGTTTTGTCGCACCGAACAACCACGCCGGCTGAATTATATTCCTCGCCCCGTGCCCGTGCCCGTGCCGTGCCCGTGCGTGCAGAATCCTCGATCTCGAAAACCCATCGATATGCATGCCCACGGCATAAAAACAGAAACTCCCGTGCAAGTTGCACAGATAGATCCCATGCCATGCCAGCCAGCCGCTGGTTGCAATTGCAATTGCCGGCGGCCTCAGCTCAGAGGATCAGGAGAGTGTCCTTGTCATCCTCAAACAAACAGTTACACACGCACAAAGCGTTGAAATGGCAACTCAAATGCTGGCTGCATGCATGCATGCCTGAGATGCGACGTAATGCATATGCATATGCATGCATGCATGCATGCAGCTGGGGCCGGGGGAACGCGCTGCCGGCGAGACAGGACAGACAGAACGGCTTTGAACCGGCCACAAGGGGAGATCGGAGCGCGGCCAGTGCACCGCGTGTACGGTCGTCGGTGAGCACATCAGACTGCGACGGGCAGAGCATTCTCTACGGTCCATTGGTCGTGTCGTGTCTCTCACTCTGTCTACGCGCGCACTCCACCAATAATATACTAGAGACTAGTACGTACTATTGTTGGAGTACTCATTTGACGACATGCAGGCATACGGCATACAAACATAGTACACGGGGAGGAAATTCCTCTGTCGTTGTACCGGGCCGTGAGAAGCGAGCGCGCAAACGGGCGGTCCCACCAGGCGGGATCAGACAATACGTTGACGTCCCGGGACGCCTTCTGCGGAGCACTACTTGGTCAACAAGTAGGGCGTGCTCTTGGGTTCCATGAGTTGATAGGTCTGGTTCCATCATCCTGGAAAAGCTCCTGCATCGCCAGAGCAACAAGTCTCCGGTTCAATGTTGCTATACATACTACGTCCTATGCACGATTTACGGACGATACTGATAATCAAGCCGTTGTTGTCATCAAGCTCTCTGCAGGACACCGTTCGATTGCACATCGTGCATGCATCGCCCATTCACCAGTCGTCTGCGAAGCAGTTTCGTCTCCGGTTCTAGGTCACACCGGGATGATGGAATCAATCCTAGTCGGAGCTTGGTACATTTGGTGCCCGCCAAGCTTTATTAATCAACTATGGGGGTGCAAAGAGAGAGGCTGAACATCATGAGATTACGTGGAGCAGGCCTCCGAAAAACACGTACAAAGTGAACATTTTTGTTGCGAATACTACAAAATGAACGTTGATGCTTTATTTTTATTTTATTTTGCGAATAACAGAGGAGATTCTGTAGCTGGTGTGCGGTTATGCGTAATGACAGAGGAGATTCTGTAGCTGGTGTGCGGACTCCAAAATCTTTTGGACGCCACAACAACTAAGGAAATTGCTTTGTAAAAGGGCTTGATAATTTCCGTTTTTAATTCAAATAATTCTGTGTTTCGTGATGGTGATCCCCCCAGCTTTCGTCATTTCGGATATAATGGATGTTGTATCTTTGTTGAAGATGAAATAAAGTGCGCCATGAAGGCTTTCCCTCGAGAGGAAAAAGTCAGGGCGTGCTCTTGGGCCTGGAGCTCAAGCTCGAGCTCGCGATGGCGACCGGGCCGTGGCGGCTTGACAGAGATGAAACAACAGAGTAGTAGTAGTAGCAGCAGCTTGGGTGTCAGCCTCGCGTTAACTGCTATGATGAGCCTCCAAAGGAGAGAGCACAGGCATTCAAATCCGTATCGCCGCGGGTGAGCGTGGTGTCGGACGCCAGGGCGCACCGCGGCCGTTGGACTTGGACTGGAAATGGGCGTCGATCGGGAGCACCCGGGCTTCCACTGTGCTTCCTCGCCTGGCGCTGGAGGCTGGAGCAGCCGTGCGGCGGGAGACTCCGTGGACCGTGGACCTGGCGTTTCACCCACAGGAGCACACACTACTATACTAGTAGTAGAACTAGAAGAAATCACGGGATGGAGGGTGGGTTTGAACGCGTGTGTTGGGATTTGGGAAAGCGGAAGGAAGGAAGGAGGAGAAGAATCGCGGACTGCAACAGACGAGCGCGCTCTGAAGGACCCAACACCTCCCTCCATTTTATTTTGCTTGCACGACACAGCAGTGAGGCTGGCCGGCAGACTCCGCGACAAGTCTCGTGTCTTGGTCAACACACTACGTTTTGAGCTCGTAGTCATAGCCTTATAGGTAGCCAGACTCGATCGGCGCTAGGTTTCGAGTAGGAGTGCTCTTTTTCGCCAACATTTTTTTTTGCGGCAACATATTTTTTTTGCGGGCAACAGTACTATTACTACTAGTACTTCGTTTTTTACCCTAAAGAATGTACTCTTGTTTTTGTGAACAAGATTACTAGATTTTTTTATTTTGCGAGGTAACAAGAATTTTTATCCAAGACCGTGCGTCACTGATCCTGTCAAGCATTGCACGACCCACACGATGCATGCACGCACGCATGGCGTCGTCGACGTACGTTAATTGCGAAGTTGCCGGCCTGAGAAATTGGAGCCGTCGAAATTACTACATTGATTCCCTCTCCTAACCACTCTTAAACATGTGAAATACACGGAAACGAGGGACGGGCGGCATGCATGGCAACGATATATAAAGGGTCCGGGGCAGCGACGAACGAGGTCGATACATGCCTCGCCCTGCTTAGGGTATTTCTAAAGCCGACTCATAAACCTTTTGTATACGCTCGAACCGTGCTATCCGAACAGCGGAAGCCATTCAAAACGGTCATGTATCAGTCCGTGGAGCGGTCTAAACGTAATTTCTCCCGCAGACCAGAGATAAAATGAGGGGAGCTTTACGCGAGTCCGGGCAAGCGAAACGTTGCTCTTCGCCCTCTGGACCAGCAAAAAGGAAGATGGAGCTCGTGCTTTTGTAGCATCCCGCATTGTTTCCACGTCAAAATCATCCACTCTCTTCTTCCATTCTCCGCCACTCTCCGCCCCTGGACCGCCAAAAAGGAAGACGGAGCTCGTGCTTTTGTAGCATCCAGCATTGTTTCCGCGGCAAAATCCTCCACTCTCTTCTTCGTTCCCCGCCGCTCTCCGCCCCCTGGACTACAAAAAAGGAAGACGGAGCTCGTGCTTTTGTAGCACCCATATTGTTTCAATCAGCCAAAATCCTCCACTCTCTTCTTCCATTCCCCGCCGCTCTCCACCCAATTCTTGCTCTTTTCTTCCACCCTCTCCCACGCGTGGAATCGTCGGAGGAGGACCTGTCAGAAATGGAGCCGGCGGAGGTGCCCGAGGATCCTAGCATCACGCTCGCCCGGAAGATCAACTTGGAGACGCGGCAAAATCGCCGCGTCAAAGAGAAGACTGCAAAGGAGGACAATCTCAAGAAGCAGTTGGCCGCCGGTGGGCCTAGTGGTGGCGATGGGCATGAAGATCATGGCGGACGAGGCGGTCGACACGGCCGTGGCGGACGCCGCCTCTTGGGCTCGCCAACACTACAGATAGCATCGTGGCCGGATCCTTATAAGCCTCCATACCACTACGCCGCCAGGCAGCTCGGAACCCCCGCCGGTATGGTGCCTTACAACGTCAATGTTAACACGGCGCCGCTCTTCTCCGACTATTCTTTGTCGCAGCTCGTCTGGGCGCGGTCTGCGGCTGGGGAGAAGATGGGTGCACGCACGCTATTTGTTGTAATTCCCAGAGCTGGGGAGTCGGCGTATGATGCAGATAGGGAGATGCTACGAGGACGTGCAGGTGGAAGCCTCAGATCTCACTCAATCTGACAACTACCAACAACAGCAGCTCTACACCCAGACGGCCACGCAGAAGTCCTACACCTAGACCAGCGATGTCACACAACAACAACAACATTGGGCAACCGGAGAGAAGCATCCGGAGGGGGAGGAGGCGGACGACGACGATGATTATCCGGATGATAGAACAGGCGATCCGAAAAAGAAAGGTAGAGGAGAAAGCTTCAACATGCGGGAGGACGAGCTGTTGTGCAATGCATGGTTTGCCAGCCTTGATCCTCTCCATGGCACGGAGCAAAATGGCACAACCTTTTGGAGGAACATTCATATATGGTTCCATGAACACACGCATTTTGCGCCCTACTCCGACGCGATCATCCGCAACAGTGAGTGGAAATCCCTCAACCATTGATGGTACACCATCCAAGAGGCACTGTCCAAGTATTGCGGGCACTTGAAGCATCTCATCGCACGGTGGTCTAGTGGTGCACAAATCACCGAGCAAGTAAGTTGATCACTAGCCGGGTATGATTTAGTTTTGTTGATCACTAGCCGGGCATGTATTGTTTTGTTGCTCCTAGACGGATATGCATTGTCGATATTATTTCACTTTGTAGTCTACTCGTGGTTGTGTGGTGTACAAGAAGTTGGAGAAGAAGTCATTCACCGTCATGCATTGTTGGTTGAAATTGAATGGGCAACCGAAGTGGAACCTTTTCATTGTCAAGACTGCCGCCCAAGCCAACGAAGAAGAAAATGATGACCCTACCGGCCCATCCCAAGAACCGCCGAAAAAGGTTAGAAGAAATTTACGTGGCAAGAAGTGGAAGGAGGAGAGGGCGAAGTGAGAAGGTGTGGCGGCCAAGCTGACAGAGTGGTTCGGGGACATCTTGGCGAAGAAGAAGGAGGAGGCATGCATGAGGTGCTCGGACATCAAGGAGGAGAGGAAGGCGGAGAGGTTCAAACAGTTGATGGAGGCGACGGACAAGAAGATCAAGCTCGAAGAGAGGAGGATCACACTGAGGAAAAGAGGGTGAAGATCGCTGCCAATGCGGAGGACAACAAGATGTTGACCTTGACTATCGACTCTTTGGATGCTGACGTTAGAATGATCATGCAATCCGTTTGCTACCAGGTGTTGCAGCGGCAGAAAGATGAGTTGGCGGCGGCGGACGATGAGGATGTGGCGAAGGCGGATGAGACACGGACGCGGAGGCTGCCTACGGGGCGACGACGATACCTCCTTGATCGAGGAGCAGCTTGTTGGGATTGTCGGTCAGGCAGCGTAGAAATACACGGACTGATTTTTTTTGGATTCGGGCATGTAAAAACTAAGCATATTTACGTATTTTTAGTTGTGATTGGGAATGCGATCCGGCGCGGATGTGATCCGGCGCATTGTATGGATCAACATAGATTTAAATTTAAATTTACCGACAGACATATGCATGATACAGTTGGATGGCGGTTTTTCGCGTCTGTGTCCGCGGACGGACGCCGGAGAAAATTTACAGTTGGGCGTTGGAGATGCACTTAACTCGATCGGTGGCCTCCGTGATTGACCCGACCGCTGAAATGATTGATTAATCCAGGAAACGCCGTCCGTCGCAGACATGGGCGAACCGTCTGGACGACCGTCCGTCGACAGTACAGCCACAGAGTAGTCTACATCGATCACAAGAGGGTGGATATTACAGGGAAAATCGCGTAACTTTGATCCGAATCTTAGACTCTGTTTTACTATCGCAGGGGTCAACCCTGGTCAGCTGGTAATTATATATACCCTCACGCATGCGTGTAGTGCAGTGCAGAATCCTCGATCTCGAAAAATGAAAAAAGATATACTCGATCAAGAAAGTGTCCTTGTCATCCCGAAACAGTTGTTAACGGTTTCGCAGACGTGCGTTGCCTTAGAGCAGACGCCTCAAACTTTTTTTCATACTCCCACGGAACGTGCTTGATCAGTGATCGGACAGAAAAGAGAAAAAAATATAATTCAACTGGACCCCTCATATCATTTATATATGTCCGGGCTGTCCAGAAAGGGAGCGTGAGGCCGGGCAGTCCCACCAGGCGGGCTCAGACAACGCGCTGACCCGGGACGCCTTCTGCCACATCCGGGGACATTACTTGGCCAACAAGCAAAGTGTGCTCTTCAGTCCCATGTGTTGATAGGTCCGGTTCCACCATCATGGAAAAGCTCCTGCGTCGCCAGAGTAACAAGCCCCCGGTTCTAGGTCACATTGGGCTGGAGGGATCAATCCTAGTCTGAGTTTGGTACATTTGGTGACATCATAGCATGGGGGAAATTCTTAAAGGTGTACAAGTCACTCCACCGGCCCGTACCGCGTTTGCTATTCAAGCTTTTTAGTAATGAACTACGGTGGTGCAAAGAGAGAGGCTAAACATCATGAGATTACGTGGAGCAAACCTCCGAAAAACACATACAAAGTGAACATTTGATGCTTCTCTTTTTGCAATGGACTGGGAGGTGTTGAGGCTGTTATACGTGATGACAGAGGAGAGGCTATAGCTGGCACTTGCTGGCCACTCCGGAACCTTTTGGACGCCACAACAGTTGAGGCCATTGCTTTGCAGAAAGGCTTGAAAATGGAAGAAGAGCTTGGCTGTGGTCCGGTGATTATCGAAACTGATTCATTGGAACTTACTCAAGCTTGTAATTGGATTATTCAGATTTGGAGCCCATACACGGCAATCTCGTCGGATTGCTTCCAGACTGCATATCGGGTTGGCGGGATTTCCTTGGAACAATGTCTCTGGGAGGCCAGCTGTGTGGCGCATAATTTAGCTAGATTTGCATTTGATTCAAATAATTCTATGTTTTGGGATAGTGACCGCCCCTAGCTTCATCATTTCGGTCCCCTAAAAAAAGCTTCGTCATTTCGGATGTAATGGATGATGTATCTTTAGGATAAATTGCATCATGAAGGCTTTCCCTCAAAGAAAGAAAAGGCAGGGCATGCTCTTCGGCCAGGAGCTCAAGCTTGAGCTCGTGACGGCGGTGGCAGGATGGCGACCCGGCCTTGGCTGCTTGACAGAGATGAAAAGACAGAGTAGTTTTCGTGTTAACCTCGCATTAACTGGTGTGATTAGGCCCCTGACCCTGAGCGCTCGTTCATCCCTTTGTTGGATTGGATTATAGGAAAAGAATAGAATGAAATCGGGAAACCTGTTGCTTGGTTTGTTGGTTAATTATTCGCGCGCTCGGGTCTCCTCGGATTTTCGGCATTGCATGGGCAGCACAGAGGGGGGAAGGAAAACAAAGGAGCCTCCAAAGAAGAAAGAAGAGAGCAGGAGCACACACGGATATTCAAATCGGCAGCAGCAGGAGATGTGAGCGTGATGACGGACGCCAGAGCACCGCGGCCGTTGGATTGGAAATGAGCGTCGATCGGGAGCTCCAGGCTTCCCCAGTGCTTCCTCACCTCTCCTCTGTGAAGAAGAAAAAGAAAAAGAAGAAGTCAGGCGATGGAGTGTGGGAGGGTGGGTTTGAACTGAACGTGTGTGGGAAAAGGGGAAAGAAGAAGGCAGCAGGGGGAGGAGAATCGCGGACGGAATTCCTGAGACAAGCGCGTCTGAACTCAACTCTCGCACATTTTTTATTTGCAAGACAGACAGCAGTCAGGCTGGGCTTGGGCTGGCAGACTCCACAGCAAGTGTTCTGCCTTGGTCAACAGTCAACACACTACGTTCCGAGCTCATAGCCAGACTTGATCAGCGCTACGTTTCGAGTAGGACTAGTCCTTTTTTCTGCCAACAGATTAGTAGTACTACGTACTATTACTACCACTATTGCGATTTTCGTGAACAAGATTACTATGTACTACTACTAGTACTTCATTAGTACGAGTAGGACCCCAAACAGAGGAGCCTCCAAACAACAAAGAACAGAGCAGTCTTTTAAACCCTTCTCTATATGTGACAGCTACTCTCCGGTTGTCGTCGAGTGCTGTTAACAGTCCTGTCTGGTTGATGCTTACCTTGGCTTTTTATAAAAGTTAGGGTGAGGGAAACCCCTTTTGCTTCAAAAATAAAAAACAAGAACAGAGCATAGATATTCAAATTCGCTCCTTTCTCGCCAACAGGTTAGTGGGTACTAGTACCAAAACCCAATTCAGTGCCCGGACTCATCTGCACCCGGTCAGAAAAAAATTCAAAACAAATATTAAAAAAATTCAATTTTTTTGTGTGTGATAGACGATTTTGTGCGTAAGGTTCGCTCCAAATTTTAACTTATTTAGACATCTGAGCAGCTCTCAGCAAAAAAGAAAAAAAAAACAAATCGGGTCAGAAGAGTGTGTGAGCAATAAACTTTTTTACAGACCCTGAATTTGTCTTTTTTGCTGAGAGTTGTTTAGATGTCCAAATAAGTTGAAACTTGGAGCGCATCTCACGGATAAATTTATCTATCACACAATTCTTTTTTAAATTTTTAGAATTTTTTTAGTATTTATTTTGAATTTTTTCGTCAAGGAGGGTGCAGATGAGCTCGGGAGCAGAAACGCCACACTCTACAAATACCAGTACCACTACTTTTCCTGTGATAAACAAGATTACTCTCGTCGTAAAGAATATAAGGACGTTTGGATAACTAGATCACTACTAGTACGACTCCTAGTAGTCATCAAAACTGAAGTAAGTACTCCCTTTGTTTCTTTTTAGTCTGCATATAAGGTTTGGTCAAAGTCAAGCTTTGTAGGGTTTGACTAACTTTATATTAAAAAATATAAACATTCACAATATAAAATCAATATTATCAGATGCACCATGAAATGTATGTTCATACTATATAGTTTTAGTATTGTAGATGTCCATATTTTTTTATATAAATTTGGTCAAACTTTGTGAAGTTTGACTTTGACCAAATCTTATATGCGGAGTAAAAAGAAACGAAGGGAGTACTACGGAGTGCGCTAAATGCCAATGGCCGGTGACTTCCATGGAGGTCTTTTTTTTCTAAAACAAAAAGTCAAAAAACGTATTTTAAAGTTTCAACAAATTCTGAAAAACTATACATGCTTACATAGATGTATTCTATAAGTGTGTAAATTTTAAAGATAAAATACATTATGGTCAGAGCTTCACAAAGAAGACAAAACACGATTTTCAAACTGATGAGCAGTAAAAACACTGTTCGCTGTTATAAATGCAGGGCTTCCTTTTTTTGTGTAGCTCTCATCACAATGTATTTCAGAGCAACTCCAACGGGCCGACCCAAATGCACGGTGCATTTGTCCGCTTTTTGTCCGTTTGGATCGGCCGCCCGCCCGCGTCCGCCCAGTTTTGCATTTGGGTCGGTAATGCGCCCAACGCGCCGACCCATTTCATGCCCGCATTCAACTTTTAAATAAAAAGGGCCCGCGGCCGATCATGCTAGCGGCCATGTCTCATGCCGGCACCATGCCAGCGCCGGCATACAATGCCGGCTTCAGAAAAAATCAACACAGTTCATGCTGGCGCACTCACCAGCCGGCCGGCACACATGCCAGCACACAAAAAAGGGTGGGACTTGAGTTCGACCATGCCATCTCGGCTCCCATGGTCAGGCCGGCACACCTGCCGGCATACAAAAAAGATGGCCCTCGCCGCCATAGATCACTCGTCGGCGAACTTGAGCATGTCGGCCTGCATCTTCTCGAACCATGGCCTCTTCCTTGGCGACACGGTGTTGAGACCCACCTTCATGATCTCCACCCCGGTCATCATGCTCGCAAGAGCCACTTCTTTCGCCTTGGTCTTGGCGTTGGCGGCCTCAATCTCTAGCATCCTGGCTTGCTTCTCCGCCTCGAGCTCGAACATCTTGGCTTGCTTCTCGGCGTCAAGATCAAGCCTCCTCCTTTGGATCTCCATGAAAGCATCCATTTGCTCCACCTTGAAACGCCGGCGCTCCTCCTCCCTCGAGTCCTTCTTATTCATAATGCCGTCCATGCTTGCGATCAAGGCGTTGGTGGCCGCATCTCGCTTGTCCTCCTTGGAGTTGGTCTTCCCTCGCGGCAGTGCCGGCTCGCCCTCCCCAACATCCTCCACGGCTTTCTTTCCCCCGCGTGCCTTGAGTGCGGCATATTGTGCCTTGAACTTCTCTTCGTCCTTGATGACCCGATAGCAATGAGAGAGGTTGAAGCACTTGCCATTGTGTTGAACCTTGAATGCATCCAAAGCTTGAAATGCCTTCAAAATGTTTCCATGCAAGCATATGGGCAAGTGATTGCAAGGATGATCTTGATGACACAAAAGAGGGTGGCTTGCTTGCTATCATACCATGTCTTGCATGCCGATGCCGCTCACGGGGCGGGCCTTGACGCTCTCAAGGGTGGCGCAAAACTTGTTGCACTCTTGTTGGATCACCCTCCACCGCTTGGAAATGGAGACCCGCCCGCGCGTGCTCACAAATTGGTAAGGTGGAAACTTCTTGCGCTCATGGAACTCCCGGTGCACACGAGTCCAAAAGGTCGAATGCTTTTGCTCGGCGCCCGTCTTCGGGTCTTGTCCAATGTCTCGCCAACACTCGCAAAGAAGCTTGTCCTCAGCCGCCGTGTACGCCTTCGTGCGCTTGCTCTTGCGCTTGGGCTTAGCACCGGCGGCTTGGTTGGCGAGCTCGTCCTCGAACAAAGGATCCACGTCGATGTCGCACTCGTCCTCTTCCTCTTGCCCGTAGTCGTCCGGGAACTCGTGGTCGAGGGGGAAGGCGTCCAGGTCGACGCCGACCTGATCACGCATGAAGGTCACCTGGTCGGGATCATAGCCAACGGCCGGCGTGAGCGCCCCGCAGCCGTCCTGGCTTTGTGTCTCGTCGGGATTGTAGCCAGCGCCTGGCGCACCGGCCTCGAAGATGAGGTTTTGCATGAAGTCCTCATCGACGGCGGACGGCATTCCCTCGAACAGGTTACGGGCGTCTAGGAGCCCGCCGGCCGGCGTCTGCCGCGCGCGTTTCCTCGTGCCGCCGGACGACGAGCCACCAACCACCGGGGTGGCGTTCAGGTCGATGGGCGCTGGCGCAGGCGTGGAAGGCGTGACCACGCTCACGTCGGGTGAGCACTCCCCGCAGAGGCGGGAGGCCTGTGGGTAGACGTGGAAGCCGGGGACCGGGTTGCAAGGCGACGCGCGGGGTGACTCGGGCAGCACCATCCGAGGAAACGCCGACGAGCCGGTGCTGGCCGCGGTGACGACGGCTTGGACGAGGCTGTGCTGGCTAGGGTTTACCCCTAGCATGTAGAGCGCCTCCCTCGTTGCCGCCTCGACGCGGGCATTGGTGAACTCCTGCTGCGCTGCGGCCACGGCGGCCGCCTGCGCGGCGGCGTCATCCCTCGCGTCCGCGACGTGCCTCCGGCCCTTCCTCTTGGCCGACTCGCTTGCCCGCTGTTCGGGCATCAGCGCCTTCTTCGGCCTAGTCACGGCGACGGTCTTGTTGGAAATATGCCCTAAAGGAAATAATAAAAGGATTATTATTATATTTCCTTGTTCGTGATAATTGTCTTTTATTCATGCTATAATTGTATTATCTGGAAATCGTAAAACACGTGTGAATACTTAGACCACAACATGTCCCTAGTGAGCCTCTAGTTGACTAGCTCGTTGATCAACAGATAGTCATGGTTTCCTGACTATGGACATTGGATGTCGTTGATAACAGGATCACATCATTAGGAGAATGATGTGATGGACAAGACCCAATCCTAAGCATAGCACAAGATCGTGTAGTTCGTTTTGCTAGAGCTTTTCCAATGTCAAGTATCTCTTCCTTAGACCATGAGATCGTGTAACTCCCGGATACCGTAGGAGTGCTTTGGGTGTACCAAACGTCACAACGTAACTGGGTGACTATAAAGGTGCACTACATGTTGGAAATATGCCCTAGAGGCAATAATAAATTAGTTATTATTATATTTCCCTGTTCATGATAATCGTTTATTATCCATGCTATAATTATATTGAAAGGAAACTCAGATACATGTGTGGGTACATAGACAACACCATGTCCCTAGTAAGCCTCTAGTTGACTAGCTCGTTCATCAATAGATGGTTACGGTTTCCTGACCATGGACATTGGATGTCGTTGATAATGGGATCACATCATTAGGAGAATGATGTGATGGACAAGACCCAATCCTAAGCCTAGCACAAAGATCGTAGTTCGTATGCTAAAGCTTTTCTAATGTCAAGTATCATTTCCTTAGACCATGAGATTGTGCAACTCCGGATACCGTAGGAATGCTTTGGGTGTACCGAGCGTCACAACGAATCTGGGTGGCTATAAAGGTGCACTACAGGTATCTCCGAAAGTGTCTCATTGGGTTGGCACGAATCGAGACTGGATTTGTCACTCCTCCGTGTGACGGAGAGGTATCTCTGGGCCCACTCGGTAGGACATCATCATAATGTGCACAATGTGATCAAGGAGTTGATCACGGGATGATGTGTTACGGAACGAGTAAAGAGACTTGCGGTAACGAGATTGAACAAGGTATCGGGATACCGACGATCGAATCTCGGGCAAGTACAATACCGCTAGACAAAGGGAATTGTATACGGGATCGATTGAGTCCTTGACATTGTGGTTCATCGATGAGATCATCGTGGAACATGTAGGAGCCAACATGGGTATCCAGATCCGCTGTTGGTTATTGGCGGAGAATTTCTCGGTCATATCGCATGGTTCCCGAACCCGTAGGGTCTACACTTAAGGTTCGATGGCGCTAGGGTTATAAAGGAAGTTTGTATGTGGTTACCGAATGTTGTTGAGTCCGGATGAGATCCCGGACGTCACGAGGAGTTCGGAATGGTCCGGAGGTAAAGATTTATATATGAAAAGCTGTTGTTCGGGTTTGGAAAAAGTTCGGGTTTTTCGGTATTGTGCCGGAAGCTTCGGAAGGTTCGGAGGATTCGGAGGGGTCGGAGGTCCGGAAATTGTTCCACCACGTCCAATACAGTAGCATGGGCTGTGGGGGCGCCCTAGCCTTAATGGGCCAGGGCACCAGCCCCCAAGGCCCATGCGCATGGGAAGGAAAAACCCTAAAGGGGGAGGCCTCCACTTGACTTGGGAGGCACTCCTCCCCCCTTGGCCGCCCCCCCTAGATGGGATCTAGGGCTGGCCGCACCCCTTGGGGTGGGGAAACCCTAAAGGGGGCACAACCCCCTTTCCCCCTATATATACTTGAGGTTTTGGGGCTGCCCAACACATGAGACCTTCTCCTCTTGGTGCAGCCCTGCCTCTCCTCCTCCTCCTCTCCCTTGGTGCTTGGCGAAGCCCTGCGGGATTGCCACGCTCCTCCACCACCACCACGCCGTTGTGTTGCTGCTGGATGGAGTCTTCCTCAACCTCTCCCTCTCTCCTTGCTGGATCAAGGCGTGGGAGACGTCACCGGGCTGTACGTGTGTTGAACGCGGAGGTGCCGTCCGTTCGCACTAGGATCTCCGGTGATTTGGATCACGACAGTCACGACTCCTTCAACCCCGTTCTCTTGAGCGCTTCCGCTTAGCGATCTACAAGGGTATGTAGATGCACTCTCCTTCCCTCGTTGCTAGTTTCTCCATAGATAGATCTTGGTGACACGTAGGAAAATTTTGAATTTCTGCCTCGTTCCCCAACACTACAGTATCTCCGAAAGTGTCATTGGGTTGACACGGATCGAGGCTGGATTTGTCACTCCGTATTACGGAGAGGTATCACTGGGCCCACTCGGTAGTGCATCATCATAATGAGCTCAAAGTGACCAAGTGTCGGTCACGCGGATCATGCATTACAAGATCTGAGTAAAGTGACTTGCCGTGTAACGAGATTGAGCGAGGTATTGGGATACCGACGATCGAATCTCGGGCAAGTAACATACCGTCGACAAAGGGAATAGTATACGGGTTGCTTGAATCCTCGACATCATGGTTCATCCGATGAGATCATCGAGAGTATGTGGAGCCAACATGGGTATCCAGATCCGCTGTTGGTTATTGACCGGAGAGCCGTCTCGGTCATATCGCATATCTCCCGAACCCGTAGGGTCTACACATAAGGTTCGGTGGCGCTAGGGTTATTAGGAATACTTGTATGTGATTACGAATGTTGTTGAGTCCGTATGAGATCCCGGACGTCACGAGGAGCTCCGGAATGGTCCGGAGGTGAAGATTTATATATGGGAAGCTGTCATACGGTCACCGGAAAGTTTGGGGCATATCGGTATTGTCTGGGGCCACGGAGGGTTCCGGGGTCCACCGAGGGGCCACCTCTCTCGGAGGGCCTCATGGGCCGTAGGGGGCATGGAACCAGCCCCTGGAGGGCTGGGCGCCCCCCCTTTGGGCCCATGCGCCTAGGGTTGGGGGGAAACCCTAGTGGGGGCGCCCCCCTTGCTTGGGGGGCAAGCCCCCTCCCTTGGCCGCCGCCCCCCGCCCCCCTCTAGATATCATCTAGAGGGGGCCGTGTTGGGTAACGTAGTAATTTCAAAAATTTCTTACGCACACGCAAGGATCATGGTGATGCATAGCAACGAGAGGGGAGAGTATTGTCCACGTACCCTCGTAGACCGTAAGCGGAAGCGTTATAACAACGCGGTTGATGTAGTCGTACGTCTTCACGATCCGACCGATCCAAGTACCGAACGCACGGCACCTCCGAGTTCAGCACACGTTCAGCTCGATGGCGATCCCGGGCTCCGATCCAGCAAAGCGTCGGGGATGAGTTCGTCAAGACGACGGCGTGGTGGCGATGATGATGCTCCACCGCGCGCAGGCTTCGCCTAAGCTCATGACGATATGACCGAAGTGGAATATGGTGGAGGGGGGCACCGCACACGACTAAGGAACGATCACGTAGATCAACTTGTGTGTTATGGGGTGCCCCCCTGCCCCCGTATATAAAGGAGCAAGGGGGGAGGCGGCAGGCCTAGGGAGGAGGCGCACCAAGGGGGGAGTCCTACTCCCACCGGGAGTAGGACTCCTCCTTTCCTTGTTGGAGTAGGAGAGAAGGAAAGAGGAGGAGAGGAAAAGGAAAAGGGGCTGCTCCTTGTCCAATTCGGACCAGAAGGGGGGCGCAGGCTTCCTTCCTTTTGACCTCTCTTCTCTATTCCCGTATGGCCCAATAAGGCCCATATACTCCCCGGCGAATTCCCGTAACTCTCCGGTACTCCGAAAAATACCCGAATGACTCGGAACCTTTCCGAACTCCGACTATAGTCGTCCAATATGTCGATCTTTACGTCTCGACCATTTCGAGACTCCTCGTCATGTCCCGATCTCATCCGGGACTCGAACTCCTTCGGTACATCAAAACTCATAAACTCATAATATAAGCATCGCATCGAAACCTTAGCGTGCGGACCCTACGGGTTCGAGAACTATGTAGACATGACCTAGAACTATTCTCGGTCAATAACCAATAGCGGAACCTAGATGCTCATATTGGCTCCTACATATTCTACGAAGATCTTTATCGGTCAAACCGCATAACAACATCGTTGTTCCCTTTGTCATCGGTATGTTACTTGCCCGAGATTCGATCGTCGGTATCCAATACCTAGTTCAATCTCGTTACGGCAAGTCTCTTTACTCGTTACGTAATGCATCATTCCGTAACTAACCCATTAGCTACATTGCTTGCAAGGCTTATAGTGATGTGCATTACCGAGAGGGCCCAGAGATACCTCTCCGACAATCGGAGTGACAAAACCTAATCTCGAAATCGCCAACCCAACATGTACCTTTGGAGACACCTGTAGTACTCCTTTATAATCACCCGATTACGTTGTGACGTTTGGTAGCACCAAAGTGTTCCTCCGTGGCGGAGTTGCATAATCTCATAGTTACAGGAACATGTATAAGTCATGAAGAAAGCAATAGCAATATACTAAACGATCAAGTGCTAGGCTAACGTAATGGGTCATGTCAATCACATCATTCTCCTAATGATGTGATCCCGTTAATCAAATGACAACACATGTCTATGGTTAGGAAACATAACCATCTTTGATTAATGAGCTAGTCAAGTAGAGGCATACTAGTGACGTTATGTTGGTCTATGTATTCACACATGTATTATGTTTCCGGTTAATACAATTCTAGCATGATAATAAACATTTATCATGATATAAGGAAATAAATAATAACTTTATTATTGCCTCTAGGGCATATTTCCTTCAGTCTCCCACTTGCACTAGAGTCAATAATCTAGTTCACATCACCATGTGATTTAACACCAATCCACATCTGTATGTGGTTAACACCCATAGTTCACATCGTCATGTGACCAACACCCGAAGGGTTTACTAGAGTCAATAATCTAGCTCACATCGATATGTGATTAACACCCAAAGAGTACTAAGGTATGATCATGTTTTGCTCGTGAGAGAAGCTTAGTCAACGGGTCTGTCACATTCAGAGCCGTATGTATTTTGCAAATATTCTATGTCTTCAATGCTCTGCATGGAGCTACTCTAGCTTAATTGCTCCCACTTTCAATATGTATCCAGATTGAGACTTAGAGTCATCTGGATCAGTGTAAAAGTTTGCACCGATGTAACTTTTATAACAAACTCTTTTATCACCTCCATAATCGAGAAACATCTCCTTAGTCCTTACTAAGAATATTCTTGACCGCTGTCCAGTGATCTACTATTAGATCAAAATTGTATTCCTTTGTCAAACTCAGAGCAAGGTATACAATAGGTCTGGTTCATAGCATAGCGTACTTTATAGAACCTATCACTGAGGCATAGGGAATGACTTTTCATTCTCTTTCTATTTTCTGCCATGGTCGGGTCTTGAGTCTTACTCAACTTCATACCTTTGCATCACAGGCAAGAACTCCTTCTTTGACTGTTCCATTTTGAACTATTTCAAAAATTTATCAAGGTAAGTACTCATTGAAAAATCTTATCAAGCGTCCTGATGTATCTATATAGATCTTGATGCTCAATGTGTAAGCAGCTTCACCGAGGTCTTGCTTTGAAAAACTCTTATTCAAGTATCCTTTCATGCTATCCAGAATTTCCATATCATTTCCAATTAACAATATGTCATCCACATATAATTTTAGAAATGCTACAGAGCTCCCACTCACTTTCTTGTAAATACAGGCTTCTTCAAAAGTCTGTATAAAACCATATGCTTTGATCAACTCATCAAAGCGTATATTCCAACTCCGAGATGCTTGCTCCAGTCCATAGATGGATCGCTGGAGCTTGCACACTTTGTTAGCACCTTTAGGATTGACAAAAACTTTCTGGTTGCATCATATACAACTCTTCTTTAATAAATTCATTAAGGAATGCAGTTTTGACATCCATTTGCCAGATTTCAAAAAACGTGGCAATTGCTAACATGATTCAGACAGACTTAAGCTTCAATACGAGTGAGAAAATCTCATCGTATTCAATACCTTGAACTTGTTGAAAACCTTTTGCAACAAGTCGAGCTTAGTAGATAGTAACACTACTATCAGTGTCCGTCTTCCTCTTGAAGATCCATTTATTTAACATGGCTTCCTGATCATCGAGCAAGTCAATCAAAGTCCACACTTTGTTCTCATACATGGATCCCATCTCAGATTTCATGGCCTCAAACCATTTTGCGGAATCTGGGCTCATCATCGCTTCCTCATAGTTTGTAGGTTCATCATGGTCTAGTAACATGATTTCCAGAATAAGATTACCGTACCACTCTGGTGCGGATCTTAATCTGGAAGATCTACAAAGTTTGGTAGTAACTTGATCTGAAGTTTCATGATCATCATCATTAGCTTCCTCACTAATTGGTGTAGGAATCACTGGAACTGATTTCTGTGATTAACTACTTTCCAATTCGGGAGAAGGTACAAATTACCTCATCAAGCTCTTACTTTCCTACCACTCACTCCTTTCGAGAGAAACTCCTTCTCTAGAAAGGATCCATTCTTAGCAACAAATGTTTTGCCTTTGGATCTGTGATAGAAGGAGTACCCAACAGTTTCCTTTGGGTATTCTATGAAGACGCACTTCTCCGATTTGGGTTCGAGCTTATCAGGTTGAAAACCTTTTTCATATAAGCATCGCAACTCCAAACTTTAAGAAACGACAGCTAATGTTTACTGCTAAACCATAGTTCATACGGTGTCGTCTCAACGGATTTAGATGGTGCCCTTTTAAACGTGAATGCAGCTGTCTCTAATGCATAACCCCAAAACGATAGTGGTAAACCGATAAGATACATCATAGATCGCACCATATTTAGTAAAGTACGATTACGATGTTCGGACATACCATTACATTGTGGTGTTCCAGGTGGCGTGAGTTGCGAAACTATTTCACATTGTTTCAAATGAAGACCAAACTCGTAACTCAAATATTTGTCTCCATGATCAGATCGTAGAAACTTTATTTTTCTTGTTACGATGATTTTCCACTTCACTCTGAAATTCTTTGAACTTTTCAAATGTTTCAGACTTATGTTTCATCAAGTAGATATACCCATATCTGCTCAAATCATCTGTGAAGGTCAGAAAATAATGATACTTGTTGCGAGCCTTAATATTCATCGGACCACATACATCAGTATGTATGATTTCCAACAAATCTGTTGCTCGCTCCATTATTCCGGAGAACGGAGTCTTAGTCATCTTGCCCATGAGGCATGATTCGCAAGCATCAAGTGATTCCAAAATCTCATCAGCATGGAGTTTCTTCATGCGCTTTACACCAATATGACCTAAACGGTAGTGCCACAAATAAGTTGCACTATCATTATTAACTTTTGCATCTTTTGGCTTCAATATTATGAATATGTGTATCACACGATCGAGATCCAACAAATCATTTTCATTGGGTGTATGACCATAGAAGGTTTTATTCATGTAAACAGAACAACAATTGTTCTCTAACTTAAATGAATAACCGTATTGCAATAAACACGATCAAATCATATTCATGCTCAACGCAAACGCTAAATAACATTTATTTGGCTTTTAATACTAATCTCGAAAATATAGGGAGTGTGTGATGATGATCTCAATCTTGGAACTACTTCCAACACTCATCGTCACTTCACCCTCAACTAGTCTCTGTTTATTCTGTAACTCATGTTTCGAGTTACTAATATTAGCAACCGAACAAGTATCAAATACTCAGGGGCTACTATAAACACTAGTAAGGCACATATCAATAACCTGTATATCAAATATACTTTTGTTCACTTTGCCATCCTTCTTATCCACCAAATATTCAGGGCATTTTCGCTTCAAGTGACCATTTCCTTTGCAGTGTAAGCACTCAGTTTCAGGCTTTGGTCCAGCTTTGGTCTTCTTCACGGGAGCGACAACTTGCTTGTCATTCTACTTGAAGTTCCCTTTCTTTCCCTTTGCCCTTTTCTTGAAACTAGTGGTCTTGTCAATCATCAACACTTGATGTTCTTTTTCTTGATTTCTACCTTCGTCGATTTCAGCATCACGAAGAGCTCGGGAATCGTTTTCGTCATCCCTTGCATACTATAGTTCATCACAAAGTTCTACTAACTTGGTGATGGTGACTAGAGAATTCTGTCAATCACTATCTTATCTGGAAGATTAACTCCCACTTGATTCAAGCGATTGAAGTACCCAGACAATCTGAGCACATGCTCACTAGTTGAGCGATTCTCCTCCATTTTTTAGCTATAGAACTTGTTGGAGACTTCATATCTCTCAACTCGGGTATTTTCTTGAAATATTAACTTCAATTCCTGGAACATCTCATATGGTCCGTGACGTTCAAAACGTCTTTGAAGTCCCGATTCTAAGCCTTTAAGCATGGTGCACTAAACTATCAAGTAGTCATCATATTGAGCTAGCCAAACGTTCATAACGTATGCATCTGCTCCTGCAATAGGTCTGTCACCTAGCGGTGCATTAAGGACATAATTCTTCTATGCAGCAATGAGGATAAACCTCAGATCAGGGATCCAATCCGCAACATTGCTACTAACATTTTTTCAATACAATTTTTCTAGGAACACATATAAAACCATAGGGAAGCAAAAACATAGGGAAGCAACAACGCGAGCTATTGATCTACAACATAATTTGCAAAATACTACCAGGACTAAGTTCATGATAAATTAAAGTTTAATTAATCATATTACTTAAGAACTCCCACTTAGATAGATATCCCTCTAATCCGCTAAGTGATAACGTGATCCATATCAACTAAACCATGTCCGATCATCACGTGAGATGGAGTAGTTTCAATGGTGAACATCACTATGTTGATCATATCTACTATATGATTCACGTTCGACCTTTCGGTCTCCGTGTTCCGAGGCCATATCTGTATATGCTAGGCTCGCCAAGTTTAACCTGAGTATTCCGCGTGCGCAACTATTTTGCACCCGTTGTATTTGAACGTAGAGCCTATCACACCCGATCATCACGTGGTGTCTCAGCACGAAGAACTTTCGCAACGGTGCATACTCAGGGAGAACACTTCTTGATATTTAATGAGAGATCATCTTATAATGCTACCGTCAATCAAAGTAAGATAAGATGCATAAAGGATAAACATCACATGCAATCAATATAAGTGATATGATATGGCCATCATCATCTTGTGCTTGTGATCTCCATCTCCGAAGCACCGTCGTGATCACCATCGTCACCGGCGCGACACCTTGATCTCCATCGTAGCATCGTTGTCGTCTCGCCAACTATTGCTTCTACGACTATCGCTACCGCTTAGTGATAAAGTAAAGCAATTACATGGCGTTGCATTTCATACAATAAAGCGACAACCATATGGCTCCTGCCGATTGCCGATAACTTGGTTACAAAACATGATCATCTCATACAATAAAATATAGCATCACGCCTTGACCATATCACATCACAACATGCCCTGCAAAAACAAGTTAGACGTCCTCTACTTTGTTGTTGCAAGTTTTACGTGGCTGCTACGGGCTGAGCAAGAACCGTTCTTACCTACGCATCAAAACCACAACGATAGTTTGTCAAGTTGGTGCTGTTTTAACCTTCGCAAGGACCGGGCGTAGCCACACTCGGTTCAACTAAAGTGAGAGAGACAGACACCCGCCAGTCACCTTTAAGCAACGAGTGCTCGAAGCGGTGAAACCAGTCTCACGTAAGCGTACGCGTAATGTCGGTCCGGGCCGCTTCATCTCACAATACCGCTGAACCAAAGTATGACATGCTGGTAAGCAGTATGACTTATATCGCCCACAACTCACTTGTGTTCTACTCGTGCATATGACATCAACGCATAAAACCTGGCTCGGATGCCACTGTTGGGGAACGTAGTAATTTCAAAAATTTCTTACACACACGCAAGGATCATGGTGATGCATAGCAACGAGAGGGGAGAGTATTGTCCACGTACCCTCGTAGACCGTAAGCGGAAGCGTTATAACAACGCGGTTGATGTAGTCGTACGTCTTCACGATCCGACCGATCCAAGTACCGAACGCACGGCACCTCCGAGTTCAGCACACGTTCAGCTCGATGACGATCCCCGGCCCGATCCAGCAAAGCGTCGGGGATGAGTTCCACAAGACGACGGCGTGGCAGGACGATGATGATGCTCCACCGGCGCAGGGCTTCGCCTAAGCTCCGCGACGATATGACCGAAGTGGAATATGGTGGAGGGGGGCACCGCACACGGCTAAGGAACGATCACGTAGATCAACTTGTGTGTTATGGGGTGCCCCCTGCCCCCGTATATAAAGGAGCAAGGGGGGAGGCGGCCGGCCTAGGGAGGAGGCGCACCAAGGGGGGAGTCCTACTCCCACCGGGAGTAGGACTCCTCCTTTCCTTGTTGGAGTAGGAGAAAAGGAAAGAGGAGGAGAGGGAAAAGGAAAAGGGGGCTGCTCCCCTTGTCCAATTCGGACCAGAAGGGGGGCGCAGGCTTCCTTCCTTTTGACCTCTCTTCTCTATTCCCGTATGGCCCAATAAGGCCCATATACTCCCCGGCGAATTCCCGTAACTCTCCGGTACTTCGAAAAATACCCGAATGACTCGGAACCTTTCCGAACTCCGAATATAGTCGTCCAATATATCGATCTTTACGTCTCGACCATTTCGAGACTCCTCGTCATGTCCCCGATCTCATCCGGGACTCCGAACTCCTTCGGTACATCAAAACTCATAAACACATAATATAACTGTCATCGAAACCTTAAGCGTGCGGACCCTACGGGTTCGAGAACTATGTAGACATGACCTAGAACTATTCTCGGTCAATAACCAATAGCGGAACCTAGATGCTCATATTGGCTCCTACATATTCTACGAAGATCTTTATCGATCAAACTGCATAACAACATACGTTGTTCCCTTTGTCATCGGTATGTTACTTGCCCGAGATTCGATCGTCGGTATCCAATACCTAGTTCAATCTCGTTACCGGCAAGTCTCTTTACTCGTTACGTAATGCATCATTCCGTAACTAACTCATTAGCTACATTGCTTGCAAGGCTTATAGTGATGTGCATTACCAAGAGGGCCCAGAGATACCTCTCCGACAATCGGAGTGACAAAACCTAATCTCGAAATACGCCAACCCAACATATACCTTTGGAGACACCTGTAGTACTCCTTTATAATCACCCAGTTACGTTGTGACGTTTGGTAGCACCCAAAGTGTTCCTCCGGTAAACGGGAGTTGCATAATCTCATAGTTACAGGAACATGTATAAGTCATGAAGAAAGCAATAGCAATATACTAAACGATCAAGTGCTAGGCTAACGGAATGGGTCATGTCAATCACATCATTCTCCTAATGATGTGATCCCGTTAATCAAATGACAACACATGTCTATGGTTAGGAAACATAACCATCTTTGATTAATGAGCTAGTCAAGTAGAGGCATACTAGTGACGTTATGTTGGTCTATGTATTCACACATGTATTATGTTTCCGGTTAATACAATTCTAGCATGAATAATAAACATTTATCATGATATAAGGAAATAAATAATAACTTTATTATTGCCTCTAGGGCATATTTCCTTCAGGCCGGCCCCCTTGCCCCTTCCCCTATAAATAGAGGGGCGAGGGGAGGGCTGCAACACACATCCAAGGCGCAGCCCCTCCCCTCCCCAACACCTCTCGTCCTCCGTTAAGTACTTGGCGAAGCCCTGTCGGAGTACTGCCTCTCCACCATCACCACGCCGTCGTGCTGCTGCTGGAGCCTTCTTCCTCAACCTCTCCTCCCCCCTTGCTGGATCAAGGAGGAGACGTCATCCGCTCCGTACGTGTGTTGAACGCGGAGGTGCTGTCCGTTCGGCACTTGGTCATCGGTGATTTGAATCACGGCGAGTACGACTCCATCATCTCCGTTCTCTTGAACGCTTCCGCACGCGATCTACAAGTGGTATGTAGATGCATCTCTCTCCTATTATTCGTTGCTTAGATGAACTCATAGATGGATCTTGGTGAAACCGTAGGAAAATTTTTATTTTCTGCAACGTTCCCCAACAGGTCTTGCGCGGGGCACGAGGCTTGCCTTTCCCAAAGGGATGCGACGGCGCCGGACGAGGCGAGGGAGGCGAGGCCGGCGGCGGCGTTGAGGTCGAGGTCGAGATCCATGGCGTCGTCCATGGTTGTGGCGGGAGCGAGCGCGCGCGGAGGGGAGCGTTTTTAGGGAAAATGGGGGGAAATGGTGGTGGTTGCCACCGACCGGCGGGCCCGGGGAGAAGAGTAGGCGCGCGCGCGTCCGTCTCGTGTCCGCGCCGACGCAAATCAGGCTCAAAATTGGGCCGGGAATGGGTCGCCCGCACGAAAAACGGACGCGCGTCCGTTTGGATTGGCGCGTTAGGCCACCACTTTTGTCCGCGCCAACCCAAACGGACGCGGGCAGACGAAATGGGTCGTCCCATTGGAGTTGCTCTCATTGTCAGATTTTATACACATGCTGAATACATCCATATTTTTTGGAACTATTAGAAGTGAAGGACTTTCTTTTTTGTGTGTAGATTTTTTTGTAACTCTGAAATGTAATAATTACCTATTTTTTCAAAATAACCACCAAAAACCCGCACTCTGAGTGGCAGTAGCGAAAATGCTAAACGCACAGGGTTGTTACAAAGCTTTACGGGAACCGTCCCTCTAATTCCCCCCCCCCTTTGATTTTTAGGTGGGTGGGGCCCCTCACTTCCTTTATTTGCGGGAGGGCCCCTCACTTCCCTTAATCCAATAATAATTTTACCTGAGAGAGAGCAGCAGAAGTGATTAGCTAGCTAGAATGAGTTTGAAGATGATGATGTGCTACACTATGACTATGATGATTAAATAGCTAGTGTTGGTGATAATGACTATGATGGTTGTTATTAGCTAGTGTTGGTGGTGATTAGATATCTACACTATGACTATGATGATTAAATAGTGGTAATGACTATGATGATTATTAGTTAGTGTTGTTGGTGATGATATGATGTAAGAGTTTTGTATTAATATGATGATGATGATGAATTATTATATCATTGGGTGAAAGAACCGTGAATTAGTTTCAAGTGGATGGATCCTAAGTGATCAAGTCATGGATTATCGTGATAATCCATGACGATAATCCATGACTTGATCACTTATGATCCATCCACTTGAAATTAATCCGCGGTTCTTTCATCCAATGATTTAATAACTCATTATGATATAAAAACAATCTCTAAATTGTTACTGTATAAAAACTTCTATAAAGGTGTATAAATAACGACATAAAATAAAAATAAATAAAATACGAATAGTATAGCGCGGGCTTTGAGACGCGCTACTACTAATTACCAGTAGTGCCCGTTCCTCCACGCGCTACTACTAAGTAGATATAGCAGTAGCACGTGTCAACACACACTACTGCTAACCTTTAGCTATAGCGTCGTAGTAGTAGCGCAGTTACCCGCGCTACTTCTAGGCTTTTCTCTAGTAGTGCCCTCCTGATTTTCATGTGGGTGGAACCCTCACTTCCCTTAATCCAATAATAATTTGACAACTCAAATCCATTGAGTAAAACCCCGTAAGGGTCCGTCGATGTAGCATTACTGGTGGCAGTAGTGCACTAACTGATTATGTACCATCACGCACAATTATACATACACATACATGATTGATTCAAGTAGCAGCTTCATTATATCCCGTCGACCACGTACGTACGTCTGTTGGTTGAGATGAGAAAAACCCTCCCGAATCAAATTGTTGGTGCGTGTGTGTCGGTGGGTGTAGCCTTACTGATGGCAGCAGGATGTTTGCACGATTCTGTAACACGTACGTACGTACGTACGTACGTACCAGGCATAATTGGGCTAAAGTCAATACTACCATGTCCAGGAGTAGAATGCAGTGCAACACGTCTCCATGATGAGTGAGAGAGCAGTCGTCCGTCTCGCCTGTCCTGTCTCCTTCCTTGTTTCTTCCCCAACTCGTAGTACGCTCCTACTAGTAGTACACGTTGCAAGGTCTTTGAATGACTACGTACTAATACTGTACTACCAAACCATTGGATGGTTTGAACTACTACCGCCACAGGACACGACAGGACGCAGCCAGAGATGAGAAGATTATGATTCCTTCCTTTGGCTCTGCTGTCTTTCTGGCTGTTCACAACATTTCTGACTGCCTGCCCCACAGTACTATACTTGCTGGCCGTAGGTTTCTTCTCCTCGCCGTGTCGTCGGCCTCACTCGCCGCGCGCTGCTACCCTTGATCGGTGGCGTCCCGGCCCAGGACCGTCAGCGAGCACAGCTCCGTCCTCGCGCTGCTAACCACGAGTGGGTGTGGATAGGATATAATCGCCTAAGTTTGATGGATGGGAATCTTGACTCCGTCTCGTCTCGTCGCAGAATTTCAAATTGAAATGCTGACTGCTAGTATGTATACCAGATATGTGCCTTTTTCGCTAACAAATTAGTGGGTACTAGTATCACTTGTAGCGACCCGACCTCAAACGGTCAAGTCTCTGTGCTTCAGTGTCATCCCTGAATCGGTAATGCTGATACACACAGTACTCGAAGAATTTATAACAGAGTAACAATCACACACTTATTACATCGAATGTCTCAGAAGAGAACTTACCACAATAAATATGGCTTAAGGCCATCTAATACGATAACAGCGGAAGGCTTAGAAGATAAAGTGAATCTAAAAACTCCAACGACATAGCTGATCTGCACGGCAACGACCTAACGAACCTTACTCCTCGTCTGAAAAGTCTGCAACATAATACGTTGTAGCCCGAAAACGGGTAAGCACATGGAATATGCTGGCAATGTAACATAGTAGAGCAAGAGCAGAATAATGCTATCACTACATGCATATTTGGCTGGTTGAAAGCTCTATGGTTAGAGTTTTTGCGAAAAGCCAATTTTTCCCTACAACAAAAGAAATAAATTTTATTTTAACTATCATGGTGGTTGAAATATCATTGAGAAGGTTCCTCCAACTCAATCCCAATTAAAGTAATTATTAACCCAACAATATTTAATTAGAGTGATGAGATACTTATGATAATCCAACTACTAGATACTCAAAATTGTCCATAATCGGGGACACGGCTAACCATGATTAGATTATACACTCTGCAGACTCGATCTCCTCCGTTGGTTTTCTCGCACTAAAGGGTGTTTGAGAAACGGATGACCGAGACACAGTCTTTCAGAAACATTAACTCTTTACTCCGGGCAGACCATACCAAACCTACAACCCTCTACCTGCAGATCCACCTCTTCAAGAGCTCATGCGACTTACTCAACTATGCTAGAGCCCATAATAGCTTGTGGCTGCACACGGAAATTTCTAGCATGAAAATATCTCAGTTTTCTTTGAGCCTGGGTGGCGGACCTTAGGATTATCACACGGGTACTCCGGGATATCCTAGGACAACACTGGATTCTCCAGGTGCCCGACAAGCAATCCACCCAGATTTGTATTAAAGTTGTCACCTTAAATTGAACCATTAATTAACAATCTCACATCTGTCATGAATTCACTCACCCATACCATGTCTACGAGCATAGCATAGCAATATAAGCAATACGTAGAAGTAACTCCCAAGGGTTTAATAGTAACAGGGCAATAGGTTCTACCTCATCAACTACTTCCCAATACCAACAAGTTAAATCACATCCTAATCATGCAGTGTTTGAGGATTGAAGCTAATGCATAAAAACTGGGTATGAAAAGAGTATGATCAATGTGTTACTTGCCTTGCTGACGATCCGCAAAACTTAGGGACTCGTAGTAGCACGCTTCGCACTCCGGGAATTCTATCGCAAACAAACAAGAGCATACATAAGCAATCAAGCAAAGAAGCACGGGTAAATCTCAAATAAGAAGATCTAACCAGAAATTTCAACTTAAGAACTCCGGTTTGCAAAAAGAATCAAATCAAACAGAGCAACGAAACTCAACTGCGAAAGAAATAAGATCCATTTACTAATCTGAACTAAACTCAAATTTTACAGTACCAGAATCTTGTTCAAGTTGGTTAAACAGAAAGAGGGTTTCGAGACGAAGTTCTAGGCGCTTGAATTGCCTGATTTCGACAAACAAGCGAAAAGATAAAACTAAAACGAAAATTGGATCAGAAATCGCGATCGAAAATAATCGCGAAAAATCCGAGAAAAAGAAAAACTGACGAACAGGCTAACGAACGAACGTTCGCTGTCTGCGGCTAATGAGCGAAAACCGTTCGTTAAAACGAACGTACGGATGAACGTCCGCTAAATAAACTAAACCGGGAAAAAAACCGATCTATTAAAAAAACGAACCTAGGGTTTTCTAAAAAAACGGATCGTTTTAAAATAAAACTGAACGGCGGCAACAGCGGCTTATACCTCCGGCGAGGTCCGCGAGGCGGGATGGCTCCGGCGAGGTGGGATGCGGCGGCGGGGCGCGATGACGGCGCTGGCAACAACGGTAGCGGCGGCGCGGGCGCTAGGCGACGGGCGGCGACGGCACCGTGGCGCGAGCTAGGCGGCGCGGGTTCGTGGGCGGCGGGTTCGGGTGGAGGTGAGGGGCTCTAGGGGCGGCCTATATAAAGGAGGGGGGCTAGCTTGGGGGAGGGGGCAAGGCTGCGCGGGAGAGGAGTCCTGGCCGGACTCGGCGTCGCGGGCGGCGGCGGTGTCCGCGTCGGGGACGAGGCGGACAGCGTGGCTGGGCGGGGCCGACTGGCTGGGCTTCGGTCCAGTGGGGCGTTGGAGATTTTTTTTAAATAATTTCACCGGAACTTAAATAAATCTTAGAAAAATAAATAAAAATATAAAAATACCAAAACAAATTTTCACCGTCTAAATAAAATATTTAGAACAAGACGAACATTTTCTTGGCCCTAAAATGCAATTTTGAAAAACATGCAATTTTTCTAATGCAAAAAAAAGTAATAAAATCTGGATAAAATCAAATATTTGATTTTAATATTTTTCATCCAATATTTCATTTATTTTGGAGAAGTCATATTATCTCCTCTCATATATTTGAATATGAAATATTTTTGGAGAGAAAAAAAATAAAACCAATAATCCTCGTTTCAATATTTGATAAAACTCAAATATGAGAACAGGGAAATCCCCAACTCTCTCCGAGGGTCCTTGAGTTGCTTAGGATTTAGAGGACCGCGAAAGGAAATGCAGCAAAATATGATATGCATGAATGATCTATGTATAACATTCCAAATTAGAAATTTGGGATGTTACAAACCTACCCCCCTTAAGATGAATCTCGCCCTCGAGATTCAGGTTGGCTAGAAAATAGGTGTGGGTGGTCTTATGAAGATCATCCTCTCGCTCCTGTGTGGCTTCATCCTCGGTATGGTGGCTCCACTGAACTTTGCAAAACTTGATAACCTTGTTGCGGGTGACTCGACTGGCAAATTCAAGAATCCTGACTGGTTTCTCCTCATAGGTCAGATCATTGTCCAACTGAATCGCCTCCAAAGGCACTGTATCTCTTAGTGGTATATCGGCCATCTCAGCATGCCACTTCTTCAACTGCGAAACATGAAACACATCATGAACTCCTGACAGCCCCTCGGGTAATTCCAACTTGTAGGCGACTTCTCCCATTCGTTCCAAAATTCGGTACGGTCCTACAAATCTTGGGGCTAACTTTCCCTTAACTCCAAAACGTTTCACTCCTCGCAAGGGTGACACTCGCAGATATGCTCTGTCTCCAATTTCATAGGTTACCTCCTTGCGTTTCGAATCTGCATAACTCTTCTGCCTGGACTGAGCTACCTTCAGTCTATCGCAAATCAACTTAACCTTCTCTTCAGACTCCTTGATCAAATTTGGTCCAAACAACTGTCAGTCTCCTACTTCATCCCACATCAATGGTGTTCTGCACCTTCGTCCATACAGGGCTTCGAACGGTGCCATCTTCAAACTGGCCTGGTAGCTATTGTTGTATGAGAACTCCGCGTAGGGCAAAGGGTCATCCCAACTAGATCCATAATCTAGCGCACAGGCTCTCAACATATCCTCCAGAATCTGGTTGACTCTCTCGGTCTTTTCATCCGTCTGCGGGTGAAAAGTTGTACTAAACTCCAGTCTTGTTCCCAAAGTCTGGTGCAGCTGATGCCAAAACTTCGAAGTAAACTGTGTTCCTCTATCTGATACTATGGTCCTCGGAACTCCATGCAGACATACGATCCTGGTCATGTATATCTTGGCCAACTTCGCAGTTGTATAAGTGGTTTTCACTAGGATAAAGTGAGCCACTTTGGTCAAGCGATCAACTACTACCCATATAGAATTATATCCTGATTTGGTCCTGGGCAATCCGGTGATAAAATCCATGCCAAGTTTATCCCACTTCCATTCGGGTATCGGCATAGGCTGTAACAATCCTGCTGGCTTTTGATGCTCAGCCTTCACTCTCTGACATACATCACATACGGCTACATACTCGGCAATATCCTTCTTCATACCAGTCCACCAGAAACGTTCCTTCAAGTCCAAATACATATTGGTGTTTCCGGGGTGTATCGAGTATGGTGAGTCATGAGCCTCCTGAAGTATTAACTTCCTGATCTCTGTGTTATTGGGCACATAAACACGGTCCTCAAACCATAAGCTGTCGTGCTCATCCTCACGAAAACCTTTGGCCTTTCCTTTGCTCATTCTCTCTTTTATCTCAGCAATCTCTTTGTCATCCTTCTGAGCTTCTCGAATCTTCCCTAACAATGTAGAGTGAACCTCCATTTTTGCCACGAATCCTTTCGGAACAATCTCCAATGGAAGTTCCCTGAGATCCTCTACTAACTCCTTTGGCAATCCTGTGCTTACGAGGGTGTTAGCATAATTCTTCCGGCTCAAAGCGTCTGCTACGACATTGGCCTTGCCTGGGTGATAGTGAAGTTTTATGTCATAATCCTTTATAAGCTCCAACCATCTCCTCTGCCTCAGGTTCAGCTCCTTCTGTGTGAAAATGTACTTCAAACTCTTATGATCCGTGTACACATCACAATGGTTTCCAATAAGGTAATGTCTCCAAGTCTTGATTGCATGCACCACAACTGCTAACTCCAGATCATGCGTGGCATAATTCAATTCGTTCGGTTTTAGTTGTCGCGAGCCATACGAAACAACTCTTCCGTCCTGCATAAGCACACTTCCAAGTCCTAGGCGAGAGGCGTCGCAATACACTTGGAAATCCTTGCGTATATCCGGCAGAATCAACACTCGGGCTGTAGTCAAACGTTTCTTTAACTCCTGAAAACTCGCCTCACATTCTTCCGTCCATTTAAATTTGGTATCCTTCTTCAATAACTCCGTCATTGGCTTCACAATCTTGGAAAAATTCTCAATGAATCTCCGATAGTATCCCGCGAGTCCAAAAAAACTGCGGATCTCGCTAACTGAAGTGGGTGCCAACCATTCAGTGACTGACTGAACCTTGGCGGTGTCTACTGCTATACCTTCTCCTGATATAACATGTCCAAGGAATCCGACTTCCTTCAACCAAAGCTCACATTTGCTGAACTTGGCATACAACTGATGTTCCCTGAGTTTCTCGAGAACTAAATGCAAATGCTCCTTGTGCTCCTCCTCATTCTTCGAATATACCATTATATCATCAATGAACACCACAACAAACTTATCCAAATATTCCATGAACACCTTGTTCATCATGCTCATGAAATAGGCAGGAGCGTTAGTCAGTCCAAATGACATGACCGTATATTCATACAACCCGTACCGTGTGCTGAATGCTTTCTTTGGTATATCCTTCTCTTGAATCTTAAGCTGATGATACCCTGATCGCAGATCGATCTTTAAAAACACCTTAGCTCCTTGCAGTTGGTCAAACAAATCATTGATCATCGGCAGTGGGTATTTGTTCTTGATCGTCACCTCGTTCAACGCATGATAATCAACAACCATTCATAGAGACTTATCCTTCTTCTCAACCAAAAGCTCTGGGGCTCCCCATGGTGATGAACTCCGTCGAATGTAACCTTTCTGCAATAAATCCTTGATCTACTTTTAATCTCCTCCAGATCATTTGCGGGCAACCGGTATGGTCTCTTTGATATTGGCCCTGTACCTGGCAATAGCTCTATCAAAAACTCGATGTCTCGATCCGGTGGCATGTCTGGTAAGTCCTCTGGAAAAATATTCGGGTAATCCTTCACAACAGGCACTTCCTCCTGAACAACTCCCATGAGAGTATTTACTTGGCTCCTCCTAGGCGCATGCCTAGATACATACTTAATCCATTTTCCCTCAGGGGTGGTGAGATAAATCGACTGACTAGCACAGTCAATGCTTCCTCCATACTTTGACATCCAGTCCATGCCTAATATCACATCCAATCCTTGTGACTCCAAAATTATTAGGTCTGACGGAAAAACATGGCTACCAATGGTTAATGGTATCTGGTCGCACCATCGGCTAGCCATATACTCTGCTCCAGGTGAACTCACTAACAAAGGGGTCCTAAGGGTTTGGGTTGGTAGTTTAAACTTATCCACGAATCCCCTTGATATGTATGAATGCGATGCACCAGTATCAAAAAGAACAAGGGCGGTAAAAGACTTAACCAAAAACTTACCAACAACCGCGTCTGGCTGCTCTTCAACCTCCTCCACGTTAACATGGTTCACTTGTCATTTGTTGAATGGATTGGGCTTCTTCCCAGCGCTCCCATTGCCGTTTCCATTCTTCGCTTCAGGGCACTCCGTGGCATAGTGTCTAGTCTTCCCGCACTTGAAGCAAGTAATGTAACTTAGGTTTCTCTTGGCGGGTGTGGCTGGATTGGAGCGCTTCTGATTATTGTTTGTTCCGTTCCCAGTCCCGTTCTTGGAACCATTGTGGTTGTGCGAACTTCCTCCGTTGTGGTTATGACTGATGGAAATATGCCCTAGAGGCAATGATAAAATGGTTATTATTGTATTTCCTTGTTCATGATAATTGTCTATTGTTCATGCTATAATTGTATTAACTGGAAACCGTAATACATGTGTGAATACATAGACCACAACATGTCCCTAATGAGCCTCTAGTTGACTAGCTCGTTGATCAATAGATGGTTATGGTTTCCTGACCATGGACATTGGATGTCATTGATAACAGGATCACATCATTAGGAGAATGATGTGATGGACAAGACCCAATCCTAAGCATAGCACAAGATCGTGTAGTTTGTTTTGCTAGAGATTTTCTAATGTCAAGTATCGTTTCCTTAGACCATGAGATTGTGCAACTCCCGGATACCGTAGGAATGCTTTGGGTGTACCAAACGTCACAACGTAACTGGGTGGCTATAAAGGTGCACTACAGGTGTCTCGGAAAGTGTCTGTTGGGTTGGCACGAATCGAGACTGGGATTTGTCACTCCGTATGACGGAGAGGTATCTCTGGGCCCACTTGGTAATGCATCATTATAATGAGCTCAATGTGACTAAGGAGTTAGTCACGGGATCATGCGTTACGGAACGAGTAAAGAGACTTGCCGGTAACGAGATTGAACAAGGTATAGGGATACCGACGATCGAATCTCGGGCAAGTAACATACCGATAGACAAAGGGAATTGTATACGGGATTGATTGAATCCCCGACATTGTGGTTCATCTGATGAGATCATCGTGGAACATGTGTGAGCCAATATGGGCATCCAGATCCCGCTATTGGTTATTGGCCGGAGAGGTGTCTCGGTCATGTCTGCATGGTTCCCGAACCCGTAGGGTCTACACACTTAAGGTTTGGTGACGCTAGAGTTGTTATGGGAAATACTCCGTCCTTTCCGGTTTATAAGGCTTATTTCAACTTTTTAGTTTTTCCAATTTAGAGGGCTCATCTCCATCTCATTTTTAGTTTCCAATGCGCATTAAATCTTTGCATGCAAGAATTAAAGAGGAACACACCAATGCATGTAATGTTCCTACTCATCTAGTGGCCAAGCATGCATGCACTCCAATTAATTCAAATTAATGCATGAGTTTAATTGGGGTAGCTTTGTAAAGTACGAGATACATTCCTCCACTCACAAAATGCCTTGGTTGATGAGATTTGAGATTTGAGCCTTATAAACCGGAAAGGAGGGAGTAGTATGTAGTTACCGAATGTTGTTCCGAGTCCCGGATGAGATCCTGGACGCGACGAGGAACTCCGGAGTGGTCCGGAGGTGAAGATAGATATATTGGACGAAGGGTATTGGAGTCCAGAATTGTTCTGGGAGTACCGGGTGACGACCAGCGTGACCGAAAGGTGTTTCGGAGGCCCCGACAAGCATTGGGGGGCCTTATGGGCCAAGGGGAGGGGGCACACCAGCCCACTAAGGGGCTGTGCGCCCCTCCCAACCCCTCTCATGTAACCTGGAGAGGTGGGGGCGCCTCCCCTAGGGCAGCCGCCCCTCTCGGCTTGGGGGGCAAGTTTCCTGGGGGTGGGGGCGCCCAAACGCATCTAGGGTTTCCCCTGTGGCCGCCGCCCCTCCCCAAGGGAACCCTAGGGCGCCTCCTCCAACCCCCTTCCCCCTATATATAGTGAGGGAGAGAGAGGGCAGCCGCACCCCTTACCTGGCGCAGCCCTCTCCTCCTCCAACTCCTCCTCCGTAGTGCTTAGCGAAGCTCTGCCGGAGAACCACAAGCTCCATCGCCACCATGTCGTCGTGCTGCTGGAGTTCTCCCTCAACTTCTCCTCTCCCCTTGCTGGATCAAGAAGGAGGAGACATCGCCGGGCTGTACGTGTGTTGAACGCGGAGGCGCCGTCCGTTCGGCGCTAGATCGGATCTTCCGCGATTTGAATCGCCGCGAGTACGACTCCATCAACCACGTTATTTGTAATGCTTCCGCTTAGCGATCTTCAAGGGTATGAAGATGCACTCCCTCTCTCTCGTTGCTAGCATCTCCTAGATTGATCTTGGTGACACGTAGGAAAATTTTGAATTATTTCTACGTTCCCCAACAGTGGCATCATGAGCTAGGTCCATGCATAGATTCTATGCACGAGTAGAACACAAAGTAGTTGTGCGCGATGATTTGGTCAATTTGCTTGCCGTTACTAGTCTTATCTTGATTCGGCGGCATTGTGGGATGAAGCGGCCCAGACCGACCTTACAAGTACTCTTACATGAGACAGGTTCCACCGACTGACATGCACTTGATGCATAAGGTGGCTAGCGGGTGTCTGTCTCTCCCACTTTAGTCGGATCGGATTCGATGAAGAGGGTCCTTATGAAGAGTAAATAGCAATTGGCATATCACCGTTGTGGCTTTTGCGTAGGTAAGAAATGTTCTTATTAGAAACCCATAGCAGCCACGTAAAACATGGAACAACAATTAGAGGACGCCTAACTTGTTTTTGCAGGGTATGCTATGTGATGTGACATGGCCAAAAGGATGTGATGAATATATATATATATATATATATATATATATATATATATATATATATATATATATATATATATATATATATATATATATATATATGATGTATGAGATTGATCATGTTCTTGTAATAGGAATCACGACTTGCATGTCGATGAGTATGACAACCGGCAGGAGCCATAGGAGTTGTCTTAATTTATTGTATGACCTGCGTGTCAATGAAAAACGCCATGTAATTACTTTACTTTATTGCTAACCGTTAGCCATAGTAGTAGAAGTAATAGTTGGCGAGACAACTTCATGAAGACACGATGATGCAGGTGATCATGCCGCGCCTCGAAAATGGAGATCAAAGGCGCAAGATGATATTTGCCATATCATGTCACTTTATGATTTGCATGTGATGTTTATATGTTTACATCTTATTTGCTTAGAACGACGGTAGCATAAATGAGATGATCCCTCATTAAAATTTCAATAGATGTGTTTCCCCTAACTATGCACTGTTGCGAAGGTTCGTTGTTTTGAAGCACCACGTGATGATCGGGTGTGATAGATTCTAACGTTCGCATACAACGGGTGTAAGCCAGATTTACACATGCGAAACAGTTAGGTTGACTTGATGAGCCTAGATGTACAGACATGGCCTCGGAACACAAGAGACCGAAAGGTCGAACATGAGTCGTATAGTAGATATGATCAACATGAAGATGTTCACCGATGATGATTTGTCCGTCTCACGTGATGATCGGACACGGCCTAGTTGACTCGGATCATGTATCACTTAGATGACTAGAGGGATGTCTATCTAAGTGGGAGTTCATTAAATAATCAGATGAACTTAATTATCATGAACATAGTCAAAAGGTCTTTGCAAATTATGTCGTAGCTTACGCTTTAGTTCTACTGTTTAAGATATGTTCCTAGAGAAAATTTAGTTGAAAGTTGATAGTAGAAATTATGCGGACTGGGTCCGTAAACTGAGGATTATCCTCATTGCTGCGCAGAAGGCTTATGTCCTTAATGCACCGCTCGGTGTGCTGAACCTCGAGCGTCGTCTGTGGATGTTGCGAACATCTGACATACACGTTTTCATGACTACGTGATAGTACCGTGTGTAATGTTAAATGGTTTAGAATTGAGGCGCCGAAGACATTTGTGAAATGTCGCAGAACATATGAGATGTTCCGAGAACTGAAATTGGGATTTCAGGCTCGTGCCCACGTCAAGAGGTATGAGACCTCCGACAAGTTTCTTAGCCTGCAAACTAAGGGAGAAAAGCTCAATCATTGAGCATGTGTTTGATAACCCACAAGTATAGGGGATCGCAACCGTTTTCGAGGGTAGAGATTCAACCCAAATTTATTGATTCGACACAAGGGGAGCCAAAGAATATTCTCAAGTATTAGCAGCTGAGTTGTCAATTCAACCACACCTGGTAACTTAGTATCTGCAGCGAAGTGTTTAGTAGCAAAGTAATATGATAGTGGTGGTAACGGTAACAAAAGTAAAGACAACAAAAGTAATGTTTTTGGTATTTTTGTAGTGATTGTAACAGTAGCAACGGAAAAGTAAATAAACGTAAACCAGTATATGGAAAGCTCGTAGGCACCGGATCAGTGATGGATAATTATGCCGGATGCGGTTCGTCATGTAACAGTCATAACATAGGGTGACACAGAACTAGCTCCCACTACTAGGAAAAGGGCTATAGATGGGATTGACACTAATGGCACATCAGGGAAGCAGTGCGCCACTACTATATACTAATGGCGCACCATCGTGGTGCGCCATTAGTTTGAAGATACTAATGGCGCACTGCATGAAGGTGCGCCACTAGTAATAATTTTTTTTCATTTTTCCATACATACTAATGGCGATTCGAGTGAAGTGCGCCATTACTAGTTCTAACTAGCAATGGCACACCGCATACGAGTGCGCCAAGATCGTATTTTTTTATTCTTATTTTGCAAAACTACTAATGACGATCAGAATATAGTGCGCCATTACTAGTTTAAACTAGTAATGGCGCATCACGTCATTAGTTATATTTTTTTTTTACTTTTTTGCAAAACTACTAATGGCGCACCACCTGCAGGTGCGCCATTAGTAACCAGGGTTACTAATGGCGCATTTGCAGGTGGTGCGCCATTAGTAACCTGGGACCCCAACCCCAACAAGATATTTTGGACAGCCACACCTACCCACTCACTTTCCCCACTTCATTCCCTCCACCTCCTTCTCCAAGCTTTCGGCTGCCTCCTCCTCCTCACCTCATTTGCACCATAGATTCATCAAAATTAAGTGGTGAAATTACCTTTTTTTGATAGGTAAGTAAGGGGAAAGCTATCTTCATGTTGTAGATCTACTTTTTTTTTCTCCCTAGCTCGTAAGAACGGTTCTTGCTCAGCCCGTAGCAGCCACGTAAAACTTGCAACAACAAAGTAGAGGACGTCTAACTTGTTTTTGCAGGGCATGTTGTGATGTGATATGGTCAAGACGTGATGAGATATAAGTTGGTGTATGAGATGATCATGTTTTGTTGAAGTTATCGGCAACTGGCAAAATCCTTATGGTTGTCTCTCTATTGCATAAGATGCAAGCGCCAAATAATTGATTTACTTTATCGCTATGCGATAGCAATAGTTGCAAGAGCAATTGTTGGCGAGACGACCATGTGACGACACATTGATATAGATCAAGATGATGGAGATCATGGTGTCATGCCGGTGACGATGGAGATCATGACAATGCTTTGGAGATGGAGATCAAAGGCACAAGATGATGATGGCCATATCATGTCAGATATTTTGATTGCATATGATGTTTATCTGTTATACATCTTATTCTGTTTTGTTTGACGGTAGCATTTTAAGATGATCTCTCACTAATTATCAAGAAGTGTTCTCCCTGAGTATGCACTGTTGCGAAAGTTCTTCGTGCTGAGACACCACGTGATGATCGGGTGTGATAGGCTCTACGTTCAAATACAACGGGTGCAAAACAGTTGCACATGCGGAATGCTCAGTTAAACTTGACGAGCCTAGCATATACAGATATGGCCTCGAACACGGAGACCGAAAGGTCGAACGTGAATCATATAGTAGATATGATCAACATAGTGATGTTCACCATTGAAAACTACTCCATCTCATGTGATGATCGGACATGGTTTAGTTGATTTGGATCACGTGATCACTTAGATGACTAGAGAGATGTCTGTCTAAGTGGGAGTTCTTAAGTAATATGATTAATTGAACTTTAATTTATCATGAACTTAGTCCTGGTAGTATTTTGCAAATTATGTTGTAGATCAATAGCTCGCATTGTTGCCTATGTTTTTGCTTCCCTATGTTTTTGATATGTTCCTAAAGAAAAAACTAAATTGAAAAATGTTAGAAGCAATGATGCGGACTTGGTCCGTAATATGAGGTTTATCCTCATTGCTGCATAGAAGAATTATGTCCTTGATGCACCGCTAGGTGACAGACCTATTGCAGGAGCAGATGCAGACGTTATGAACGTTTGGCTAGCTCAATATGATGACTACTTGATAGTTTTGTGCACCATGCTTTATGGCTTAGAACCGGGACTACAAAAACGTTTTTGAAACGTCATGGAACATATAAGATGTTTCAAGAGATGAAATTAGTATTTCAGACTCATGCCCGTGTCAAGAGGTATGAGACCTCTGAAAAATACTTCCCCTAAAAGATGGAGGAGAATTGCTCAACTAGTGAGCAAGTACTTAGATTGTCTGAGTACTACAATCGCTTGAATCAAGTGGGAGTTAATCTTCCAGATAAGATAGTGATTGGCAGAGTTCTCTAGTCACTATCACCAAGTTACTGGAACTTCGTGATGAACTATAATGCAAGGGATGACGAAAAAGATTCCCGAGCTCTTCGTGATGCTGAAATCGACAAAGGTACAAATCAAGAAAAGAGCATCAAGTGTTGATGATTGACAAGACCACTAGTTCCAAGAAAAGGGCAAAGGAAAAGAAAGGGAACTTCAAGTAGAATGGCAAGCAAGTTGTCACTCCCGTAAAGAAGCCCAAAGCTGGACCAAAGCCTGAAACTAAGTGCTTCTACTGCAAAGGAAATGGTCACTGGAAGCGGAAATGCCCTGAATATTTGGTGGATAAGAAGGATGGCAAAGTGAACAAGGGTATATTTGATATACAGGTTATTGATGTGTACCTTACTAGTGTTTATAGTAGCCCCTGAGTATTTGATACTTGTTCGGTTGCTAAGATTAGTAACTCGAAACAGGAGTTACAGAATAAACAGAGACTAGTTGAGGGTGAAGTAACGATGTGTGTTGGAAGTGATTCCAAGATTGATATGATCATCATCGTACACTCCCTATATTTTCGAGATTAGTGTTGAACCAAAATAATTGTTATTTGGTGTTTGCGTTGAGCATAAATATGATTAGATCATGTTTATTGCGATACGATTATTCATCTAAGACAGAGAATAAATTGTTATTCTGTTTACATGAATAAAACCTTCTATGGTCATACACCCAATGTTGATGGTTTATTAAATCTTGATCATGGTGATACACATATTCATAATATTGATGCCAAAAGATGCAAAGTTGATAATGATAGTGCAACTTATTTGTGGCACTGCCGTTTGGGTCATATCGGTGTAAAGCGCATGAAGAAACTACATAAAGATAGACTTTTAGAATCACTTGATTATGAATCAATTGATGTTTGCGAACCGTGCCTTATGGGCAAGATGACTAAAACTCCGTTCTCCGGAACAATGGAACGAGCTACTGATTTGTTGGAAAGAATACATACCGATGTATGCAGTCCAATGAGTGTTGATGCTCGTGGCGGGTATCGCTATTTTCTGACCTTCACAAGATGATTTGAGCAGATATGACTATATCTACTTAATGAAACACAAGTCTAAAACATTTGAAAAGTTCAAAGAATTTCAGAGTGAAGTGGAGAATCATCGTAACAAGAAAATAAAGTTTCTACGATCTGATCGCGGAGGAGAATATTTGAGTTACGAGTTTGGCCTTCATATAAAACAATGTGGAATAGTTTCACAGTTCACACCACCTAGAACACTATAGCGTCATGGTGTGTCCGAAAGTCGTAACCGCACTTTATTGAATATTGTGCAATCTATGATATCTCTTATCGGTTTACCACTATCGTTTTGGGGTTATGCATTAGAGACAGTTGCATTCACTTTAAATAGGGCACCATCAAAATCCGTTGAGACGACGCCTTATGAACTGTGGTTTGGCAAGAAACCAAATATGTCGTTTCTTAAAGTATGGGGCTGCGATGCTTATGTGAAAAAATTTCAACCTGATAAGCTCGAACCCAAATCGGAGAAATATGTCTTCATAGGATACCCAAAAGAGACTATTGGGTACACCTTCTATCACAGATCCGAAAGCAAGATCTTTGTTGCTTAATATGGATCCTTTCTAGAGAAGGAGTTTCTCTCGAAAGAAGTGAGTGGGAGGAAAGTAGAACTTGATGAGGTAAATGTACCTGCACCTTATTTGGAAAGTAGTTCATCACAGAAATCTGTTCCTGTGACTGTTGGAAATATGCCCTAGAGGCAATAATAAATTAGTTATTATTATATTTCCTTGTTCATGATAATCGTTTATTATTCATGCTATAATTGTATTGACCGGAAACAGCAATACATGTGTGGATACATAGACAACACCATGTCCCTAGTAAGCCTCTAGTTGACTAGCTCGTTGATCAATTGATGGTTACGGTTTCCTGACCATGGACATTGGATGTCATTGATAACGGGATCACATCATTAGGAGAATGATGTGATGGACAAGACCCAATCCTAAGCATAGCACAAGATCGTAGTTCGCTTTGCTAGAGCTTTTCCAATGTCAAGTATCTCTTCCTTAGACCATGAGATCGTGCAATTCCCGGATACCGTAGGAGTGCTTTGGGTGTATCAAACGTCACAACGAATCGGGTGACTATAAAGGTGCACTACAGGTATCTCCGAAAGTGACCATTGGGTTGACACGGATCGAGACTGGATTTGTCACTCCGTAAACGGAGAGGTATCTCTGGGCCCACTCGGTAGGACATCATCATAATGTGCACAATGTGACCAAGGGGTTGATCACGGATGATGTGTTACGGAACGAGTAAAGAGACTTGCCGTAACGAGATTGAACAAGGTATCGGGATACCGACGATCGAATCTCGGGCAAGTACAATACCGCTAGACAAAGGGAATTGTATACGGATCGATTGAGTCCTTGACATCGTGGTTCATCCGATGAGATCATTGTGGAACATGGGAGCCAACATGGGTATCCAGATCCGCTGTTGGTTATTGACGGAGAAAATCTCGGTCATGTCGCTTGTCTCCGAACCCGTAGGGTCTACACACTTAAGGTTCGGTGACGCTTAGGGTTATATAGGAAGCTTGTATGTGGTTACCGAATGTTGTTCGAGTCCGGATGAGATCCCGGACGTCACGAGGAGTTCCGGAATGGTCCGGAGGTAAAGATTTATATATAGGAAGTCCTGTTTCGCCATCGGGACAAGTTTCGGGTCATCGGTATTGTACGGACCACCGGAAGGGTCCCGGGGGTCCACTGGGTGGGGCCACCTATCCCGGAGGGTCCCATGGGCTGAGATGAGAAGGGATCCAGCCCAAAGTGGGCTGGGGCGCCACTTCCCTTAGGGCCCATGCGCCTAAGGTGAAGGGGAAACCCTAAAGGAAGAGTCCCATAAGGGGAAGGCACCTCCTAGGTGCCTTGGGGGGGAAGGACTCCTCCCCTGGCCGCCGCCCCCTTGGAGATTGGATCTCCTAGGGGCTGGCGCACCCCTTGGGACCCCTATATAGTGGGGTAGGAGGGCCTCTCAAACACACCTTTGCCTTTGGTGCAGCCCTCCTCTCTCCCAAGTTCTTCTCCTCTCTGCGGTGCTTGGCGAAGCCCTGCAGGATAGCCACGCCTCCATCACCACCATGCCGTTGTGCTGCTGCTGGATGGAGTCTTCCTCAACCTCTCCTCTCTCCTTGCTGGATCAAGGCGTGGGAGACGCCACCGGCTGTACGTGTGTTGAACGCGGAGGTGCCGTCCTGCTCGCACTTGATCATCGGTGATCTGAATCACGACAGTACGACTCCATCAACCCTGTTCACTTGAACGCTTCCGCTTAACGATCTACAAGGGTATGTAGATGCACTCTCCTTCCTCGTTGCTAGTTTCTCCATAGATAGATCTTGGTGACACGAGGAAAATTTTGAATTTCTGCCACGCTCCCCAACAATGGCATCATGAGCTAGGTCTATTGCGTAGATTCTTTGCACGAGTAGAACACAAAGTAGTTGTGGGCGTTGATGTTGTTCAATATGCTTACCGTTACTAGTCCAATCTTGTTTCGACGGTATTGTGGGATGAAGCGCCCGGACCGACCTTACACGCATTTTACGTGAGACAGGTTCCACCGATCGACATGCACTTGGTGCATAAGGTGGCTAGCGGTGCCGCCTCCCACTTTAGTCGGAACGGATTCGATGAAAAGGGTCCTTATGAAGGGTAAATAGCAATTGACATATCACGCTGTGGTTTTATGAGGTAAGAAACGTTTGCTAGAAACCCATAGCAGCCACGTAAAACATGCAAACAACAATTAGAGGACGCCTAACTTGTTTTTGCAGGGTATGCTATGTGATGTGATATGGCCAAGAAGAATGTGATGAATGATATGTGATGTATGAGATTGATCATGTTCTTGTAATAGGATTCACGACTTGCATGTCGATGAGTATGACAACGGCAGGAGCCATAGGAGTTGTCTTTATTTATTGTATGACCTGCGTGTCATTAAACAACGCCATGTAATTACTTTACTTTATTGCTAACCGTAGCCATAGTAGTAGAAGTAATAGTTGGCGAGACAACTTCATGGAGACACGATGATGGAGATCATGATGATGGAGATCATGGTGTCATGCCGGTGACGATGATGATCATGGAGCCCCGAAGATGGAGATCAAAAGGAGCAAAATGATATTGGCCATATCATGTCACTACTATATAATTGCATGTGATGTTTATTATGTTTATGCATCTTGTTTACTTAGAACGACGGTAGTAAATAAGATGATCCTTACACAAATTTCAAGAAGTGTTCTCCCCGATCGTGCACCGCTGCTACAGTTCGTCGCTTCTAAGCACCACGTGATGATCGGTGTGATGGATTCTTACGCTCACATACAACGGGTGTAAGACAGATTTACACAGCAGAAACACTTGGGGTTAACTTGACGAGCCTAGCATGTGCAGACATGGCCTCGGAACACAGAGACCGAAAGGTCGAGCATGAGTCGTATAGTAGATACGATCAACATGAAGATGTTCACCGATGATGACTAGTCCGTCTCACGTGATGATCGGACACGGCCTAGTTGACTCGGATCATGTAATCACTTAGATGACCAGAGGGATGTCTATCTGAGTGGGAGTTCATAAGATGAACTTAATTATCCTGAACATAGTCAAAAGACCTTTTGCAAATTATGTCGTAAGCTCGCGCTTTAGTTCCACTGATTAGATATGTTCCTAGAGAAAACATAGTTGAAAGTTGATAGTAGCGGTTATGCGGACAGTAGAAAGCTTATGTCCTTAATGCACTGCTCAGTGTGTTGAACCCCAAACGTTGTTTGTAGATGTTGCGAACATCGGACATACACGTTTTGATAACTACGTGATAGTTCAGTTGAACGGTTTAGAGTTGAGGCACGAAAGACGTTTTCGAAATGTCGCGGAACATATGAGATGTTTCGAGGGCTGAAATTAGGATTTCAGGCTCGTGCCCACGTCGAGAGGTATGAGACCTCCGACGATTTTCTTAGCCTGCAAACTAAGGGAGAAAAGCTCAATCGTTGAGCTTGTGCTCAGATTGTCTGAGTGCAACAATCACTTGAATCGAGTGGGAGTTGATCTTCCTGATGAGATAGTGATGTTTCTCCAAAGTCATTGCCACCAAGCTGCTAGAGCTTCGTGATGAACTATAACATATCAGGGATAGATATGATGATCCTTGAGGTATTCACGATGTTTGACACCGCGAAAGTAGAAGTCAAGTAGGAGCATCAATTGTTGATGGTTGGTAAAACCACTAGTTTCAAGAAGGGCAAGGGCAACAAGGGATACTTCATGAAACGGCAAAACAGTTGCTGCTCTAGTGAAGAAACCCAAGGTTGATCCCAAACCCGAGACTAAGTGCTTCTGTAATAAGGGGAACAGACACTGGAGCAGAACCACCCTAGATACTTGGTAGATGAGAAGGCAGGCAAGGTCGATAGAAGTATATTTGATATACATTATGTTAATGTGTACTTTACTAGTACTCCTAGTAGCACCAGGGTATTAGATGCCGGTTCGGTTGCTAAATGTTAGTAACTCGAAATAAAAGCTACGGAATAAAAGGAGACTAGCTAAAGGTGAGCTGACGATATGTGTTGGAATTGTTTCCAAGGTTGATATGATCAAACATCGCACGCTCCCTCTACCATCAAGATTAGTATTAAACCAGAATAATTATCATTTGGTGTTTATGCTGAGCATAGACATGATTGGATTATGTCTATCGCAATACGGTTATTCATTTAAGGAGAATAATGGTTACTCTATTTATTTGAATGATACCTTCAATGGTCTTGCACCTAAATAAATGGTTTATTGAATCTCGATCATAGTGATACACATTTTCATGCCAAAAGTATAAGATAGTAATGATAGTACCACTTACTTGTGGCACTGCCATGTAAGTCATATTGGTGTAAAACGCATGAAGAAGCTCCATGTTGATGGATCTTTGGACTCACTCATTTATGAAAAGTTTGAGACATGCGAACCATGTCTATTGGTGTATATGCATGAAGAAACTCCATGCAGATGGATCGTTTGGACTCACTTGATTTTGAATCACTTGAGATATGCAAAACATACCACATGGGCAAGATGACTGAAAAGCCTCGGTTTCAGTAAGATGGAACAAGGTAGCAACTTGTTGGAAGTAACACATTTTGATGTGTGCAGTCCAATGAGTGCTGAGGCATGCAGTGAATATCATTATGTTCTGACTTCACAGATGATTCGAGTATATGTTGAGTATATTTACTTGATGAAACACAAGTCTGAATTGTTGAATGGTTCAAGTAATTTCAGAATGAAATTGAAGATCTTCGTGACAAGAGGATAAAATGTCTGTGATGTGATCATAGAGATGAATATCTGAGTTACGAGTTTTGGCACACTATTAAGACATTGTGGAAATTGTTTCACAATTAATACCGCCTGGAACACCATAGTGTGATGGTGTGTCCGAACATCATAGTTGCACTCTATTGGATATGGTGCGTACCATGATGTCTCTTATCGAATTACCACTATCGTTCATGGGTTAGGCATTAGAGACAACCACACTCACTTAAATAGGGCACCACGTAATTCCGTTGAGACGACACCGTTTGGAGAAACCTAAGTTGTCGTTTCTTAAAAGTTTGGGGCTGCGACGCTTATGTGAAAAAGTTTCAGGTTGATAAGCTCGAACCCAAAGCGGATAAAATGCATCTTCATAGGACACCCAAAACGGTTGAGTATACCTCCTAATTCAGATCCGAAAGCAATAGGGATTGTTTCTTGAATCTGGTCCTTTCTCGAGGAAAAGTTCGTCTCGAAAAGTTGAGTGGGAGGATGGTGGAGACTTGATGAGGTTATTGAACCATCACTTCAACTAGTGTGTAGCAGGGCACAGGAAGTTGTTCCCGTGGCACCTACACCAATTGAAGTAGAAGCTTATGATAGTGATCATGAAGTTTCGGATCAAGTCACTAACGTACCTCGTAGGGTGACAAGGATGCGTACTACTTCAGAATGGTACACAATCCTGTCTTGAAGGTCATGTTGCTAGACAACAATGAACCTACGAGCTATGGAGAAGCAATGGTGGGCCCAAAATTCCGACAAATGGTTAGAAACCATGAAATCCGAGATAGGATCCATGTATCAGGACAAAGCATGGACTTTGGTGGACTTGCCCGATGAGCGGCAAGCCATTGAGATGAATGGATCTTTAAGAAGAAGACGGACGTGGACGGTAATGTCACCGTCTATGAAGCTCGACTTGTGGCGAAGAGTTTTTCACAAGTTCAAGGAGTTGACTACGATGAGATTTTCTCATCCGTAGCGATGCTTAAGTCCGTCGGAATCATGTTAGCACAAGCTGCATTTATGAAATCTGGCAGATGGATGTCAAGACGAGTTTCCTTACCTTTACGTAAGGAAAGGTTGTATGTGATACAATCAGAAAAGTTTTGTCGATCCTAAGGATGCTAAAAGGTATGCTAGCTCCAGCGATCCTTCTAAGGACTGGAGTAAGCATCTCGGAGTTGGAATGTGCACTTTGATGAGATGATCAAAGATTTTGGGTTTATACAAAGTTTATGAGAAACTTGTATTTCCAAAGAAGTGAGTGGGAGCACTATAGAATTTCTGATGAGTATATGTTGTTGACATATGGATGATCAGAAATGATGTAGAATTTCTGGAAAGCATATAGGGTTATTTGAAAGATGTTTTTCAATAGAAAACCTGGATTAAGCTATTTGAACATTGAGCATCAAGATCTATAGTGATAGATCAAAAATGCTTAATGGTACTTTCAAATGAGCATATACCTTGACATGATCTTGAAAGTGTTCAAGATGGATCAGTCAAAGAAGGAGTTCTTGCCTAAGATGTAAGGTATGAGGTTAAGAGTTAAAGCTCGACCACGGCAGAAAAGAGAGATAGGACGAAGGTCGTCCCCTATGCTTCAGACGTAGGCTCTATAGTATGCTATGCTGTGTACCGCACCGGAAGTGTGCCTTGCCATGAGTCAGTCAAGGGGTATAAGAATGATCCAGGAATGGATCATTGGACAGCGGTCAAAATTGTCCTTGGAGTAAATAAGGACATGTTTCTCGATTATGGAGGTGATAATGAGTTCGGCGTAAAGGGTTACGTCGATGCAAGCTTTAACACCTATCCGAGTGACTCTGAGTAGCAAACCGGATACGTATAGTGGAGCAACCATTAGGAATAGATCCAAGTGGAGCGTGAAAGCAGCATTTACAATATGACATAGAGAATTGCGAAGTACACACGGATCTGAAAGGTTCAGACCCGTTGACTAAAACCTCTCTCACAAGCAAAACATGATCAAACCCCAGAACTCATTGAGACTTAATCACATGGTGATGTGAACTAGTTTAAGACACTAGTAAACTCTTTGGATGTTGATCACATGGCGATGTGACCTATCAGTGTTAATCACATGGCGATTATTGACTCTAGTGCAAGTGGGAGACTGTTGGAAATATTCCCTAGAGGCAATAATAAATTAGTTATTATTATATTTCCTTGTTCATGATAATCGTTTATTATTCATGCTATAATTGTATTGACCGGAAACAACAATACATGTGTGGATACATAGACAACACCATGTCCCTAGTAAGCCCCTAGTTGACTAGCTCGTTGATCAATAGATGGTTACGGTTTCTGACCATGGACATTGGATGTCATTGATAACGGATCACATCATTAGGAGAATGATGTGATGGACAAGACCCAATCCTAAGCATAGCACAAGATCGTAGTTCGTTTTGCTAGAGCTTTTCCAATGTCAAGTATCTCTTCCTTAGACCATGAGATCGTGCAATTCCGGATACCGTAGGAGTGCTTTGGGTGTATCAAACGTCACAACGAATCGGGTGACTATAAAGGTGCACTACAGGTATCTCGAAAGTGACCATTGGGTTGACACGGATCGAGATCGGATTTGTCACTCCGTAAACGGAGAGGTATCTCTGGGCCCACTCGGTAGGACATCATCATAATGTGCACAATGTGACCAAGGGGTTGATCACGGATGATGTGTTACGAACGAGTAAAGAGACTTGCCGTAACGAGATTGAACAAGGTATCGGGATACCGACGATCGAATCTCGGCAAGTACAATACCGCTAGACAAAGGGAATTGTATACGGATCGATTGAGTCCTTGACATCGTGGTTCATCCGATGAGATCATCGTGGAACATGTGGGAGCCAACATGGGTATCCAGATCCGCTGTTGGTTATTGACCGGAGAAAGTCTCGGTCATGTTCGCTTGTCTCCGAACCCGTAGGGTCTACACACTTAAGGTTCGGTGACGCTAGGGTTATATAGGAAGCTTGTATGTGGTTACCGAATGTTGTTCGGAGTCCCGGATGAGATCCCGGACGTCGCGAGGAGTTTCGGAATGGTCCGGAGGTAAAGATTTATATATGGAAGTCCTGTTTCGCCATCGGGACAAGTTTCGGGTCATCGGTATTGTCTGGGACCACCGGAAGGGTCCCGGGGTCCACCGGTGGGGCCACCTATCCCGGAGGGTCCCATGGGCTGAGATGAGAAGGATCCAGCCCAAAGTGGGCTGGGGCGCCACTTCCCTAGGGCCCATGCGCCTAAGGTGAAGGGAAACCCTAAGGAAGATTCCCATAAGGGAAGGCACCTCCTAGGTGCCTTGGGGGAAGGACTCCTCCTGCCGCCGCCCTTGGAGATTGGATCTCCTAGGGCTGGCGCACCCCCCTTGGGACCCCTATATATAGTGGGGTAGGAGGGCCTCTCAAACACACCTTTTGCCTTTGGTGCAGCCCCTCCCTCTCTCCCAAGTTCTTCTCCTCTCCTGCGGTGCTTGGCGAAGCCCTGCAGGATAGCCACGCTCCTCCATCACCACCATGCCGTTGTGCTGCTGCTGGATGGAGTCTTCCTCAACCTCTCCCTCTCTCCTTGCTGGATCAAGGCGTGGGAGACGTCACCGGGCTGTACGTGTGTTGAACGCGGAGGTGCCGTCCGTTCGGCACTTGATCATCGGTGATCTGAATCACGACGAGTACGACTCCATCAACCCCGTTCACTTGAACGCTTCCGCTTAACGATCTACAAGGGTATGTAGATGCACTCTCCTTCCCTCGTTGCTAGTTTCTCCATAGATAGATCTTGGTGACACGTAGGAAAATTTTGAATTTCTGCTACGTTCCCCAACAGTGACTACTACACCAATTAGTGAGGAAGCTAATGATGATGATCATGTTACTTCAGATCAAGTTACTACCGAACCTCGTAGGTAAACCAGAGTGAGATCCGCACCAGAGTGGTACGGTAATCCTGTTCTGGAGGTCATGTTACTTGACCATGACAAACCTACGTACTATGAGGAAGCGATGATGAGCCCAGATTCCGCAAAATAGCTTGAGGCCATGAAATCTGAGATGGGATCCATGTATGAGAACAAAGTGTGGACTTTGGTGGAGTTGCCCGATGATCGGCTAGCCATATTGTATAAATGGATCTTCAAGAGGAAGACAGATGCTGATAGTAGTGTTACTATCTACAAAGCTCGACTTCTCACAAAAAGGTTTTCGACAAGTTCAAGGTGTTGACTACAATGAGATTTTCTCAACTGTAGCGATGCTTAAGTCTGTCCGAATCATGTTAGCAATTGCCACATTTTATGAAATCTGGCAAATGGATGTCAAAACTATATTCTTTAATGGATTTATTAAAGAAGAGTTTTATATGATGCAACCAGAAGGTTTTGTCAATCCTAAAGGAGCTAACAAAATGTGCAAGCTCCAGCGATCCATCTATGGACTGGTGCAAGCATCTCGGAGTTGGAATATACGCTTTGATAAGTTGATCAAAGCATATGGTTTTATACAGATTTTTTGAGAAGCCTGTATTTACAAGAAAGTGAGTGGGAGCTCTGACCATTTCTAAAACTAAATGTAGATGACATATTGTTGATTGGAAAATATAGAAATTCTGGATAGCATAAAAGGATATTTGAATAAGAGTTTTTCTAAGAAAGACCTTGGTAAAGCTGTTTACACATTGAGCATCAAGATCTATAAGATAGATCAAGACGCTTGATAAGATTTTTCAATGAGTACATACCTTGTCAAGTTTTTGAAGTAGTTCAAAATGAAACAGTCAAAGAAAGAGTTTCTTGCCTGTGTTACAAGGTGTGAAATTGAGTAAGACTCAAAGCCCGACCACGGCAGAAGATAGAAAGAGAATGAAAGTCATTCCCTATGCCTCAGTCATAGGTTCTATAAAGTATGCTATGCTGTGTACCAGACCTATTGTATACCTTGCTCCGAGTTTGGCAAGGGAGTACAATTTTGATCTAAGAGTAGATCACTGGACAGCGGTCAAGAATATCCTTAGTGGAATAAGGATATGTTTCTCGATTATGGAAGTGACAAAAGGTTCGTCGTAAAGGGTTACGTCGATGCAAGTTTTGACACTAATCTAGATGACTCTAAGACTCGTTTTAGATACATATTGAAAGTGGGAGCAATTAGCTAGAGTAGCTCTGTGCAGAGCATTGTAGACATAGAAATTTGCAAAATACTTACGGATCTGAATGTGACAGACCCGTTGACTAAAATTATCTCACAAGCAAAACATGATCACACCTTAGTACTCTTTGGGTGTTAATCACATAGCAATGTGAACTAGATTACTGACTCTAGTAAACCCTTTGGGTGTTGGTCACATGACGATGTGAACTATGGGTGTTAATCATATACGGATATGAATATTGGTGTTAAATCACATGGCGATGTGAACTAGATTATTGACTCTAGTGCAAGTGGGAGACTGAAGGAAATATGCGCTAGAGGCAATAATAAAGTTATTATTTATTTCCTTATATTATGATAAATGTTTACTATTCATGCTAGAATTGTATTAACCGGAAACATAATACATGTGTGAATACATAGACAAACAGAGTGTCACTAGTATGCCTCTACTTGACTAGCTTGTTGATCAAAGATGGTTATGTTTCCTAACCATAGACATGTGTTGTCATTTGATTAACGGGATCACATCATTAGGAGAATGATGTGATTGACATGACCCATTCTGTTAGCTTAGCACACGATCGTTTAGTATATTGCTATTGCTTTCTTCATGACTTATACATGTTACTATGACTATTAGATTATGCAACTCCCGTTTACCGGAGGAACACTTTGTGTGCTACCAAACGTCACAACGAATCGGGTGATTATAAAGGAGCTCTACAGGTGTCTCCAAAGGTACATGTTGGGTTGGCGATTTGAGATTAGGATTTGTCACTCCGATTGTCGGAGAGGTATCTCTGGGCCCTCTCGGTAATGCACATCACTTAAGCCTTGCAAGCATTGCAACTAATGAGTTAGTTGTGAGATGATGTATTACGGAACGAGTAAAGAGACTTGCCGGTAACGAGATTGAACTAGGTATTGAGATACCGACGATCGAATCTCGGGCAAGTAACATACCGATGACAAAGGGAACAACGTATGTTGTTATGCGGTCTGACCGATAAAGTTCTTTGTAGAATATGTGGGAGCCAATATGAACATCCAGGTTCAGCTATTGGTTATTGACCAGAGACGTGTCTCGGTCATGTCTATATTGTTCTCGAACCCGTAGGGTCCGCACGCTTAAGGTTTCGATGACAGTTTTATTATGAGTTTATGAGTTTTGATGTACCGAAGGAGTTCGGAGTCCCGGATGAGATCGGGGACATGACGAGGAGTCTCGAAATGGTCAAGACGTAAAGATCGATATATTGGACGACTATATTCGGACTTCAGAAAGGTTTCGAGTGATTCGGGTATTTTTCGGACTACCGGAGAGTTACGGGAATTCGCCGGGGAGTATATGGGCCTTATTGGGCCATACGGGAATGGAGGAGAGAGGCCGAAAGGAAGGAGGCGCGCAGCCCCCTTCTGGTCCGAATTGGACAAGGGTGCAGCCCCTTTCCTTCCTCTTCTCCCCTCTTTCCTTCTCTCCTACTCCAACAAGGAAGGGGGGGTCCTACTCGGTGGGAGGAGGACTCTCTCTGGCGCGCCTTTGTCGGTGTCAAAACCGGCGGATCTCGGGTAGGGGTCCCGAACTGTGTGTCTAGGCAGATGGTAAAAGGAGACAAGGGACACGATGTTTTTACCCGGGTTTGGGCCCTCTCGATGGAGGTAATACCCTACTCCTGCTTGATTAATATTGATGATATGGGTAGTACAAGAGTAGATCTACCATGAGATCAAGGAGGCTAAACCCTAGAAGCTAGCCTATGGTATGATTGTTGTTCGTCCTACGGACTAAAACCCTCCGGTTTATATAGACACCGGATAGGTTAGGGTTACACAGAGTCGGTTACAATGGTAGGAGATCTACATATCCAGACGCCAAGCTTGCCTTCCACGCCAAGGAAAGTCCCATCCGGACACGGACGAAGTCTTCAATCTTTTATCTTCATAGTCTTGGAGTCCGGCCGTGACGATAGTCCGGCTATCCGGACACCCCCTAGTCCGGGACTCCCTAAGTAGCCCCTGAACCAGGCTTCAATGACGATGAGTCCGGCGCGCATATTGTCTTCGGCATTGCAAGGTGAGTTCCTCCTCCGAATACTTCATAGAAGGTTTTGAACACAAGGATAGTGTCCGGCTCTGCAAAAACAAGTTCCACATAACACCGTAGAGAGAATAATTTTTGCACAGATCTGCTGACGTATTCCGCGGCGTGACATCACACCACGGCCAGGCCTTTATATGAATCATTTTTTATTGTTCCACCTCAGCGTGTTTAGCGAGGCGGTTTCCTTGGCACGTCTTATCAAAGCGTAGATCGTGCCCCCTTATTCTGGGATTCTCATCAATACGGACGTGGGTAACCCAACCGTGCCCGTTGGCCTGCCTTCTCTATCAAAGGCGAGTCCTAATCGACCACGGGGTGGGCTCTTGGTATTCAACCTCTTTATAATGAGACCAAGGCCCTCTTCTTCTTTACACCCTCCATCGAGTTCGCCTCGCGCTTCGAGTTCCAACACCCAAAGCTTCAGATTCAGGCGCTTCAGACTTTTGACGATGTCCGGCTCCGACCAGCACGGCCGATGGATGTCTTCCTCCGTCACAGAAGAAGATGTGCTAAAGCTGCGAGACGCCAAGTATCTAACCGGCGAGATCTCGCATAGGCTGCCTGCTCCAGGGCAGGTCATTCCCACTCCTGAGCCCGGCGAGAACATGGTGTTCGTGTCCCACTTCCTTCGGGGTTTAGGCTTCCCGACGGATCCCTTTGTGTGGGGGCTCATGTTTTATTATGGGCTTGATTTCCATGACTTGAATCCGGAGTCCATCCTCCATATCTCGTCATTCACTATGGTATGTGAGGCCTTCCTCCATATTACCCCCCACTTTGGATTGTGGCTCAAGACCTTCAAGGTGGAGCCAAAGATGATCAAGGGGCAGCAAGTGGAGTGCGGAGGGGCGGTCATAAGCAAATGTGCTGATGCTCCGTGGCCCGAGGTCTCTTTTCAAGAGGAGCTTAGTTTGTGGCAACGGGAGTGGTTTTATATCACCGCTCCCAGGGGCACCAAATGGGCGGCGCTCCCTGCCTTCCGCTCAGTCCACCATAGCGGCTGGCATCATGGGTCAACAAGGGGCTCGACTGGGGCCGCCCAAGGACGTTCCCGCTGCAGGGCCGATTCGAGATCTCCAGAAAGAGGGATCAATCTGGTTGCGAGAGCGCAGGTTATGGTAATCCGCGCCTTCATCCTCAAACGCCCCCTCCGCCTGTGGGAATTCAACCGAGGGACCATGAGCTCTCCAAAATTTTGTGGGCACGACGCCCGTGGAGATGTATAAACTGTTCTTGGATCACAAGAGAAGTGTCGGACTTGACCAAGGACGCAGGACTAAGCTGCAATCGCCAGATACTCAAGTAAGTAGTCCTGTAACCGGACAAGTTGTTCATTCATTTATTTCATATATATATATATATATATATATATATATATATATATATATATATATATATATATATATATATATATATATATATATATATATATATATATATATATATATATATATATATATGCCCTTTAAAGGAGCCGTTTCTTGAACAGAGTGGATAGCCAAGGCAAAGTTAATAAGGTGTCCGGCTCCTCCCAGAGACCACGCCGGATCCCATGTTGACCAAGATGTTGAAGGTCGCGCCTTTTGAAGAAGGCGAAGGGGGAACGGGAAGCAACCGCCTCAAGGAAGGAGGCTATCAAGGAAGGAGGGATTAAGAGTCCCACCTTCCGAGGAGAGAAGAGGACCGCCTGAAGATCCGGGGTCAAGGCCTCAAAGAGGGGAAGGAATCTTGGCAGAGAGTCCGCACTGGAAGTAACCCAGCCGCATTATTTCCCCAAGGGATCAGCCCTCCAGCCAGCCATAAGTAAAAAGAAGGGTCTTGTAAATAAGAAACATCCTGTATTTATTCATGAGGATAACGAAATTGTACCTTGTAGTTCGGACTTCAGCCCTTCTCAGCAGAGCTCGCCTTCGGGGATCTTCTTCCGAGATGATGGAGAGCTAAACGCCCACTTGTCGCACCCTCATGTGAGGCGGACGACCCGGAGGTGTCGCCGTGGAGGGTTCCCCCAAGTCCGGGCGGGGCGGCAGGTCCGTCGCCAAGTGGCGGCGGTCGGAGGAGTGAAGGATCTGCTCGGGCGAAGCGGTTATTTCAGAGGATCACCGTGCTCTAATGGGTACGGTGATTGAAAGAATTGCATCCGCGGAGAGCGGATTGCATGAAGCCGCCAGAGCTTATCGACGGGGTTTGAGGTACGCAAAAATGATGTACCTTCTGACAGTTATGCATATAAAATGCGCCCTTTATAGATAGTAGCCCCTGAGACTCGGTATGTTGTCAAAATTGACAATGTGCTGAGGATCAAATTCTCAGTTATAACATATCGCCGCTCCTGGACAGGTGGCGGGGCGTCCGGAGGCCAGACGGACTGCTGAATATGCCGAACTAAAGCAGCAACTTGATGAGGCGGATGCGGACATCGCGCTGGTCAATAAACGGTTTGACGAGTCACAAGGTATGCGACCTCTATGCGGACACCTTGTAAGGGAGCTTGACGCCCATGTCTTAATGTTCGTATGCTTAATGCAGATGGTGCCGCTGCCGTGGAGAAGCTGCGGGCAGAACTCGCCCGAGCGAAAGAGTCACAAGGCGGATGCGGACATCGCGCTGGTCAATAAACGGTTTGACGAGTCACAAGGTATGCGACCTCTATGCGGACACCTTGTAAGGGAGCTTGACGCCCATGTCTTAATGTTCGTATGCTTAATGCAGATGGTGCCGCTGCCGTGGAGAAGCTGCGGGCAGAACTCGCCCGAGCGAAAGAGCAAGCCAGATTTAGTAATGCGGCCGCTTTAAAGGCGGCCGAAGAGCTAGAAGCTGAACGGGCTGCTCACTGCCGAAGCAAAGAGGAGATGGCCGATATGGCCAAAAATTTAAGGAATACTACCGATCGCTCCGAGGTTCTTGAAAAGGAACGTCAAGCGGAACAAGAGGGCCTAAAGAAGGCCGCCGCCGAATCCAAGAATGCCCAATCGGCTTTGAGAGCTGCCAAGGAGGAGCTGAGTCAGGCCGGGGCAAATGCGGCTGGAAACCCGTTTCTGCTGCTGAGGAAATATACAGATCCAAAGTATGCTCAGTTGGATAGGCTGTGGAGTTCAGAGGATGCTTATCTGGACTTGGCGGCGAGCGCTGTGGACGCGGTTGAGCACTTCCGGGGCCAGAAGGGGCACAGAAGGGAAGAGCTATATTGGTCGCAATTCCATAGTCCGGAGCGTCCTCTGCCGCTGACCGATCGGTTGGCCGAATGGGCCGAGCTGAATCGATTGTCCGGATTTGCCATGAAGCATGTCTTGACTCACTTGTGGCCGGACGGACCCCAGCCGAAGAGCTATTTTGGTTTAGTGCAGCAGTTTCTTGTGCGGTGCGCAGACGACGCAATGAAGCGATCGGCGTGTATTGAGGGAGCGCGGATGGCTCTTGCCCGTGTCAAGACATACTGGGCAGAGATGAAGGCCACCGACGTTGCATCCCAAGATTCGGACAGAAGCCGAGTACCTGCCGAGCACTACTTTGAAGAAGTCCTGCCGGACGCTCGTTTAATAGAGACGTAGTGCTCGAAGGATATTATGTTTAAATGACATGTATGATTTGTGAAAACAATGTTTCGATGTAATATAAGGGCTTTTTATACTTGTGCGTTCAAGTAGTAAACTACTCCCTGTGCGGCCATTTATGTATATGTGTATATAACTTGAAAGATGGCAGTCCTTGGCTTCAGCCCCCACGCACATAGTGCGGGGGTGTTTGCATAAAAAGCGCTTTTTCACACTTAATCCAATGTCTTGGTCCTGTTAAGGAGGTGATAGCGTAGCAAACCAGGCAACCGGACTATAATGCTTTATCACTTTCACTTAGCCATAGGAGTTCGAGGGTGGGACTACTATATAGCCCCTGGGGGCACCGCACTCTCCTGAATTCGGGGTGCGTATGTGCCTGATCGAAAACCGGTCCTTCGTTAATGCGGAGGAATCCTAAACATTCCTGTGAGTCATCGAGTGGTTGACCAGTCTCTCGCTATATCATGACAGTCAGTTTTCGCTTTCATCGAGGTGCTCGCCAAATTAATCGGGGCACAAACGCAGAGTTCTCCGGTGCCGCGTTAGCCGTGAAAACGGAACGTAAGGCAGCAAAACATAGGAGCCGGGCAACCCAACATTTGACCAAAGACATGATTCGGAGCTGATGCATATAAGGCCTAACTCGAGACGCCGAATACTCCCTAAGGTATTCGGTCTTTATGAAAATGGGCGAATAATGCCCTAAGCCCCTGGTGTCCAGTGCACGCAAAAAATTCTGGTGCGGCCAATGCCAAAGCACCAGCCTCCTCCTCGTTATATTAAGGAACCGGGGATGTATATCAACAAGAGACAGTGAAAAAAGGTTTACGCAGGGTCTTAATCTGAAAAGAATCCTTGCAACGGGTCCCTACTGCACGTCTGCGCCTGTGTCTCCATTGTGTCGTATCCTGGACGGGTGTAGCACGTTGTTCATCTGTAAAAGAGAGGAACTTAGTTTGAAAGAAAAAGGATCGTGCGAAAGGTGTACTTAATATTAAATAAACAGAGTATGGTTCGAAGAATTGAATAAAATTGAGCTTTATTGTCTCTTGTTATACATGTATGCGGCCCCTCGTATGGGGGTATGCCGCTAGTAGGCGCCGGACTCGTCTAACCGTGTCCGGGGTTTGAATGACCGATTCAGGTTCTTTGCCTAGCAGAGCCGGATAGCTGTGGGGCTGTCAAGGCAGTCTCCCGTTCTTCCGTGCTCAAGTGACACTTAATACTTCCTTTTAACGAGATGATGCCGCGTGGACCGGGCATTTTAAGTGTTAGAGATGCATTATGCGGTATTGCGTTAAAGCGGGCGAAGCTTCAAGGTCCCAATAGTGCTTGATGGCTACTTTTAAACGGGCGATATAGAAGAGTAACTTCGCGACGAAAGTTGTTGGATGAACCAAACACAACTTCTAGCAGTATGGAGCCCGTGCAAAGGGCATATGGGCTCTGGCATTACTCCTTTAAAGGAGGTGTTGCTACGGCTAATTTTGGTTGGTTTATCCCCATCCTGCGGATTGTGTCCCGATATATCAGGTTTATGTCGCTGCCGCCATCCATGAGGACATGTGTAAATTGAACCGTCGATTATAGGATCCAATATCAAGGCAGTCCATCCTGCGCTCCGGATATTATCGGAACAGTCCCGATGGTCGAAGGTGATTGGTTTTGACAACCGATGCAGCGGCGCGCTTTTAGGGTGCGCCGCTGCTTTTTCCTTTTGATCACGTGAAGTGAGTTTACTGTTTTGACCTCCTGTGGGAAAGTTTTTGATTTCCAAGGCTCGCTTGTGGTGCTCGTCGTCATCTTCACTTGGTGTGTCGAGCCCTTGTGTTCGGGCGCTCATCCGCCGGACTGTTTGAAGACCCAACAATTTCGTGGGTATGGTTGGCGTGCCTCCTGTGAGTATCGTGGATTTGACATATCTTGTCCAAGATTTGTTGAAGTTGGATAGCTCATCGCTACTGTCCTTAAGGGCAGTTTTTGTTGTTCGCCGTGAGCTTTTGAATCCGCGTTGATTGCCGTGCTTTTGGACTGTTCCTTTTAATCAGCGCTGGTCCTTGTTGCGCCGTGGTTTCTCGTTCCATCCCTGATTTCGATGTATTTGGGTCGCTGGTGCTGCATCTTGCTAGCCAGTTATCCTCTCCGCACAAAAGCGGGTCATGAGGCTTGTTAATGCGGCCATTGTTCTTGGCTTTTCTTGGCCGAGGTGTCCGGCCAGCCATTCGTCTCGGACGTTGTGTTTGAAAGCTGCTAAGGCTTCGCGTCCGGACAATCGACTATTTGGTTCTTTTAGTAAGGAACCTGTTCCGAATTTCCGGCTGACTCTCCGGCTGTTGAATTATGTGACTTAGATCGTCTGCGTCCGGAGGGCGGACATAGGTCCCCTAAAATTTGCCCAAATGCATCCTCGAGCTCTTCCCAGCTTCCAATGGTATTTTCGGGAGGCTCTTAAGCCAATGCCAAGCTGGCCCTTTGAGTTTAAGGGTAAGTATTTTATGGCGTGGAGATCATCTCCTCTAGCCATGTGTATGTGGAGGATGCAATCCTCAATCCGCACTCTGTGGTCTGTTGTTCCGTCAGATGCCTCTATGTTTACGGGTTTGAATCTCACTGAAATTCATGATCCAAAGACCTCATCGGTGAAACATAGGGGTGTCTGGCTACCAGATATTTGGGTGTGCCGTGGTTTTCAGAATTTTGGCGTGTTGTATTGCTTTGACGAGCGTGCTTTCTTGGCCCATAGATGGACCTAATCGGGCCATCCTTTTGATGTGAATCCTTAGGCGGATCGCATATTGGCTTGTGTGCGGCACCTTCGCCGCTCTCCTTTTGCCGTGAGGTCGCCCATCCGACCGGTGGCCTTCTTGCTTTTTAATTGTGGGGCTCTAAGGCCTCCTCTCCAATTCGGCAGTAGCTTTTTTTCGGTAGCTTTTTGTTCGGCGATCGTCGCCGCATTTATCTCATGGTGCTGAATAATTTGCTCCATCTAATCCTGAGTGCATCTTCCGCTGTTTTGAGCTTCGCTTCGCTTTTTCAGGCTACGCGCAGTGGCGACGAGCCTTTTCTGGAGGTCATTTTGCTCCAATGGTTTGTCCGGCGTGAGATCGTCCGGACTGTTGTCTTCGCCGGGGACAGATTGTTTATCCAAGTTGTCTTGTTCGGACGATTGCTCGATAGCTTGTTCGTTGTCCACCGGTTCGCCCTGCTCTATGGCTGGGTCTTCATTGAGGCGGGACTTTGTTCGGCGTTTACGTTGCCGTTTTGACTGCTTTTCGAGGGATTTATCCTTCATGGCGTCCCGTTGTTCCTCGTCTTCATTTCCTTTAGGTGTATCCACCATGTATACATCATGGGATGAGGTTGTCCAGCATCCTATAGGTGCTGGTTCATTGTTGTCTCCTACATCGTTGTCCATACCGTCGATGTCTTCGGAGTCGAAATCGAGCACGTCGTGTAAGCTTTCGACAGTGGCTATGAAGTGGGTGGTGGGTGGGCATTGAGTTTCTTCATCGTCCGCATCCCGACCTTCCTGTCCGTAGTCCGGCCAGGGCTCTCCGGATAAAGAGAGAGACTTTAGTGAATCCAGGATGTCGCCAAAGGGCGAGTGCTGAAAGATGTCCGCGGCCGTGAACTCCATAACGGGCGCCCAATCGGATTCGATTGGCAAGGGCGCGGAGGGTTCGGAGTCCGGAGAGGAGTCCGCACCGGAGTCGAGGTCTTCGCAGCGACAGGATGGAGTTCGCTCAATCGCCGTAGAGATTGTAGCCCCCGAGGCCGTGTCCAACCACGCGTCCTCGATCGGGAAATCCAGCTCTGGATTAAGGGTCGGAGCGGATACTGGTGCGGCCTCCAAGGCATTGTTCAGCTGCAGAGCTAGATCATGCTCATCGAGACAGTGCGGCGCGCTTGGCTGCGGCTCGAATCCGTCGAAGATCAAGTCTCCGCGGATATCGGCCGTATAGTTTAAACTTCCAAATCTGACCTGATGGCCAGGGGCATAGCCTTCGATCTGCTCCAGATGGCCAGGAGAATTGGCCCGCAGTGCGAAGCCGCCGAACACGAAGATCTGTCCGGGGAGAAAAGTCTCACCCTGGACCACGTCGTTGTTGATGATCGAAGGAGCCATCGGGCCTATTGGTGACGACACAGAGGAACTCTCAATGAAAGCACCAATGTCGGTGTCAAAACCGGCGGATCTCGGGTAGGGGTCCCGAACTGTGCATCTAGGCGGATGGTAACAGGAGACAAGGGACATGATGTTTTTACCCAGGTTCGGGCCCTCTCGATGGAGGTAATACCCTACTCCTGCTTGATTAATATTGATGATATGGGTAGTACAAGAGTAGATCTACCACGAGATCAAGGAGGCTAAACCCTATAAGCTAGCCTATGGTATGATTGTTGTTCGTCCTACGGACTAAAACCCTCCGGTTTATATATACACCAGATAGGTTAGGGTTACACAGAGTCGGTTACAATGGTAGGAGATCTACATATCCGTATCGCCAAGCTTGCCTTCCACGCCAAGGAAAGTCCCATCCGGACACGGGACGAAGTCTTCAATCTTGTATCTTCATAGTCTTGGAGTCCGGCCGTGACGATAGTCCGGCTATCCGGACACCCCCTAGTCCGGGACTCCCTCACCCCTCCTGGCCGGCCGACCCCCTCCCCCTGGCTCCTTTATATACGGGGGCAGTGGGGCACCTCTAGGCACAACAACAATTGATCCTTGAGATCTCTTAGCCGTGTGCGGTGCCCCCCTCCACCATAGTCCTCGATAATATTGTAGTGGTGCTTAGGCGAAGCCCTGTGACGGTAGAACATCAAGATCGTCACCACGCCGTCATGCTGACGGAACTCTTCCCCGACACTTTGCTGGATCGGAGTCCGGGGAACGTCATCGAGCTGAACATGTGCAAGAACTCGGAGGTGCCGTAGTTTCAGTGCTTGATCGGTCGGGCCGTGAAGACGTAAGACTACATCAACCGCGTTGTTATAACGCTTCCACTTTCGGTCTACGAGGGTACGTGGACAACACTCTCCCCTCTCGTTGCTATGCATCACCATGATCTTGCGTGTGCGTAGGAATTTTTTTTAATTACTACGTTCCCCAACACTCTACCATCGGGATTGGTATTAAACCTAAATAATTGTTATTTGGTGTTTGGCTTGAGCATAGACATGATTGGATTATTTTTATCGCAATACGGTTATTCATTTAAGGAGAATAATGGTTACTCTGTTTATTTGAATAATACCTTCAATGGTCTTGCACCTAAAATGAATGGTTTATTGAATCTCGATCGTAGTGATACACATGTTCATGCCAAAATATATAAAATACTAATGATAGTTGTGGGAGTCCTGGATTAGGGGGTGTCCGGATGGCCGGACTATAACCTTTGGCCGGTCTCCTGGACTATGAAGATACAAGATTGAAGACTTCGTCCCGTGTTCGGATGGGACTTTCCTTAGCATGGAAGGCAAGCTTGGCGATACGGATATGTAGATCTCCTCCCATTGTAACCGACTCTGTGTAACCCTAGCCCTCTCCGTGTCTATATAAACCGGAGGGTTTTAGTCCATAGGAAAAAGAACAATCATACCATAGGCTAGTTTCTAGGGTTTTGGCTCTCTGATCTCGTGGTAGATTTACTCTTGTACTACCCATATCATCAATATTAATCAAGCAGGAGTAGGGTTTTACCTCCATCGAGAGGGCCCGAACCTGGGTAAAAACATCGTGTCCCTTGTCTCCTGTTACCATCCGCCTAGACGCACAGTTCGGGACCCCCTACACGAGATCCGCCGGTTTTGACACCGACATTGGTGCTTTCATTGAGAGTTCCTCTCGTGCCGCCGCCATCGAAGGATGCCTCATCCCGCCTTTAAAGACGGCATCTGTTGCTAAAGGAGCTTTGGCTATCGGCCAAACTCTCCGGCTAGGCGGTTTTCTTATGACCGCCTGTTCGGCCGCCGCGCCGACGATGACTTCTCGGGTCATCGAAAGCAATCTTCACGTCAACTCGGAACTCGTCGAGCAGTTAGATCTGACGGAGCTATCTTCTTTAAACGAGCTCCTGGATCGCATCGCCGCCCTGGGAGTCACTACAGACTATGATCAGATTGGGCCTAAACCCGATCTGATAGAGATTAACTCTCCCCAGGTCACCCATCACGTTGCTGTGGTGGAGGAACAATGCGGCGACCCTTCATCTATCTTAAGGACTAGCTATGTCCAGATTCACGATCCCTCCAAGCCGGATACCCGCGGAGGTGAGGACGTCACTCAAGACCTGAACTTAGAGTCAGGCAACGGGCTAGATTCATTGGACAACATCCAAGAATCCAAACTTCCGAGTTCGGAAACTCCTTGGCCCTTGAGTCTCAGATTGGGTGAGGTTTCGGATTTAATTCCACCCACCCACCCGAACATATGCGATCTATCCAAAATTAGGCAAGAGCCCGAGGAAACAGTACATCATTACTGGGCCAGATTCCTCCTGGTTATGAACAGGATAAAGGAATGCCGCGAGGAAGACGCAATTTAATTCTTCTGCAATAATTGCACGGACAAGGGAATCCTCAACGCCATAGGTCGCCGTGAAATTACACGCTTTGCTGACTTGGCGTCCATAGTACGAAAGTACTGTGCGATGGAAAGCGCCTGGAAAACCGAAGTAAGATTTTGGGATAATCCGGCCCCGAATACAAACCCAGTCCGAAATAAAAGGGTGCATTATCGCCAGTCACCCGGGTTTAACACCAAAAACAAAAAACCCCTACAGGGCATGGAACCGATCGAGGGATGGCTCAATGGACCTCAAAATTCATAGTACAGAGGGCGCCACACCAACTCATAGCCTTAGAGCATGTTGGATACTCCAAAGGTGGCCAAAAGTGGCTAAGAGCTTCTAACCCCGTAATCCACAAAGCACCAGCCCGTGGATACCAGTACGGTATTAACAGTATTCGAGACTTTTGCATCAAATAATATGCGGAAACCAACACTCCGCAGCCTTGCCGAAGTCTACCAAGTAGCAACGATAAACCCATGGAGTGACACGGCTATTACCTTTAATGCCAGTGATGAACCTAAATTCTGAACAGCCCGAGCACTAGCCGCATTGGTCCTCAATCCAATAGTGGACGACTTTCGCCTTACCACGGTACTCATGGACGGTGGCAGCGGATTGAACCTCATTTACGAGGAAACCCTTCGAAAAATAGAAATAGACTGGAGCCGCATTGAGCGAAGCAGCACAGCCTTTAGAGGAATAATCCCTACCAGAAGCGGTCAGACAGGAAAAATCACACTGGATGTGGTGTTCGGCACGCCGGATAATTACAGGTTCGAGGAGGTCACGCCCAAGTGGCCCTTTCAGCAGCGGATACCACGCCTATTAGGGCGAGAGGCATTCACAATTTTTCAAGCTATACCCTATTACGGGTACATGAAGCTCAAAATGCCGGGCCCAACGGAATCATCACTCTTGCTAGTGACCCGGACATAGCACTCGCGTCGAAAATAAGACAGCCCGACCGCCCTTGAGGCACTATCCGGCCCTAGCGCCGAGGAACTGATCGCGCTGCGCCCACGGTGAACAGGGACGACGTGATACTCGATAAAAGATCCAAGTCCACCTCCTTTAAACCGGCGGACGAAATAGTCAAATTCCAAGTCCATCCAACGGACCCTACAAAAACGGCCTCCATCGGGGCGCAATTAAACCCTGATGTAGACGCTGCACTACGAGAATACCTACGCGAAAATTGGGACATTTTTGCCTGGCACCCTTCAAACATGCGAGGAATCCCACGCCGGCTGGCCGAGCATAGCCTAAACATCCTAAAAGGATTCAAGCCAGTCAAGCACGCTCTTTGGCATTTCTCCGAACCTAAGAGACAAGCCATGGAAGAGGAGCTAGCCAAACTATTGGTGGCCGGATTCATCAGAGATATAAAACACCCGAACTGGCTAGCAAACCTGGTGATGGTACCAAAGAAGGACAAATCATGGCGTCTATGCGTCGATTTCAAGGACCTCAACAAGGCTTAACCTATAAGCCACGGCGAGCTATTAAGTCGCAAGTACCTCTTAACGACATTATAAACAACCGCAACACGATGGGCCGGATTGCCAAATGGGCCATTGAGCTCCTCCCGTTCGACATAACCTATAAGCCACGTTGAGCTATTAAGTCGCAAGTTTTGGCCGACTTCGTCGCCGAATGGACTGAAGCCGAACTCCCTAAAGAGTACGGCACATATTCCAACTGGATCATGCACTTCGACGGCTCCAAAATGTTGGCTGGTCTGGGGGCTGGCATCGTTCTGACGTCCCCAACAGGAGATACAGTTCAATACGTACTCCAGATAATGTATACGGACTCCAACAATGCAACCGAATTCGAGGCCCTCCTACATGGTCTCCGGATGGCAGTCTCCGTGGGCATTCAACATCTAGAGGTGCGCGGGGATTCGAACCTCACGATATCCCAAATAAATGGAGACTCTGATGCCAAGGATCCGAAAATGGCAGCTTATCGCAACGTCGTCCTAAAAATGTCAGCTCGGTTCGAAGGGCTCGAATTTCACCATATAGTTCGGGAAAACAATCAGGCAGCGGACGTCTTGGCACTCATTGGCGCAAAGCGCGATGCCGTCCCCCCAATATCTTCTTGGAGAGGCTGTTCAAGCCATCCGTATTATGGGAAGGGGAGTCCGGAAATAACAGCACGGACCCAACCGCACTGCCCGACACCGTACATTCTGACACAACGGGAGGCTCTGCCAACGAAGTAACACCTTGAGCCCACGTAATAACGGCAGTCATTGCCCCGTGGACAGAACCATTCCTAGCCTACCTAACCAGGCAGGAACTTCCCGAGGACCAAAACGAGGCACGCAGCATAGTGCGGTGATCTAAATCCTATAAAGTCCATGAGGGAGAGCTTTATAAGAAAAGCACCACCGGAGTCCTTCAAAGGTGTATCTCCGAAGAGGTTGGGCAGAATCTTCTGGCTGAAATTCAGGCCGGACTCGGCGGACACCACGCCGCAGCCCGGGCCCTTGTAAGCAAGGCCTTCCGTGCATGATTTTATTGGCCGACGGCCCGGGCAGATGCTCAGGACTTAGTCCAACGATGTGTCGGTTGCCAGCTCTTTGCTAACCAAAGCCATATGCCACCTACCGCCCTCCAAACTATACCCATCACCTGGCCCTTCGCGGTCTGGGGGCTTGACATGGTAGGACCCCTTAAAGGGGAACCCACAAGCAAAAATACCTACTGGTCATGGTGGATAAATTCACCAAATGGATAGAGGCCAAGCCTGTTAAGACGGCCAAATCCGGACCGGTGATAGACTTCATATCAGGGGTCGTACACCGTTACGGCGCCCCCCACAGCATCATCACCAATAACGGCACGAACTTTACGGCCGACGAGGTCAAACTCTGGTGCAAAAACATGGGCATCAAGCTCGACTATGCTTCAGTCTATCACCCACAAACTAACGGTCAAGTCGAGCGAGCAAATGGTCTAATCATGAGCGGCATCAAACCCAGATTAGTGCGGTCCCTCAAGGAATCTAACACACACTGGGTAGAGGAGCTCGACTCCGTACTCTGGGGGCTGCGGACCACGCCGAATCGCACAACCGGATTCACACCATTCTTTACGGTATACGGTACGGCGCAGAGGCTGTTCTGCCCTGCGACATAATTCATGACTCACCTCGTGTGCGCATGTACGAAGAAAGAGAAGCCGAACTCGATCGGCAGGACAGTTTGGACGCCTTGGAGGAGGATCATGACGTGGCAAAAGCTCGTTCCGCATTCTATCAACAGCAGGCTCGAAGATATCAAAGCAGAGAAGTACGGGCCAAAACTTACAATGTTGGCAAGTTAGTTCTACGCCTGCCGGACAAGAAAAAGGACAAACTCAAGCCCAAATGGGAAGGTCCCTTTACTATTGAACAAGTCCTGACTGGTGGAGCGTACCGTCTGCGAGATGCATCGGATAACTGACTCGAGCCGAACCCATGGAATGCAGCCCGTCTCCGAAGATTCTACGCCTAGCGCCGGACTCTGTGTTCATCTCCTTCCTCTGTCTATTTTTTACACATTAGCTGTCTTTTATTTATCTCCTTCTCCCTCCCTTTCCCTCACAGCCTTAAGGGCCTGTTCGCGCCTTGTTCGCACACAACTGAAGCGCTATCCGCGTTCATTATACCTGGGGCTTCTTTAACATAAGCTTATTTATACGGGCTTCACGCCCAACACATGTGTCACACTTCCGCATGTACCTTTTATTCACCATTATATGCATCGATATGACTTAAGTTTTGGCCAAGCTGGGTTGCCTGGCTCCTGTGCTTACCCCTACGTTCCCGATTGTTCGGCTAGGTGGTAAAGGGAGCACCTCTGCGATTGTTACTGCCGGATCAGCCGGATGTGTACCTTAGACTGGGTGAAGCCGAAAGCTAGCATTCTTAAGGGAATATTCGGTCGGTGAACTAAAAGATGATTTCTCACTTGTTTATTTACCTGCCCCCAGATGCTTTTCTGCTTTTTTTGCAGTCCGGACCTGCACTTTAGGGCATGCCTCCCAGGGAAAGGAACCCCTAACGGAACTATTCTCCCTGGAAGATGTTTCTTACTAACCATGTAATATAACATAACTAGTTGGGCACTTGTCTGTTCAAGCACTAATGACCCCTACGCCTGGTCTCCATGCATGCCCCGGTTCCTACATAACCGAGAGGGTATTCGGACACACTCCGGACTATCGGGTCCCGAGGTTGAAGCGAAACGGTCCGCCATGACAAACTATCTACAATCCGGCTAGAAGGCATTTTACATGTCATCTTAAATTACATAGTCAATTTGACTGAGCATATTCCTCTTCAATACCATCCAACAGGCTGTCTAGTTTACAGTCCTGTTGGGAATATTTGGCAGCCAACTCTACTTGGCCGTACACTAAGCTCACAGGGATCTCCTTCCCATCGGCCCACACAGGTCCGACCTCGGTCATGTGGTTTGGGTCAGCCTTCGTGTATCGCATCTTCACCATGGCCCAGGCCTCCCTGGCACCTTAACGGCAGGCCGATGTCTTCCATAATCGGAAGCGCCGCCGCGCTCCCTTAAGCATCTCTGCAAGCTCTCCAAGGCCTTCGGGCATGGAGATAGATGGCCACAAGGCCTGGGCGACGCCTTTAATCACCTGCCGAACTCGTTCCTGCAGTTGTAAGAGCTCGGGAAGAAGGTCACCCGTAGAACTGGGCATTTCCTCTGCAGGATGACCTGTGAGCATACCTACAGACATAACTCTGTTAGTCGACTTCCTCGCCGAACTCTTTTTCAAAGTTCATTCAAGCACTTACTAAAAATGCCGCGTCGAAGCCGTCGATTCTCCTTCACGGAGTCCGACAGCTGGGCACGAACATCCTTTAGTTCCTCGCCCAGCCGGGTGTTGGCATCTTGGAGATTATTCTTCTCCTGCCTCGCCCTCGTAAGCACGCTCTCGCCGGCCTTTAACCGGCGCAAGAGTTGTTGCTTGTCCGGATCTACTCCGGCGCCATCTGCAATGATATTGTCAGATTTCCACACACGCCGCACTTCACAACATACTTATCTTTTGAAGCGTATATTACCAAAGAGGGTCTCCTTGGCCTCCCCTGCCGCAGCTAGTGCGGCCTCAAGTTGGGCATTTCACTCTTCCGGCTCCTGGGACAGTTGGGTATTCTTTTTTGTAAGATCCTGCATAACAAATAATCCTTAAATCAGTTATTCTAACTGTTTCAAGTCTCGGGGGCTACTGACATATATAACCATCAAATTTTCTCACCCGTATGTCTTTCACATACTGCTCCGTGGCTCTGGCTAGACCGTTTTGAGCGGCACGGAGGTACGCATCTCCCGAATTGAAGGCATCCAATGCCTCTTGGGAGAAACAAGCGTCACGAAGAACTGTCCGGCGACGCCTGTGATTCAGGGCACTCTCCACCTCGGAATTGGTGGCGGACAGTCTGTCCGCATCCTCTGTCGGAGGAGCGTCCGACGCACGCCTCGTGTTCGCTACAGCCTCTGGACCTGGCTTTGGAGCCTGGCTGGTGGAGGCTCGATTGGCAATCTCTCCGGATATAGTCCGGCGAGCCCTCTTTTTCCTAAAAAAAGGAGAGCACGGGCGTTAGTATGCATCGTAAGAATAATACATTGGAATAAGGCAGCGCGCCTTACTGCTGCACCGGTGCCTCGACCCGGACTGCGTGACTCTTTAGCCTACCCGCCCTCGCGGTCCCCTGTTGGCTAGTCGCCGTAGGCTCGGCATTCCGCCTCGGGATCCTCCCCTGCGAAACACCATTGGTATACCGTGATAAAAAATAAGCACGGATGGATCATCTTCGAAGTATTAGGACTTCGGTCTCGATTACTTGTGAGGCGGGGAGCAGTCCAGGATAATCGGCTGTAATAGCCACCAAGGCATTGTCGATGCTCAGTTGGTGAAATACCCCATCGATCAGCTCCACGGATATGTCCGGATCCTCTTGGGAGGCCGGATTGAGGGACCGTTCCGGATCCTCGGGTTGTGGAGGAGGGCTGTTTATATCCTTTACGGCCCGACGCAATTCCTGCGTCAAAATCACAAGATAAGGTACTTAACTATGGGAATATGGAACGGATGGGCAAAAAGAAGTGTCCGCTTACCCAGCTTGGAGGATTGTTCATAGAAAATCCGCCCTGTGGATTGACGTGGAGAAACTCCTCCTCTTCTCCCTTGTACAATGCGGACAAGATCTTCGCCAGAGCGGCAACCGATCCCGACCCCTTACGGCTGCAGCGGGTGGCATCATCCTCCCCGTTGAAATCCCAATGGGGTGGCCTCTATACTGAAGCGGCTGCACCCCCCGCATAATGCATGTGGCCATGACCCGATCATGGTCAGTCCGAATGAGCTAACAACCTTATCCGCTCATCGTAAAGGACGTCCTTGTCATTTTCCCTCTGAGGGCTCCGTGGACGCCAGCTTAGGCGCTTCTTCAAAGGAGCATTATTGAACTCGGGGAGGCCGATCCGAACAGGGTCCGGCAGGGGGACATCTTCTATATAAAACCATTCTGAAGGCCAGTCTTCAGACGCCTTCCTTGGGGTTCCGGATAGATATCCGGTCCCGGCGATGCGCCATAGTTCGGCTCCGCCCACTTGATATATTGACCCCTCCTGAGAACGGGGCACAGGGAAGAACAGCTTCTTCCACATCGCGAAATGAGCCTCGATGCCCAAAAACAGCTCGCAAAGGGCTACGAAGCCCGCAATATGCAATATGGAGGCAGGCGTAAGGTTGTGCAACTGGAGGCCATAGAACTCCAGGAGCCCCCGGAGAAACGAATGAATTGGAAATCCGAGCCCTCTTATTAGATAAGGGACAGGGCATACCCGCTCTCCTTTGGAGGGACTGGGGACGCTCTCCGCTTGCTCTCCGCCATTATAGGTGGCAAGTCGCTCGAACCGGGACCATGAAGGCTGGGGAAGGAATCCTTGGTTTGGAGCGTCACTAGCTCATTGCAAGGGACGGAACATCTCTCCCAACCTCCAGGCTGAGGGCTGGGAGGGCGAGAGGAGGATCTGCATCGACTGGCCATGATGGAATGGATCTCTGTCGGATGCGCTCCGATGAATGCTCGCGAAGGGAAGATGGTGTGTTTCAGATCTAAATCCTCGTCTCTTTTATAGGCAGCTCATTTGCGTAGCTAGGGCTGTAAATGTAAAAACACCCTGGCTTTTCGCATTCGTTTGACACGTGGAAGATGACCATTATTGGGCGTGGAAACCAAGGAGCGCAATATTCACGAGAAGCCAGACACTATTCAACAGGTACACAGAATTTGGAGAAGAACCCGCCTTGCAATGCCGAAGATAATCTGCGCGCCGGACTCATCGTCACTGAAGCCTGGTTCGGGGGCTACTGAGGGAGTCCTGGATTAGGGGGTGTCTGGATGGCCGGACTATAACCTTTGGCCGGACTCCTGGACTATGAAGATACAAGATTGAAGACTTCGTCCCGTGTCCGGATGGGACTTTCCTTGGCGTGGAAGGCAAGCTTGGCGATACGGATATGTAGATCTCCTCCCATTGTAACCGACTCTGTGTAACCCTAGCCCTCCGGTGTATATATAAACCGGAGGGTTTTAGTCCGTAGGAAAAAGAACAATCATACCATAGGCTAGCTTCTAGGGTTTAGCCTCTCTGATCTCGTGGTAGATTTACTCTTGTACTACCCATATCATCAATATTAATCAAGCAGGAGTAGGGTTTTACCTCCATCGAGAGGGCCCGAACCTGGGTAAAAACATCGTGTCCCTTGTCTCCTGTTACCATCCGCCTAGACGCACAGTTCGGGACCCCCTAACCGAGATCCGCCGGTTTTCACACCGACAATAGTACCACATACTTGTGGCACTGCCATCTGAGTCATATTGGTATAAAATGCATGAAGAAGCTCCATGTTGATGGATCTTTGGACTCACTCGTTTTTGAAAAGATTGAGACATGCAAACCATGTCTATTGGTAGATATGCATGAAGAAACTCCATACAGATGGATCGTTTGGACTCACTTAATTTTGAATCACTTGAGACATGCAAATCATACCACATGGGCAAGATGACAGAAAGGCCTCGTTTTCAGTAAGATGGAACAAGAAAGCAAATTGTTGGAATTAATACATTTTGATGTGTGCAGTCCAATGAGTGCTGAGGCACGCCGTGGATATCTTATGTTCTTACTTCATAGATGATTTGAGTAGATGCTGAGTATATTTACTTGATGAAACACAAGTCTGAATTATTGAAAGGTTTAAGTAATTTAAGAGTGAAGTTGAAGATCGTCGTGACAAGAGGATAAAATTTCTATGATATGATCATAGAGATGAATATCTGAGTTACGAGTTTGGCACACAATTAAGACATTGTGGAAATTGTTTCACAACTAATACCGCGTGGAACACCATAGTGTGATGGTGTGTCCGAACATCATAACTGCACCCTATTGGATATGGTGCATACCATGATGTCTCTTATTGAATTACCACTATCATTTATGGGTTTGGCATTAGAGACAACCGCATTCACTTTAAACAGGGCACCACGCAATTCCGTTGAGACGACACTGTATGAACTATGGTTTAGAGAAACCTAAGCTGTCATTTCTTAAAAGTTTGGGGCTGCGACGCTTATGTAAAAAAGTTTCAGGCTGATAAGCTCGAACCCAAAGCAGATAAATGCATCTTCATAGAATACCCAAAACTGTTGGGTATACCTCCTATTTCAGATCCGGAAGCAAAAGTGATTGTTTCTAGAAACGGGTCCTTTCTCGAGGAAAAGTTTCTCTCGAAAGAATTGAGTGGGAGGATGGTGGAGACTTGATGAGGTTATTGAACCGTCACTTCAACTAGTGTGTGTAGCAGGGCACAGGAAGTTGTTCCTGTGGCACCTACACCAATTGAAGTGGAAGCTTATGATAGTGATCATGAAACTTCGGATCAAGTCACTACCAAACCTCGTAGGTCGACAAGGATGCGTACTACTTCAGAGTGGTACGTAATCTTGTCTTTGAAGTCATGTTGATAGACAACAATGAACCTACGAGCTATGGAGAAGCGATGGTGGGCCCGGATTTCGATGAATGGCTCGAGGCCATGAAACCCGAGAGAGGATCCATGTATAAAACCAAAGTATAGACTTTGGAAGAACTACTTGATGGTCGTAAGGCTGTTGGGTGCAGATGGATTTTAAAAGGAAGACGGATAATGATGGTAACTGTCACCATTAAGAAAGCTCGACTTGTCGTTAAGATGTTTTCCGACAAGTTCAAGGAGTTGCTACGATGACACTTTCTCACTCGTAGCGATGCTAAGAGTCCGTTGGAATTATATTAGTAGTTACTGCATTATTTATGAAATCTTGCAGATAGGATGTCAAAACATTGTTTCCTCGACGATTTTCTTGAGGAAAGGTTGTATGTGATACAACCAGAAGGTTTTGTCAATCCTGAAAGATGCTAACAAGTATGCAAAGCTCCAGCAATCCTTCTAAGGACTGGAGTAAGCATCTCGGAGTTGGAATGTACGCTTTGATGAGATGAACAAAGATATTGGGTTTATACAAAGTTTATGAGAAACTTGTATTTCCAAAGAAGTGAGTGGGAGCACTATAGAATTTTTGATGAGTATATGTTGTTAACATATTGTTGATCAGAAATGATGTAGAATTTGTGGACAGCCTGGATTAAGCTACTTGAACATTGAGCATCAAGATCTACAAGGATAGATCAAAAACGCTTAGGCCTCCTTTGGTTTGTAGGAATCTTCTAGGAATTTTATAGGATAGGATTTTCAAAGGAAATTCCTATGGAGCCCTTTGGTTTGTAGGAATGAATTCCTATTCCTATGTAGGATAGGATCCAATCCTTCACATTTCAAAGGAAAAAAACATTAGCCTAGACTCAATGGAAAAAATCTTATCCTATGCATCAAATGACATCTCTTTGTTTATAGGAATTGAGATGCATGTCATCTCACTTCCTATGAAGTTCCTATTCCTACAATATTTCTATCCTATGAACCAAAGGAGGACTTAATAGTACTTTCAAATGAATACATACCATGAAAAGATTTTGAAGGAGTTCAAAATAGATCAGCAAAGAAGGAGTTCTTGGCTATGTTACAAGGTGTGAGTATTGAGTAAGACTCAAGACCTAACCACGGCAGAAGAGAGAGAAAGGACGAAGGTCGTCCCCTACGCTTTAGACGTAGGCTCTACAGTATGCTATGTTGTGTACCGCACCTGAAGTGTGCCTTGCCATGAGTTAGTCAAGGGGTACAAGAGTGATCCAAGAATGGATCACATGACAGCGGTAGAACTTATCCTTAGTAACTAGTGGACTAAGGAATTTTCTCAATTATGGACGTGGTAAAAGAGTTCGCCGTAAAGGGTTACGTCGATGCAAACTTTGACACTAATCCGGATGACTCTGAGTAGTAAATTGGATTCGTATAGTAGAACAGTTATTTGGAATAGTTCCAAGTAGCGCATGGTAGCTGCATCTACAAGATGACATAGAGATTTGTAAAGCACACATAGATCTGAAAGGTTCAGACCCGTTGACTAATAACCTCTCTCACAAGCGAGATATGAACAAACCCCATGGGTGTTGGATTCATTACAATCACATAGTGATGTGAACTAGATTATTGACTCCAGTGCAAGTGGGAGACTGATGGAAATATGCCCTAGAGGCAATGATAAAATGGTTATTATTGTATTTCCTTGTTCATGATAATTGTCTATTGTTCATGCTATAATTGTATTAACTGGAAATCGTAATACATGTGTGAATACATAGACGACAACATGTTCCTAGTGAGCCTCTAGTTGACTAGCTCGTTGATCAATAGATGGTTATGGTTTCCTGACCATGGACATTGGATGTCATTGATAACGGGATCACATCATTAGGAGAATGATGTGATGGACAAGACCCAATCCTAAACATAGCACAAGATCGTGTAGTTTATTTTGCTAGAGCTTTTCTAATGTCAAGTATCGTTTCCTTAGACCATGAGATTGTGCAACTCCCGGATACCGTAGGAATGCTTTGGGTGTACCAAACGTCACAACGTAATTGGGTGGCTATAAACGTGCACTACAGGTGTCTCTGAAAGTGTCTGTTGGGTTGGCACGAATCGATACTGGGATTTGTCACTCTGTATGACGGAGAGGTATGTGGTTACCGAATGTTGTTTTGAGTCCCGGATGAGATCCCGGACGTGACGAGGAACTCCGAAGTGGTCCGGAGGTGAAGATCGATATATTGGACGAAGGGTATTGGAGTCCGGAATTTTTCTGGGAGTACCAGGTGACGACCAGCGTGACCGAAAGGTGTTTCGGAGGCCCCGACAAGCGTTGGAGGGCCTTATGGGCCAAGAGGAGGGGGCACACCAGCCCTCTAAGGGGTTGTGCGCCCCTCCCAACTCCTCTCACGTAACCTGGAGAGGTGGGGGCGCCTCCCCTAGGGCAGCCGCCCCTCCCGGCTTGGGGGGCAAGTTTCCTAGGGGTGGGGGCGCCCAAACCCATCTAGGGTTTCCCCTGTGGCCGCCGCCCCTCCCCTAGGGAACCCTAGGGCGCCTCCTCCAACCCCCTTCCCCCTATATATATCGAGAGAGAGAGAGGGCAGCCGCACCCCTTCCCTGGCGCAGCCCTCTCCTCCTCCAACTCCTCCTCCTTAGTGCTTAGCGTAGCTCTCTCGGAGAACCACGAGCTCCATCGCCACCATGTCGTCGTGCTGCTGGAGTTCTCCCTCAACTTCTCCTCTCACTTTGCTGGATCAACAAGGAGGAGACGTCGTCGGGCTGTACGTGTGTTGAACGCGGAGGCGCCGTCCGTTCGGCGCTAGATCGGATCTTCCACGATTTGAATCACCGCGAGTACGACTCCATCAACCGCGTTTTTGTAACGCTTCCGCTTAGAGATCTTCAAGGGTATGAAGATGCACTCCCTCTCTCTCGTTGCTAGCATCTCCTAGATTGATCTTGGTGACACGTAGGAAAATTTTGAATTATTGCCACGTTCTCCAACAATGACCTCCATGGTTATGAACAAGTCCTCCCGAGTTCGGGGTTAGACGAGGCTTCTGCTGAGCTCCTGAGTTATACCTTCCTTGTCCATACTTCCTCTTACGGCTCTCAGTCTGCTGCTGCTTCCCTTCAATCCTAAGAGCCTTATCTACCAACTCCTGGTAGTTGTTGAATGTTGCCACCATCAACTGCATGCTCATCTCATCATTCAGCCCTTCCATAAACTTCTCCTGCTTCGCGGCATCCGTGGCCACATCATCAGGGGCATAGCGAGATAACTTGCTAAACTCATTCATGTACTGAGCCACAGTACGGTTCCCCTAGCGTAAGTTGCGAAACTCACGCTTCTTCATGCTCATAGCTCCATTTGAGACATGGGTTGTACGGAGTGCTTGCTGAAACTGATCCCAAGTGACGTTGGCTATGGGGAAAGTGGCCGTATAATTCTCCCACCATGAGGCTGCTGGTCCATCCAATTGATGTGCGGCAAAGCGCACCTTCTCAGCATCTGTGCAACCTGCGGTGGTCAACTCCCTTCCAATATGGCGTAGCCAATCATCTGCTACTATAGGCTCGGTGCTACTGGAAAACACCGGTGGCTGCAACCTCAGAAAACTGGTGGTGGGTTGTTGTTGTTGTTGTTGTTGTTGTTGTTGTTGTTGTTGTTGTTGTTGTTGTTGTTGTTGTTGTTGTTGTTGTTGTTGTTGTTGTTGTTGTTGTTGTTGTTGTTGTTGCCTTGGTTCTAGACTAACAATTGCATCAAGGCATTCTGCTGCTGGATCAACTGAGTGAGCTCCGGCGGGAAAGCAAATCCGGCGTCACGTCTCGGAGGCATCTGATGGGTTTAGAGGGGAGAGATTAGAATAGAAAGGGGTCTAATGAGAAAGCACTACCCATATGCACATGAGACAAACACAATTATTTCACTCAATCAATCAAGCAAGGGCATACAAACGGTCTAGAACTATCGTAGAAAGTGCTCAACTACTACTATATACATGGGGGAATACTACTAATTATTTGGTGGTCATCTAGAAATTTTGATCGGTCGATGACTCCATAATGTCTACTCCAGCTTCGTCTTCAAATTCATCTTCACTGGGGTCGGATTCGGTGTCGTCGATGATGATGTAGTTCTCCGGGCAAGTGGAATCGTCGTCATCTCCTCCTGGCGCGGGGTCTCCCATGAATATTCCGATCTTCTTTATCAGGCCATCATTCTTCTCCAATAATGTTGCAATTTCCTCCTCATATCCATCGCGCGTAGACTTGAGTTCTTCTTCTAGCTCGATGATCCTTGTCTTCGCCTTCTTCAATTCTAACATGTCTGCGCACATCTGATTCTCCTAGTGTCGAATGTGCTGGTTTAACTCCTGGATGAAAGCTGCAATGGATCTGTCCTTCCTAGTGCTAACTATCTCCCATTGCTCATCTCGGCGCCCACATATCTGATAGATAGTATCCTTGAGATCCTTGTTGTAGACTTCTCCAATGCGTCCCATGGCAATGTGGGCTGCCATGCTCTTTCCTAGACTCCAGGTTGGTGCATCAAAAGAAAACTCTATGAGCTCAGTGATTGGCGCGGACGTCCTTCCTGGAACTTGAACTTGAATCATCCAGCGCTCCTCTTCTGGTAAAGTGGCGTTGTAGGTCCCAGTGAAGCTTGGTATTCCGATGTTCAGGTACCTAGTGACTTCCTTCAATTGGCGTCCAAAGGGTGTGTCTTCATCCGGTTGAGTGAACTTGATCCTTGTATCCGCCATCCTAAAGAGTAGAAAATAGGAGAGGAGTCAGAAATGAGTAGAGAAGAGTGACCTATGGCTTTAGCTTAGTGGTCGTGTCCTACACTCAGCGTGTGCTCTCATACCATCTTGTAGCGACCCGACCTCAAACGGTCAAGTCTCTGTGCTTCAGTGTCATCCCTGGATCGGTAATGCTGACACACACAGTACTCGAAGGATTTAAAAGAGAGTAGCAATCACACACTTATTACATCGAATGTCTCAGAAGAGAACTTACTACAATAAATGTGGCTTAAGGCCATCTAATACGATAACAACGGAAGGCTTGGAAGATAAAGTGAGTCCATCAACTCCAACGGCATAGCTGAGCTGCACGGCAACGACCTAACGAACCTTACTCCTCGTCTGAAAAGTATGCAACATAATACGTTGCAGCCCGAAAACGGGTAAGTACATGGAATATGCTGACAATGTAACACAGTAGAGCAAGAACAGAATAATTTTATCACTACATGCATATTTGGCTGGTGGAAAGCTCTATGGTTATAGTTTTTGCGAAAAGCCAATTTTTCCCTACAACAAAGGAATAAATTTTATTTTAACTATCATGGTGGTTGAAACATCATTGAGAAGGTTCCTCTAACTCAATCCCAATTAAAGTAGTTATCAACCCAACAATATTAAATTAGAGTGATGATATACTTATGATAATCCAAGTACTAGATACTCAAAATTGTCCATAACCGGGGACACGGCTAACCATGATTAGATTATACACTCTGCAGAGGTTTGCGCACTTTTCCCCACAAGACTCGATCTCCTCCGTTGGTTTTCTCGCACTATAGGGTGTTTGAGAAACGGATGACCGAGACACAGTCTTTCAGAAACATTAACTCTTTACTCCGGGCAGACCATACCAAACCTACAACCCTCTACCTGCTGATCCACCTCTTCAAGAGCTCATGCGACTTACTCAACTATGCTAGAGCCCATAATAGCTTGTGGCTGCACACGAAAGTTTCTAGCATGAAAATATCTCAGTTCCCTTTGAGCCTGGGTGGCGGACCTTAGGATTATCACACGGGTACTCCGGGATATCCTAGGACAACACTGGATTCTCCAGGTGCCCGACAAGCAATCCACCCAGATGAGTATTAAAGTTGCCACCTTAAGTTGAACCATTAATTAACAATCTCACATCTGTCATGAATTCACTCACCCATACCACGTCTACGAGCATATCATAGCAATATAAGCAATACGTAGAAGTAACTCCCAAGGGTTTAATAGTAACTGGGTATGAAAAGAGTATGATCAATGTGTTACTTGCCCATCTGACGATCCGCAAAACCTAGGGACTCGTAGTAGCACGCTTCGCACTCCGGGAATTCTATCGCAAACAAACAAGAGCATACATAAGCAATCAAGCAAAGAAGCACGGGTAAATCTCAAATAAGAAGATCTAACCAGAAATTTCAACTTAAGAACTTTGGTTTGCAAAAAGAATCAAATCAAACGGAGCAACGAAACTCAAACTGCGAAAGAAATAAGATCCGTTTACTAATCTGAACTAAAGTCAAATTTTACAGTACCAAAATCTTGTTCAAGTTGGTTAAACAGAAAGAGGTTTTTCGAGACGAAGTTCTAGGCGCTTGAATCGCCTGATTCCGACAAACGAGTGAAAAGATAAACTAAAACGAAAATCGGATCAGAAATCGCGATCGAAAATAATCGCGAGAAATCCGAGAAAAAGAAAACTGACGAACATGCTAACAAACGAACGTTCGCTGTCTGCGGCTAACAAGCAAAAACCGTTCGTTAAAACGAACGTACGGATGAACATCCGCTAAATAAACTAAACCGAAAAGAAACCGATCTATTAAGAAAAACGAACCTAGGGTTTTCTAAAAAACCGGATCGATTTTAAAATAAAACCGAACGGCGGCAACGGCAGCTTATACCTCTGGCGAGGTCCATGAGGCGGGGGCTCCGGAGGTGGGCTGTGGAGGCGGGGTGCGGGCGGCGGCGCTGGCAGCAACGGCAGCGGCGGCGCGACGCTAGGCGGGTGGCGGCAACAACAGCGGCAACGCAAGCTAGGCGGCGGCGCTGGCGGCGGGGTTCGGTGGGCGGCGGGGTTCGGGTGGAGGTGAGGGGCTCCGGGGAAGGCGTATATAAAGGAGGGGGGCTAGCTTTGGGGAGGGCAGATCACCGGACGAAGCCTCGCCACCGTACTGGTGCTGATGTACATGATATGGTCAAGGATTTGAAGGTAATCTTTGGAAAGGGTCCTGGCGGACAACATGTTCCGAAGGACGCTGACGGACGCGCACCCATGTGAAAGATGAAATCTATATTTTGGGACCTGCCATATTGGAAAGACCTAGTGGTCCGCTCCGCAATCGACGTGATGCACGTGACGAAAAATCTTTGCGTGACCCTGCTTGGCTTTTTGGGCGTGTATGGGAAGACAAAAGATACACCAGAGGCACGGGAGGACCAGCAACGTATGCACGGAAAAGACGGCATACATCAGGGCCAGGCCAGCTATGCTCTTACCAAAGAAGAGAAGGAAATCTTCTTCGAATGCCTACTCAGCATGAAGGTACCGTCTGGCTTCTCATCGAATATAAAGGGAATAATAAATATGGCAGAGAAAAAGTTCCAGAACCTAAAGTCTCATGACTGCCACGTGATTATGACGCAACTCCTTCCGGTTGCATTGAGAGGGCTTCTACCGGAAAATGTTCGATTAGCCATTGTGAAGCTATGTGCATTCCTCAATGCAATCTCTCAGAAGGTAATCGATCCAGAAATCATACCAAGGTTACAAAATGATTTGGTGCAATGTCTTGTCAGTTTCGAGTTGGTGTTCCCACCATCCTTCTTCAACATCATGACGCACGTCCTAGTTCACCTTTGCGAAGAGATTAACGTTTTGGGTCCTGTATTTCTACACAATATGTTCCCCTTTGAGAGGTTCATGGGAGTCTTGAAGAAATATGTTCATAACCGTGATAGGCCAGAAGGAAGCATCTCGAAGGGCCATGAAAAGGAGGAGGTCATTGAGTTTTGTATTGACTTTATTCCTGACCTTAAGTCGATTGGCGTTCCTGAATCGCGGCATAAGGGCAGACTGGATGGAAAAGGCACGCTAGGAGGGGATCAAATAATATGTATGGACGGGCATTCTCTCACTGAAGCACACTACACAGTTCTACAGAATTCCGCCTTGGTGGCTCCGTACATGGAGGAACACAAGAATTTTCTACACTCCAAACACCCGGAGAAGTCTGACGATCGGATTACACGTGAACAAACAAGGACTTTCGCCGGTTGGTTGCAGAAACGTGCCATACATGATGGAGATATTCAAGATGACCTGTACTCGCTGTCCCAGTTAGCATCTTCGAATATAATGACTTTCAAAGGGTACCAGATAAATGGGAATACATTTTACACAATCGCCCAAGATAAGAAGAGCACCAACCAAAACAGTGGTGTCCGCTTTGATGCAACAACCAACACGGGAAAGGAAACATATTATGGTTACATAGTGGACATATGGGAACTTAACTATGGAGGTGATTTGAAGGTCCCTTTGTTTCGGTGCAAATGGGTCAATATGACACGAGGCGGGGTAACGGAAGACCCGCGATGCGGAATGACAACAGTGGATCTCAACAATCTTGCGTATGCAGAGCGAACCATTCGTCTTAGCCAATGATGTGGCGAGGTTTTTATGTGAAAGACATGTCTACCAGGCCGAGAAAAGAAAAGATAAGGAAGCGAATGGATCATACGAAGAGCCAAAGCGCCACATAGTTCTTTCAGGAAAAAGAAACATCGTGGGAGTGGATGACAAGACAGACATGTCAGAAGATTATGAAAAGTTTGATGAAATTCCTCCATTCAAAGTGAATATTGACCCGAGCATCCAGTTAAATTATGAAGATTTTCCATGGCTACGGCGCAAAGGGACACAGGCGAAGAAAAAGTTTCACACCCAAAGATCTGGGATGTGATCGGCTTCACTATCATCACTTTCTTCTGTGTTTCACACACAGGGGAATCTCAGTAATAGTTAGGGTAGTTATGTGTTTTTGCATTTGAAACGCGAAGAAATTTTATGTGCAAACAAAAGTAGAGAGGGTTACGGCAAAAACTAAATGCACTTCTTGTACAAAATGGACAATCTCTTTCGAAGTATCAGGGTTTCCGACGAAAACTCAATTGTTACAAAGGCATTTCATTTTTTAAATAACCTAGGCATTACCAAATTGAACATAATGATAAAACACACTAATATTAAACATAAGAAAAAAGAATCACTGAAAAATCTTTTTTCAAAGTTAAGTTATTCACAAACTAGTGATTCACACAAATTTCAAATAATTCAAAATTTAAACTATTCAAATTTGAAAACTACCGGCACTAACAGAAAGTTTGTAACTTTTTGTACCTAAAGCAAAAATATTCACAAATAAACTCTAAATACAGCAAAAAACAACTCAAAAATAAATAAAACAAAAATAAATAAAGCGAAAAAATGAAGAAAATAAAAAAGCCCGCCTACTGGGCCTAAGCGGCCTGCATACGACTAGGAACCCAACCTTTTGTTGGGCCAGGATGCAGGCCCGCAAAGGCCCAGAGGCCCACTAGGCAGAAGAGAACAGCCAGTAGGCCTGCTTAGGAGAGGAGCTCGAGAGAGCTACCGCACTGGGGCTTATAAACCAGTGCGGTAGCCCCTCGCCTAGTGCGGTGGGACTAAACTTGCGCACCGCCTGGAGCCAGTGCACCCCCTTTAGTACCGGGTGGTGGCACCAACCGGTACTAAAGGGTGGGTCTTAGTACGGTTGGTGCCACGACCCGGTACTAAAGGGTGGGTGCTTCCCGCCGCTTGGGCTGGCCAAAACAGACCTTTAGTACCGGTTGGTGCCATCATATATATACAACACTTGAAAAAAATTCACTTTCCCTATGTTTCTCCCTCCGTCTCGCCACCCTGCCCCGATCGACGCCGTCCCGTCGGCGTCGCCGCCGCTTCGCCCCGTCGCCGACCCAGTCGTACCGCCCCTCGTCGCCGCCCGTCGGCGTCGCCGTCCTGGTCGTACCCGTCCCGTCGTCCCCTCCGTCCCGTCGCTGCGCCCGGCCGCCCGTTATCGCCGCCCGCCCGTCATCGCCGCCCGTCCCGTCGCCCGTCGTCGCCTCGCCGGTGAGCTCGCCCCGGCCGCCATGTCCAGTTGTCCACACACACACACACTACACACACACACACACACACATGATATAAATATTAGAAATGTTAGTTATATAGAAATGTTATAAATGTTTTCTGTTTTTTAGTTATAGAAATATTTATAGAAATGTTAGCAATTTTTCTGTTTTTTAGTAATATAAATATTAGAAATGTTAGTTATGTAGAAATGTTATAAATGTTTTCTGTTTTTAGTTATAGAAATATTTATAGAAATGCTAGCAATTTTCTGTTTTTAGTAATATAAATATTAAAAATGTTAGTTATATAGAAATGTTATAAATGTTTTCTGTTTTTTAGTTATATAAATATTAGAAATGTTAGTTATATAGAAATGTTATAAATGTTTTCTGTTTTTTAGTTATAGAAATATTTGTAGAAATGCTAGCAATTTTTCTGTTTTTTAGTTATATAAATATTAGAATTGTTATAGAAATGTTAGTTATATAATCAGGAAATTTTAGAATTAGTTTTAGTAGATGAATTAGATTAATGTCAAATTGTTAAAATTTGCATATATATAGAATTTTAGTTATCACAATCAAATCATTTAAAAAAATTACTTTTTGCGGGCATATAGTATTTGTTCTCGACGATATGCCCAGCCCGCATCCTCGCCGTCGACCCGTTCGCGACGAGGTCCTGCTTCAGAGGACCCATGTCCGGGACTGGGCTCCGCCGGGCTAGCACTGGGAGGTGCTACCTGGAGGGGTGCGCCGCTTGGTGAGGAACCCGACCTCGGGTCCCGTCGTCGACCCTGATCTTCTTTGGTGGCGTTCGCGTGGGCCACATTCGGTGCAGAGGCAGCCGACCCCGCCGGAGGTGGTGCGTCGCCGTGTCAGGGAGGAAGATGAGCACGTCCATCGCTACATGGCTGCTACGGACGACGTCAGGTTCTCCACTACTTGGCGGGTTCTTTGGGCAGATGACCGGATATATGATCTTGTGATGGTTCCTTCTCTTTGGGTGTGCACCGCCCGCGCCCCAGGAACCGCGAGTGGCGCCCTAGATTCTTCTGTAGTATTCGATCTTTATTAGGTACCTAGCCAGTGATGTATTCAATATATAATATTCGAGACGATGTATTCGAGATTATATATATTAAGACGATGATGTATTTTGAGATTATATATATTAAGACGATGTATTCGAGATTCAGTTTTTCCTTATTGATTGCATCCATGCATTGTAGTTTGAATACTAATTAAATTGTTTTATATTTCTTCTGTATTAGTTAAATAAAAGCTATGGCGGACAATACCGGCAGAGAGAGAGAAGAGGAATTGTTCGACATCATACGCAGCCCTCACAGGCTAGATGATCTGAATGAAGCAGATGACGGCTCCCAATATCTGAACAATGCCGGAGAGGGTGATGAAAAGATATTCGATCTCGACGACCGAGTTGATGAAGTCATGAACTATGATTATGGTTATGATGACACATACAATGTTTGTGATGACACGGACAATGCTGATCTTCAAATAACAAAGACTACCGGCGAGGTATATTTATATAAGCAGGCATCATGGTGATCATCACATGTTTTTTTATTGAAGATATATTAACGAATAGATCATTCTTCTTTCAACCCTTTGGATCGAGAAAATATGCTTCTACAAACAGCAGGACAAAGCGAGGCCCAGGCAGATTGTTGAAGGATGGTGTAAAGTACAACATCGGATCCATCAAACCTAGTGGTGAACCCCTCACGCCTAAGAACATTGCAAACAAGTGGATTCGTCAGTGCGGAGTTCTTGTGAAGGACAAACTCCCGATCTCCATTCAAGAATGGAAAGAACCAAAGACTAAACATCCAGGTGTTACTTGGGTCGACGACAGAGCCAAAAAAGTCCTTTGGAAATCTCTGATGGAACATTTCACCCTACCAGATAATTTCACTGAAACAGATGTGGAGAAAGTCAAGGGCGCTGCTCTTAAGAAGATGGCAATTGCATTCAACACCCACAAGAAAACTGTATGTGCCAACTACCTCGCTAATGAAAGGAAGACTCCAGATTTCACGGGAACACTGGAGAAGCAAAGAGAACACTGGGACGATTTCGTGACCTTCAAGGATTCAGAATTATCTAAGGAACGGTCGATGAAAAACAAGGCAAATGCCACAAAAAAGACGCAGTTCCATAGGCTGGGTCCAGGTGGCTACGCGGTGGGAATGCCTAAGTGGGATAAGTTTGAGCAAGAGATGGAGGGTGCAGGGGTCACTCCGGTTACTAGGAACTGGCCCCCCAGGTGCAGAACTTGGTTCTATGCGCATGGGGGGGCCGTTGGACCCGAAGACAGGCGAAGTTTTGCGGAAGGAAAATCTAAAAGGAGCCAAACAAAAAATAATTGACGCAATAGAAGAAGCTCATAAGGGGGTGTTCACGCCCAACAGAGAGAACGACGAGCTTACGCGCGCCCTGGGAAATCCTGAACACCCAGGAAGAACATGAGGCAAGGGCGTTATTCCCTGGTATGAGGGCTTTTCAGAATGGAACGAGGACTACAGGACCCGTGCAAGAAGGAAGATGGAGGAGGAGAACAAAAGGAAGCTGGAGGAGGAGCATAGGAAGCAGGACGCAGAACGCCTTTAAGGCCTAGAAGCAAGGCACGCGGACCTGGCACTTAAATTCCAACAGCAGCAGCAGCAGATCGACTCACTTAGCCAGGAAAGGGGGTCTCAGCAGCGACAGCAGCAAGCGGGTGATCGTCCAGCATTGGATAGCACCGTCCCATCCATGCCGAGAAGCAGCGTTGGTTATGCCCCGGGCGACACACTGTTGGATACATACCCTGTGCATGACATCATAGAGAACACTAACAGTGAGCTACACTCCAAAATGAAGAACATATCCATGAAGGTGGCGGACGGCGTTGCATTTCCAGTTACCCCCGAAGCAACCTTCCATTGCATCCCGATTCCAGAGGGCTATGCTCGTGTCATGGTTGATGAAGTGGTGGACCCATATTCGGGACTACAGCTTGACATTCCTGGAGGTGAAGACGAGCGCACAGTGGGAGAGGCCATACATCGTATCATCCTATGGAGAAAGGATTGCATCATCTTTCGAAGTCCATCGACACCGCGTCGTCTGCCGACTCCGCCACCGAGTCAGCAGACTCCCGCTCCTCCAAGTGCACGAACGCGTGAGCCGACTCCTCCTCAAAGTCCGCCACCTCCTCCAAGTCCCCGAACGCGTGAGCTGACTCCTCCGGTTTCAAGTCCGGCACATCGTCATGCCACTTCTCCGGTTTCAAGTCCGGCATCGTGTCAGGCCACACCTCCTGCTTCAAGTCCGGCACATCGTCAGGCCACTTCTCCTGGTCCAACTCAGCCACGTCAGCCGTCTCCGCCGTCTCAGCAATCGCAGAAGAGACATGCCGCAGCTTTGGTGCGTAGCGGTACGAGTCGAGGTAGTTCAGGAAGTACAGGCGGAGACAAGCGATATAAATATGGTCCAAGCATCGCTCCTCTTCCTCAGAGGCCTTACGACATGACTAAGGAGCAAAACGCAGCCATAGTGCAGGCCCAAGTGGACGCCCATTTTGGACCGAAACCGGCATCGCCGCCAAAGGAGAAAGTGCCTGAGAAAGTAATTGACCACTTCATTCATATGGCTAGAGAACCAGCTCCCAAGCCTGTTGACTTGGACTATGAGCGCCAAATCAGGAAACTACATCGAGAACGGCTAAAGAAGGAAGCGAGCTCGAGCTCGAGCCAACAAGCAGTGGGCAAAAAATGCGGGAAAACCGTTCCCCAGCTGGGAGAACAGGCGGCGCAATCGATCCCCCGCTTGTTGTGCCAACACTAGTAGAAAAGCACGTCATAGAGGCCGAGGACAACTTGCTACAATTGTTGATCAAAAATCAAAACACAGATACCATAATCTTTCCTTACAACGGCAAGTGAGTGTTACTGATCGTTTGCATATTCGGTTTCCCTTATTACTCGAGCGAGGTTATAGTAATGTAATTGATGAGTTATGCATGCGTGCGCAGGTTCCATTATATTCTTCTGGAGATTAAGCTTGAGCATGGACTAGTAACCGTCTTAGACTCGAGACGGAAAGATCCCAGCACCTATGCGGACATGACTGAAATGCTCAGCAAGTAAGTTCAATTAATCGATCATTATCGCACCATAGCGGCAACTTTTTGTTCATTTCCTGATATCTCAAGTAATAATAATTATTTTCTTTGTCTTGCAGGGTTTGAAACAGTTCACCGCAAAAGCTCCGGGACTGCCGAAGGAGCTGCGATATACATACCCGAAAGTAAGTACTACTGGCTAGCTAGTTGTGCGCATCTCCCGTTGATTCTATAGCTATACTTTCATCAATGCCATTTATAATGCTTCATTATCAGTTTGATTGGCCTCTATTTCTCGTAAAGTGCTTGTGGCAGGAACAAGGGAATGATTTTTGTGGATACTACGTGTGCGAGTTCATCTACACCGCGACTTTGAAAAATAAGCGGGGCTACTCTTAAAGACAATATGAAGTGCGTGAGCAATTAATAATATTCACAATTTCATTTTATTACACCATCATTTCTGTTGAGTTTCATTCATATATTAATTAACCCCCTTCTTCAAATTAGATGTGGCAGATGCGGAATGAACTCGTAGAACCAGATCGCATTAAAGCAATTCAAGAGGAATTGGCGGGATTCTTTCTTGACCACGTCATCAATAAAGCCGGAGAATACCATGTGGAAGTTGATTTCAAATGCTAGGGGACTGTAATTGAGAGATCTTATATATTGTACAATGCATGTAGCCAGTAGCGTCGAACGTACATGATACGAAAACTTGTTGTTCGACCAATCTCTCGGAGAAGAAGAGGTCGATCGATCATTTCTCTCGGTATGCATGACGAACTTCTGTACTCGATGGTTCCCTTCATTTTCTTACTAGCTAGCGTGTCGAGGGCTATATGTATATAGTACGTAGCGTCGACCAAGCACGGACATAAGAGAGGACACTTCTCTCTATTAATTAGCTAGCTAACACAATATATTAAGCAAAAAGAGAGGACATAAGAGAGGACACTTCAGACAAGTCGCAGAATTTCAAATTTCGTACGTCGCGATTATATCCTATTCACATTCATATATAACTTGTCTGAAGTCTAATTAAGCAAAAAGTTTGACCAAATTCTTTTTTTAAAAATACAGTAGAAAAGATGTACGCTTGAAAATTTATTGCATGATGCAGGTTATGATATTATTTTAAATCCTGGATTTTAAATTTTAGAAAATCCAAAAATCACCGAAAATTCATGAAACTGAGCATGGTCTCGTGATATGGCACAAACTCCTACTCCGTATCCGTACTAGTTGCACATTTGACGACATACATGCAGACGGCATACACGCATAGTAGATGCATGTGGAGGAAAAGATAGTCAAGCCGGCCGGCAGGTCATGCCATAATTTTTTTCGAATAGCAGCAGATCAGTTGTTAACAGTTTCCTAGACGTACATATGCCGGCCGCTTTCACCTCGTGCGTGCGTGCGTGCACCTTTCTACATTCAGACAATCGACCAAAGGAGAACGGAAAGCCCCCTGCAATTTCCTAACCACCCACGTGACTTTCCCTTCTGATTCTCTTCTCGTGCCTGCTTATTTACAAGTGTCACCCTCATGATTCCTATTATGTTACACACGCAACAGAGAAGAAAAACGTTGACCTACTTGAAGGAATATATAACCCGGCCCAGTGGGCTAACAAAGAGAATTAAGTTCAGTTGAATATATGAGTCACCGAAAGGCAGGGTCCTGTTGAATACAGTATACGAGTAATTTACAAGAAATAACTTTAATCTGGAACAACCGTAGCTCAAACAACATGAACATAATAAGGAATCTACATGGTTATTTGACCACAAGAAAGGCGTGTGGCTCATTCACTAAACTTCAAAACCGTGTGTGTATTACAGAATAAGCATATTAAAAGGGAAGTTGGTATATTTTGGAAAAAAAGTGTTCTTTCTTATGTGTAATGTAAAATGTTCGTCATGTATTAAAAAATGTTCATGTGTATGAAATTTATTTAAATAAAAGGAAAACGCCTTGTGCAATTATTTAATAATTTTAATGTGTATAGGAAAATCATAAACAAAAATGAAAGGAAACAGAAAATTAAAATATAAAATATCGACTCAAAGCATGAAGAACAAAAACCTAAAAGCCAAATGAAACGACGGAACAAAACTCAGATAAGCTGAAAAAAGAAATAAAATCAAAAGAGACAAGAAGGAAAATACCAACACAAATATTGGTTTCTTTCTTGATTTTCTTCATATTGTTTCTTTTTCACTTTTTTTTGTTTCTTTACCGGTAACTGTTTTTCTTTTTTTCACGTGTCTAATTATTCTCAGTATCCAATGTGAATTTTTAGTGCAAATACTTTTGATACACTTTCAACATATTTCAGATATCGTTATTTACATTTTAAAGACATGTTTTATTAAAAATTGAATACATGGTAATGTTTTTCCAAATACACGTTTAATATCTCTTAACGACAATAAAATTTTATAAAACTACACAAACATTTTTTACATTGTTACAAATTTTAAAAATTGGATACACTTTTTTCAAACACATGTCACGTATATTCTTCATATTGTTTTTGAAGTTTGACACTTCGATGCTTTCTAAAAGACAAATAATTTACAAAATTCCAAAACCATTATTTGTGACACAATTTTTGAAAATCCGAAACATTTTTCATAGCATGTGAAAAACCATTGGAATTCCGAACACTTTTTGACAAATGTGATTTGTTTGAAATCACAGAAAGTTTTTAAAAAATGTGAATAGAATTTCAAAATTTGAAACATTTTTTTAAAACACAAAAGAAAAATTGAATTTGTGCCAAAAAGAGAAATCAGGAACATTTTTTAACTTCTAAACTATTTTTGAAATGCGTGAACATTTTTTAAACTTCACGAATTCTTGCTATGGTATAGTGGGCCAGCCCAAATTCTTGTGCGTGAGAGTAGCAGGTTATCCCGGTCGGGATTGTAGTATTTCCAGTGTGCTAAACAGCTCTAGGGTCTAAAATAGACCGGGATTACAAGTTCAGGGTGCCAATTTGCGGTATTCAAAGTTCAGGGTTTGATTTAGCTTTTGTCTACAACTTCAAGATTTGTTTTGGACTTTTTCCTTTCTGCATGGCCTACCTACGTACTGTGAGGCTGCTTACCTAGGTGACGCTCATGCATACCGCCGCCGATGCCAGTATGGGGCATTGCTGCAATTGGAGTGACGATGCCACATGAGGGGAGGGGAGGGGGTTTAGGGCTGGCGGATGGATGGATCGGTGGATTTGATTTGGAAGGAGATTCTCTTAATGTGGGCGGGGCGGGGCGGGGCGGGGCGGAAGAGGGGGCGCCAATGAAAAAAAAGTTGGAGATTTGAGATTGGATAAGGGGGTGGTTTGGGGCTCCTTCTTCTCCGGGTCCGGTGGGGCGGGGCGGCGGCGGCGAGGGTTGGGTGAGGTGGGGTTGGAAGTGGGAGACGAGACGAGCAGGCAACCTGCTGCTCACCGTCACGGTGGGAGAGTGGCGCTACTTCACTAGAGTGGAGTGGAGTGGCATATCTGATCTTTCTCCCCTACATGGTTCTCGTGTGTGTGTAGCGCCTGCCTGGGATGCCTCCACACCACACCACACCACGTGGAGATTCTCTCTCTCGCTCCAATCACCCCACATGTGGCCTGGCCTCTCTAATACACCTGGCCCCTATCAATCAATCCTCCAATTCACATAACCAAGCTCATCCAGCTTAGAACAAGTACAATAAGGCTAGACGGATGCTTCGACTGAAAATAGCACCATTTGTTAGGCTTACGCATACCTTTAGGAGCAGGGACTACTAGAAGATAGCATCCGCACCAGTGTGGAAGCAGAGCAAGCAGCCGTGTTCCTTCATGTTGTTGGTCATAACCAGAGGTTAGGGTTATGCACAACACCTTCAAGAGATCAACGGAGACCATTTCTAGGTACTTTAGGCAAGTGTTGTATGCTGTTGGGGCACTCATAGGAGATATGATCGTGTCACCAACCGGCCGGACTCCTTCCGAGATTTGCACTAGCCCAAGATGGTATCCATACTTCAAGGTGAGCAATGGCAATATGTATGTAGTTCATGCCTCGATATGCTTGTATTGTTCAGCTATAGCCATAACACAATCTTGTAATGTCATTTCAGGATCGCATTGGGGGCAATACATGACACTCATGTCACTGACGGAGTGTCGAGATCACAGTCTACAACATACATGGGTAGAAAGCACTACACAAGCCAGAATGTGCTTGCTGCTATTGACTTCCATCTGAAGTTCACATGCTGGCTGGCTACCTAGGAAGGATCAGCACATGATGCTAACATTTTCAGTGACAACATGAGTCGTCCTGATGGCATCAACATCCTCGATAGCAAGTTCTACCTATCAGATGCTAGTTATGCATGTTGGCCATGTGTTCTTCCACCCTTCAGGAAAACCAGTTACCATTTGAACGAGTTTGCTGGTAGGAACTATCCTACGACTCCACAAGAGCTGTTTAATCTCAAACACTCCAGCCCTAGAGTTACTGTTGAGAGGGGATTTGGAGCTCTGAAGAACAGATTTAAGATCCTAGATCAGAAGCCATTCCACACTTTTCCCACTCAGGTTAAGCTTGTTCTTACTTGTTGCATTCTGCATAACTAGATCCTGTAATAGGATTGTGATGAACTGGTGCCCGAGGAGGAAGAGGTGACACCTGACGATGTTGTCAGCTCCGGCCATGACGTGGAGGCATTTGGCAATGAAGACTGGAAGAACAAAAAGATGGAGTTGGCACATGCAATGTGGGATAACAGAGGTCAAACAAGGATTTGAAGAAGAAGAAGAGGAAGAAAAAGAAGAAGAGCAAGAATAGCAGCATAAGAGAAGAAGCTGTTGGGGAACGTAGCAGAAATTCAAAATTTTCCTACGTGTCACCAAGATCTATCTATGGAGAAACTAGCAACGAGGGAAGGAGAGTGCATCTACATACCCTTGTAGATCGCTAAGCGGAAGCGTTCAAGAGAACGGGGTTGAAGGAGTCGTGCTGTCGTGATCCAAATCACGGAGATCCTAGTGCCGAACGGACGGCACCTCCGCGTTCAACACACGTACAGCCCGGACGCGTCCCACGCCTTGATCCAGCAAGGAGAGAGGAGAGGTTGAGGAAGACTCCATCCAGCAGCAGCACAACGGCGTGGTGGTGATGGAGGCGTGGCTATCCCAGAGGCTTCGCCAAGCACCCAGAAGAGGAGAAGAACTTGGGAGAGAGGGAGGGCTGCACCAAAGGCAAAAGGTGTGTTTGAGAGGCCCTCCTACCCCACTATATATAGGGGTCCCAAGGAAGTGCGCCAGCCCCTAGGAGATCCAATCTCCAAGGGGCGGCTGGGAGGAGTCCTTCCCCAAGGCACCTAGGAGGTGCCTTCCCTTATGGGAATCTTCCTTTAGGGTTTCCCCTTCACCT